>PVHT021183519.1:1595811-1788302 GCA_004024745.2 Catagonus wagneri | reverse complement strand
ACAACAAGAAAAAAATGGCCAAAAATACAAATACGTGGAGACTAAACAACATGCTACTGAACAACCAGTGGATCACTGAAGAAATCAAAGAGGAAATTAAAAAATACCTAGAAGCAAATGACAACAAAGACACGACACCCCAAAACCTCTGGGATGCAGCAAAAGCAGTTCTAAGAGGAAAGTTTATAGCAATACAAGCCTACCTCAGGAAACAAGAAAAAGCTCAAATAAACAACGTAACTTTACATCTAAAGCAGCTAGAGAGGGAAGAACTGACAAGGCCTAAAGTTAGTAGAAGAAAAGATATCATAAAGATCAGAGCAGAAATCAATGAAATAGAAACAAAGAAAACCATAGAAAAGATCAATGAAACTAAAAGGTGCTTCTTTGAAAAGATCAACAAAATTGATAAACCCTTAGCCAGACTTATCAAGAAAAAAAGAGAGAGGACACAAATCAAACTTAGAAACGAAAAAGGAAAAGTAACAACAGACATCACAGAAATACAAAGGATCATAAGAGACTACTATATGCAACTATATGGCAATAAAATGGAAAACCTAGAAGAAATGGACACATTCTTAGAAAAGTACAATCTCCCAAGACTAAACCAAGATGAAATAGAAAATATGAATAGACCAATCACAAGTTCTGAAATTGAAACTGTGATTAAAAACTTCCAACAAACAAAAGTCCAGGACCAGATGGTTTCACAGGTGAATTCTATCAAACATTTAGAGAAGAGCTCAAACCTATCCTTTTGAAACTCTTCCAAAAAATTGCAGAGGAAGGGACACTCCCAAACTCATTCTATGAGGCAACCATCACCCTGGTACCAAAACCAGACAAAGATACCACAAAAAAAGAAAATTACAGGCCAATCTCACTGATGAACATAGATGCAAAAATTCTCAACAAAATACTACCCAACTGAATCCAACAATACATTAAAAGGATTGTACACCACGATCAAGTGGGATTTATCCCAGGGATGCAAGGATTCTTCAATATCCGCAAATCAATCAGTGTGATACACCACGTTAACAAACTGAAGAATAAAAACCATACGATCCTCTCCATAAAGGCAGAAAAAGCCTTTGACAAAATCCAACACCCATTTCTGATAAAAACCCTTCAGAAAGTGGGCATTGGGGGAATCTACCTCAACATAATCAAGGCCATCTATGACAAATCCAGACCTCACATCATTCTCAATGGTGAAAAGCTGAAAGAATTCCTGCTGAGATCAGGAACAAGACAGGGATGTCCACTCTCGCCACTACTATTCAACATAGTTCTGGAAGTCCTAGCAATCAAAAAGAAAAAGAAATAAAAGGAATCCTAATTGGGAAAGAAGAAGTAAAACTATCACTTTTTGCAGACGACATGATACTATACCTAGAGAATCCTAAAGACTCTACCAGAAAACTATTAGCGCTCATCAATGAATCTGGCAAAGTTGCAGGATATAAAATTAATACACAGAAATCAAATGCATTTCTATATACTAACAATGAAAGATCAGAAAGAGAAATTAGAGAAGCAATCTCATTTACCATCGCATCAAAAAGAATCAAATACTTAGGAATAAACCTGCCTAAAGAGACAAAAGACCTGTACTCTGAAAATTATAAGGCGCTGATGAAAGAAATCAAGGATGACATGAACAGGTGGAAAGATATTCCATGCTCTTGGACTGGAAGAGTCAATATTATCAAAATGACTATACTACCCAAGGCAATCTACACATTCAACGCAATCCCTATCAAATTACCAATGACATTTTTCAAAGAACTAGAACAAAATAGTTCAAAGTTTGTCTGGAAACACAAAAAACCCAGAATAGCAAAAGACATCCTGAAAAAGAAAAATGGAGCTGGAGGAATCAGGCTCCCTGACTTCAGACTCTACTACAAAGCTACAGTCATCAAAGCTGTATGGTACTGGCACAAAGACAGAAATATAGATCAGTGGAACAGGATAGAAAGCCCAGAATTAAATCCACATATCTATAGTCAACTAATCTATGACAAAGGAGGCAAGAATATACATTGGACAAAAGACAGCCTCTTCAATAAGTGGTGCTGGGACAACTGGACAGCTACATGTAAAAAAATGAAACTAGAACACCTCCTAACACCATGCACAAAAATAAACTCAAAATGGATTAAAGATCTAGATATAAGACCAGATACTATAAAACTCTTAGAGGAAAACATAGGCCAAACACTCTCTGACATAAATGATAGCAACATCTTCTCAGATCCATGTGTCAGAGTAAGGACAATAAAAAGAGAAATAAACACATGGGACTTAATTAAACTTCAAAGTTTCTGCACAGCTAAGGAAACCCTAAACAAAACGAAAAGACAACCCACAGAATGGGTCAAAATATTTGCAAATGATTCAACTGACAAGGGATTAATCTCCAAAATTTACAAACAGCTCCTACAACTCAACACCAAAGAAACAAACAACCCCATCCAAAAATGGGCAGAGGATCTAGGCAGACAGTTCTCCAAAGAAGACATGCAGATGGCAAATAAACACATGAAAAGATGTTCAACATCGCTCCTCATTAGAGAAATGCAAATCAAAACCACCATGAGGTACCACCTTACACCAGCCAGAATGGCCATCATCAAAAAGTCTACAAACAATAAGTGCTGGAGAGGGTGTGGAGAAAAAGGAACCCTATTACACTGTTGGTGGGAATGCAAATTGGTGCAACCACTGAGGAAAACAGTGTGGAGATTACTCAGAAAACTCAAAATAGAATTACCATTTGATCCAGCAATCCCATCCTGGGCATCTATCCAGCAGAAACCATGACTCGAAAAGACACATGTACTCCAGTGTTCATTGCAGCACTCTATGCAATAGCCAGGTCATGGAAACAACCTAAATGCCCATCGACAGAAGAGTAGATAGGGAATATATGGTACATACACACAATGGAATGTTACTCAGCCATTAAAAGGAACGAATTACCAACATTTATAGCAACATGGATGGACTTAGAAATTATCATGCAAAGTGAAACCAGTCAGACAATTAGACAGCAACACCCAATGCTACCGCTTACATGTGGAAACTAAAAAGACACAATGAAGCTGTTTACAGAACAGAGAATGACTCACAGACTTTGGAAAACCTTGGTTTTTCAAATAAGACAATCTGGGGGGTGGGGGGATGCACTGGGGGTTTGGGATACAAAATCTATAAAATTGACTTGTGATGATTTATGTACACCTATAATTGAAATAAAATCCATTAAAATGTAAAAAAAAAAGTTAAAATTGTCAGGTAAAATATGTGACTCCAGTTATATATGAATTTGTATTCAATATCTGGGACATATTTATATTAAAAATGTTTATCGGAAAAAAAATAAACCTAAGCAGAAGATCTGAATAAATATTTTTCCAAAGAGGACATTCAGAAGGCCAACGGACACACAGAAATATAGCTAACATTGTTCAACAGTACTAATTATTAGAGAAATGCAAATCAAAACCAAATACCAAACGATATCAATGTAAACTTTCTTAAATGTAGAGTCTAGATAAATATAAATAAATGAACTGAATGAATGAATGAATAAATAAATAAATAAAACAAGCTCATAGATAGAAGATTAGTGGTTACCACAGGTAGGGAGTGGCTAGTGGGAGAAATGGGTGAACTGTTTTTGGTTTGCTATACTTTTAGTTTAAATAAATTTGATAAAAATATAAGAAATTATCTCACTTGTTGGATAAAGAACTAAATCCAGCTACACACCATTTTATCTTATTATTTATTTATTTTTGGGGGTCTTTTCAGGGCCACGCCCACAGCATATGGAGGTTCCCAGGCTAGGAGTCTAATCGGAGCTGTGCCACCAGCCGATGCCACAGCCACAGCAACACAGGATCCAAGCCACATCTGCGACCTACACCACAGCTCACAGCAACGCCAGGTCCTCTGAGTGATGCCAGGGATCGAACTCATAACCTCATGGTTCCTATTATGGATTCATTAACCACTGAGCCACGACAGGAACTCATTTTTATTTTTTGCCTTTTGGGGTCACACCTGCGTCACATGGAGGTTCCCAGGCTAAGGGTCTAATCGGAGCTTCAGCTGCCAGCCTATGACACAGCCACAGCAATGCCAGATCCAAGACACATCTGTGACATACACCACAGCTCATGGCAATGCCAGATCCTTAATCCACTGAGCAGGGCCAGGGATCGAACCCACAACCTCATGGTTACTAGCTGGATTTGTTTCTATTGTGCCACAATGGGAACTCCAGCTATACACTATTTTAAAAAGTATACTACTTTACAAATATTATTAAGTGGTTCAAAGTAAAGAACAGAAATATATACCATACAAATATTAACTAAAAGCAATATAAAAATCAGACAAAAGTAATATTAACATCAAAAGTTTTATTAGCGATAAAGTCTCAGTAATTATAAATGGGGCAACTCCTCAAGAATATACAATAATCCTGAAATTTTATGCACCTAAATTCAAAATATATAACCGAGCTATTTCTAAAATATACAAACAGCTCATACAACTCATTATCAAAAAACAAACAACCCAATCAAAAAATGAGCAGAAGACCTAAATAGACATTTCTCCAAAGAAGCTATACATATGGCCAACAGGTACATGAAAAGGTGCACAACACTGCTCATTATTAGAGAAATACAAATCAAAACCACAATGAGCATCACCCCACACCAGTGAGAATAACTGTCATCAAAAAGTCTACAAACAATAAATACTGGAGAGGGTGTGGAGAAAAAGGAATCCTTCTACACTGCTGGGGATGTAAACTGGTGTAATGACTATGGAGAACACTACGGAGGTCTCTTAAAAAACTAAAAACAGAGCTACCATATATAATCCAGCAATCCTACTTCTGCACATATATCCCCAAAGGATGAAAACTCTAATTTTAAAAGATACATGTACCCCAATATTCACAGCAGCACTATTTACAAATACTCAAGACATGAAAGAACCTATATCTCCCTGTCCATCAAGAAATGAATGGATAAAGATGTGTACACACACACACACACACACACAATGGAATATTACTCTGCCATAAAAACAAATGAAATATTGCCATCTGCAGCAACATGGATGAATTTAGAAAATATAAGTCAGACAAAGACAAATATTATATGATATCATTTATATGTCAAATCAAGTAATACAAATGAATCTATTTACAAAACAAAAATAGACTCAGAAAAAAACTTATGGTTATTAAAGGGGAAAGGGAGGTAGAGGGATTAAATTAGGAGTATGGGGTTATACACTACTATATATAAAACAAATAAACAGGACTTACTGTATAACTCAGGGAATAATATCCAGTATCTGGGAGTTACCATCATGGCTCAGCAGAAACGAACGTGACTAGTATCCATGATGATGCACATTCGATCCCTGGTGTTGCTCAGTGGATTAAGGATCCAGCATTTCATGAGCTGTGGTGTAGGTTGCAGACATGGCTCGGATCCTGCATTGCTGTGGCTGTGGCAAAGGCCAGCAGCTGTAGCTCCAACTCAGTCCCTAGCCTGTTAACTTCCATATGCCACGGGTGCGGCCCTAAAAAGCATAATAATAATATTCAATATAATAACCTATAATATAAAATAATCTGTAAACAACAATATATATGTAACTGAATCACTTTGCTGTACACCTGAAACTAACACAATACTGTAAATCGACTATACTTGAATAAAAGAAAAAATAAAAAAACCAAAATATATAACTCAAAAGGTTTCTTTTTGGGGGGGGGGACATCAAACCTCCATTTCATCACTCCCAAGATGCCACAGATCCCTTTGTGCCAAGTGGGAACTCCAGGTTTGATACTTTTAGATATCCTCTGGAAACACAAAATAGATAGTGATTTCCATGGAAACACCTTATAAAGATTTCCTCTCCAGGAGTTCCCGTAGTGGCTCAATGGCTAATGAATCTGACTAGCATCCATGAACACACAGGTTCGATCCCTGGCCTTGCTCAGTGGGTTAAGGATCTGGCATTGTCGTGAGCTGTGGTGTAGGCTGCAGATGTGGCTCATATCCTGCATTGCTGTGGCTGTGGCATAGGCCAGCAGCTATAGCTACAGCTACAGCTAGAGCTCCGACTGGACCCCTAGCCTGGGAGGACTCTGTGGTAAACCATGGTTACTTTTTCCTTTGCTACGTAACTTCTTCCCCCTCAAGATCTAATTTTCTACCTGCTTGGAAAGCCTCTGACCTGTGCCAATCTGGACTGGCTCCCCTTTATGCCCAGGCACAGCTGTCTTCTTGAGGGGGCCCTTCAACTTTCCCCCATGTTGGATCTTCCATTTATTACATCCTATGCTTTCCCCTTTCTTGGTTTACTTCCTCCTTTTATTGGAGCATATCCTTCTGGAGATGACTCAGCAACATGGTGGGACCTTGCATGTCTTAAAAATCTCTTTATATTGGAGTTCCCGTCGTGGCGCAGTGGTTAACGAATCCGACTAGGAACCATGAGGTTGCGGGCTCGATCCCTGCCCTTGCTCAGTGGGTTAACGATCCGGCGTTGCCGTGAGCTGTGGTGTAGGCCGCAGACGCGGCTCGGATCCTGCGTTGCTGTGGCTTCGGCGCAGGCCAGTGGCCACAGCTCCGATTAGACCCCTAGCCTGGGAACCTCCACATGCCGCGGGTGCGGCCATAAACCCGCGGCCATAAAAAAAAATGACAAAAGGCAAAAAAAAAAAAAAAATCTCTTTATTCTACCTTCAAATAAAATTCATAATTGGCTTCCGTACAGAATTGTGAGTTTGATATCACTTTCCTGCAGAATTTTGAAGGCATTTTTTTTTCATTATCTTCTTCTAAGGTTTCTTTTAAGAGGTCCAGGCCATTTTAATCCTGATCTTTTGTATGTGACCTCTTATTTCTCTCTGAAAACTTACAGAATTTTTTCTTTGATCTAAATATTCTGAACTTTCATGATGATGCGCCTTGGGGTGAAATAATTTTTATCTGTTGTGCAAGGCACTTAGTAGGTCCTCTCAATCTGGAATGTTGCATCCTTCAATCTTGGGGAGTTTCTGGGCATCGTTTCAGTGATTTTCTCTCCTCCACACTTCCTGTTATCCAGAGCTTGGACATACTGGACTGGTCCTCTGAATAGCTCTTTTCTCTCCTGCTTTACATTTCTTCAACATTTTCTTGTGCTTCCCAGGAATGTATCTTAAGGTTATGTTCCCAACTTTCTATTAAATTAGTTATTTCTTCATTTTAGTCTGAATATTCCTTGTTTCATGGATGCATTATCTTTTCTCTCTGGGAATATTAAATGATAGGGTTTGCTTATTTTGTTTCTTTTTCCCTAAATAAGCAATTTTTTTTTTTTCTGATTGGTTTTTCTCTATAGTTCATGTTACAGGCTTCCTTCAGATGTCTGGTCATTCATGGGATGCCTACCCATGTTTAAAGGTAAGAAACTAATAAGCTGACTAGAAGCTTTTACACATACATAGAGCTCGTTGATCATGAACTTAAGCATTAGGCGATCAGGCTAGGTTTTCTGCTGAGGAAACCGGCTAGGTTTTCTGCTGAAGAACCACTTACGTTAACATTATTACTTCTTCCCTCTGGGCTGATAAGATGCCCCGAGACTTTGTCTCCTCCTGTAGGATAAATGCTTGACTGTCAGCATTTTAGGAACCATGTAGGAGAAGAAGCCTGGGAGGGGGCGGACAAATTCATCATTAAATATTCATATTTCACTTAATATGTAGCAACCACGGCCAAAAATAAAGATCGGAGGGTCCTTGGAATTTCCATGTGGCTCAGTGGAAACGAATCTGACTAGTATCCATGAGGACACAGGTTCAATCCCTGGCCTTGCTCAGTGGGTTAAGTATCTCTCGTTGCCGTGAGTTGTGATGTAGGTCTCAGACGCGGCTTAGATCCCAAGTTGCTGTGGCTGTAGCGTGGGCAGACAGCTACAGCTCCAATTCAGCCCCTAGCCTGTGAACCTCCATATGGCACAGAGGCAGCCCTAAAAAGACAAAAAAAGAAGAAAAAAGATTTGAGGGTCTTGCACTTTTCCTGGGAGCTGAATGCCCTGGACAACCCTGTAAAGACTTACATGGGGACGTGACTGTGGGGCTGGGAACAGTGGATATTAATGGAAAACATGTGGCCCCGAGAGTCAACCAACTCCCTGAAATCTTCTCCTTTATCCCTATGTGCCGAATGTCCAACAGCTAAACATGTACTTCCTGTTAAAAAACTGAAATGTTCTTCTCTTACAAAACTGAATAAATTACATGGAGGCTCTAGTCCAACAACTGTGGCATTTATGGGCTCCTGGTGTAATAAGCAGTCTCCTACCCACTCACTCTAAAGCAAAGACTGACAGTCGACCAGCCCTGAGTATTTACACAATTGTTGGTCAACTTTTCTGATATTCCATTCTTAAATATAAATGGACTGTCAAAGATTATCAGACATTTGGAGTTTCCATCGTGGTGCAGCAGAAACGAAAAACAACTAGGAACCATGAGGTTGCGGGTTTGATTCCTGGCCTTGCTCAGTGGGTTAAGGATCCGTATTGCCGTGAGCTGTGGTGTAGGTCACGGATGAGGCTTGGATCTGGCGTGGCTGTGGCTGGCAGCTGTAACTCTGATTCGACCCCTAGCCTGGGAACCTTCCATATGCCACGGGTGCAGCCCCAAAAAGCACACACGCACACAATAAAATTATCAGACATTTGAGAAAAGCTTGTAACCTGTAAAAAATAACATAAAAATGGAAAATAATCTCAGGGGAAAGAAAAATAATTCAGGGAAGAGAACTTTTTAAAAATTCAAATTAGTGCTCAGGAACCAGGAATTTTCTTTTTCTTTCTTTTTCGTCTTTTTAGGGCTGCACTCAAGGCATATGGAGGTTCCCAGGCTAGGGATTAAATGGGAGCTATAGCCACTGACCTACACCACAGTCACAGCAACTCAGGATCTGAGCCGAGTCTGTGACCTACACCACAGCTCATGGCCATGCCAGATCCTTCACCCACTGAGCGAGGCCAGGGATAGAACCAGCATCCTCATGGAATGCTAGTCAGATTCGTTTCCACTGTGCCATGATAGGAGCTCCTCGGAATTTTCAAATACATTATTTCACAGCCATACCATAAGAGAGAAATCATTATTCCCATTTTAAAGATTAGCAATTGGTATTTTAAATGAGTATGCCTTGTGTAAAGCTAGTGCTCCCAGCCATGGCACGTGACTGGGACATGAGTCTTCATGTTCAGATTCTCTGGTGCTCTTTTAGTTGAACCACAGCTGCTGTGGTATTTATAAACTCCACACACAGTGTATAGTTATATAGACCCATATGAAAATCAGTCCCAAAACATAAAACCACTAAATCCTTGGCTGGAAAGCATTTGTCTTTATTTTTGTCCCTTGTATGCTACTCTTTCAGCCTAGGGATCTTTACTGGTAATTTAAAATCGTTAATATTCATAAAAGGAACAATTTTAAGTTGCATGTTCTCAAGAAACCTATTGCAGAAGAAAACTTAGGGACAGCGGTACGACCAAGAGAGGCTAAATTTGGAATCTGAGACTCTATCAGAATTCTATCTCAGAAAACTCTCCCCAGGTTTTTCTGGGGGAGGGGGTTGTTGGGGGTTTTACTTTTTTTTCTATTAAAATATAGGTGATTTACAACATTGTACCAATTTCTGTTGTACAGTAAAGTGACCCAGTCGTATATATATATATACATTCTTTTTCTCATATTATCTTCTATCATGTTCTGTCACAAGAGACTAGATATAGTTTCCTGTTTTATACAGCAGGACCTTATTGTTTATCATTCCAAATGTAATACTCTGCACCCAGATTTGGGGGTTTATTATTTATTTACATAATAATGGTTGAGGCAGGGGTCATGACTACCCCACAACAGAAAGTCAATAAATGTTTGTTGAAAAAAATGAAAGAACAAATGCATGAATGGATGAAGGTTTCAACTTTTTTCAAATCATTACTTAAAAGCAAAGATAAACTTTGGTAAAAGAAAATCACTACATTTTCACAATCTATGTTAACAGATGGTAAGTACCAAACACTTCACATTGCATAAATTAAATATACATTAAGTGTATCCAATAAAGTTTAGAACATTTTAATATCAGTTTAAACATAAAGGTAAGATGAAAAGGAATGTATTGACTTTTGGGCAATCAAACTGGGCAATAAGTTTTGAAAATACTAAAAATGAAAAAAAGGCAATGCAGGAAATACTCATGTAAATTTTAACTTTCACAATGTAATATAAAGCTTGGGTCAATTCACAGCTGATCCATACTAAGTCGCTAAAAAAAACTTGAAATTATCTATTGTCCCATATCAAGCTCTGGACAAAAAAGTCTTTTATGAAGAGGCCACTATTTACAATAACAAAATGAAACATATTCTAACCTAATGCTTTGATTTACTACCATGAAAATACCCTCTGTAGCCAGTGAGAAGACAGCACAAGTAGCAGGGAGAACTCTGCCACAGATCCTGGATCATAATACTCAGTGATCCCCTCATTGTTGCATGTATTGTACACAAATAAACTTATTTAATGAATGGGTTGCTATTGACAGAATACTTTTGAATCCTCAAACACAGTGACGTGGACAGCAATTCCTCACCAAGTATCTCTCTTCCAGATTTTCCCCCACAGAACTCATGAAAGACTCTATCACCATTTTTTAGGTTTTGTTATTAAAAATATCTTCAGTCCATAGCCCCCAAATGACATTTAAACGAGCCTGCAAATTACATGTATACTTACACTATGTATACATTTTTGTATACATATAATTTCCATTGGGTGAGGCAATCGAATAACTGAAGGCATATGTGATTTAAACAGGGTAATTGTGGTGTTGACTGGACTGTTATATGAAAGCAAATACTATGCTGTCCAGGGACTCCTTATTCCTATACAAGAAACCCAGACCACCTCAGAGGAATCATATTCACAAGAGGAAGGTCAAGTTGCAGGAACTCCCAGACAGAAATGCTGGATCAGGTAAAGGCAGCATTAGGTTATGTGGGCCACGCTGATGCCATAGGGAAAATTCTTCATATTTTTCACTTTTTCCTTTTCACTGAAAATCAAACCCACAGGAAATAACATTCACTTCAACTGAAAAAGAAACTTTCCCTTTCCGTCCCTGACTCAGAAAATGAACTAGTAATGTTGTAAAGAAGGAAAACTACTTAAATCTCAGCTTCCCTGAAGAGTTTACGTTTGGCATACTAGAGATATTTCCAACACCATTCCTTAAATTCCTCTAAGGACCTCTCCCACTTACAGCAGGATTTGCCCAAGACTTCAATAAGGCCTTTTTCTTCACAAGCTTCAATGCTCAAAGTTACTTGGAAATTGTAATGGAAAAAACAAATAGGTGAAAAAATAATGTTTTAAAAAAAATCCCAGGTATTCTCCTAAACCATCTCCAAAATATATAAGCTATGTATTGCTGAAATCTATCTTTAATTATACAAACACTCTGGGATCCTACCACACATTTTTCTCTTAAAAAAATTTAGAAAGATGTCTCCCATTCATCTATAATCACATCAGTTTAAGTCATCTCCTTGTATACTTAACCAACGTGTCCAGTCAGAAGATAAAGGACAGAAATAATGAGCTACTGCTACACGCCAGGCCACTTTTTAGCTGCAGCCCCCAAAAGTGTCTAAGGTTTCATGGCAGCTCTGCCATTTATTAGCTATGTAATATTGGGCATACTACTCAAACACTCCCAGTCTTAATGTCAACATTTTTAGGTTAGGGATAATTATAGTTACCTCAGAGAGTTACTGTGTGTTAAACTAGCAAATGGCTGTAGTTAAGGCTTAGGAACCACAGCTCACACCTAGTGTTAGCTGCCCATAGTTGGGGTCAAGAAAACGGAACTATGAACCGCAACTATAGTAGAGAGGAAAAGTTGGACAGAATTTCTGGCAGAGCTTAAGAATCAAATTAGTATTCTCTCAAGAATCTGTAGCCGTAGGCTTGCAACCCTCTGGAGGGAAGGTATGGAGAACTATTAGGAAGAAGCCTTGGGGCAGACTGGTTTTAACACAAAACCAAAGGTTATAGATGGGACCAGACTAGCCTTTGGAACGCAGTATTTGACTCAAGTTGGGTTGGCATGCAGAGGCAATGCAATAAGGTTTGCTTTGAAAAATATGTAATATTATGTAAACTGTTATTACTGCGTACATACACACACTCTAACTTACACAGATAAGTACTGCCAAGCAGAGATGGATTTATCCGCTGCCTGACTGAACAGAGAAGACAGAATAGATGTAGGTAAGAATTTCAGAGAAAGCAAGGGATGTGGTAATAAAACGAGACTGGAGATGCCATATAGGTTGACAGATAAGCATTCAGGCTCGAAAAACAAAAGGCCTATTTTAAAGCTTGGTCCCATCACTTACATTTCAGCACTAACTCAGTCAAGTTAAATAACTTTTATGTGCCTTAGTTTCCTCCTGTGACATAAGAATAATATAAGTACCTACCTCATAGAGTTGTTATAAGGATTAAAGAGTTAATACATATAAAGCCCTTAGACGATTGCCTGGCACATAGTAAGCATTGGTTTCCTAATCTATAAAACAGGAACAATAAAAGCAATTACTTCATAGGTTGTTATAAGAATTAAGTAAATCATATCTGTAAAGTGCTTAGTAAATAAAGTCAATATTTGGTATTTTTATTAAAAATGGGTGGGTACTAAAAATAATTTTAATCCAGAGAATAATATTTCATAATGGAAAAGACCAGAAAATATCATGAAAAGCATTATGCCCAATTTGGTGTTGAATATATTTTACTGGGAAACCATGAGTAACTTGGCATACTTATTCACTTTTCCACTGTATAAAACATCTGAATCATTCCATCTCTTAGATCTGTCAAAGGATTTAAGACAGATACAAAATACAGAAGACCAAAAAAATAAGAAGAAAAAGAAACCACAATTAAATTGAATAACATAAACGAATGACCAGGAAACTATTTACAATTTTACTTACAGAGAAAATGACACCTTTAAAAATTTTTAAAGGGGCACTCTTAAAGAAATTTGTTACAACAGGCCTTCTGAAGAACAAAACGAATGTTGTCATTTAATTAAGAATTTAAAGGTCAGTTAATTGGAATCCAAATAAGCACAACTTCTTAGAAAGAAAATCCATAAAGAAACCAGGAGAGTATAGCAGTCAAGGGAACCGAGAAAATTCTGAGAGGCTATGGTCAACAGTGGGCAACTACTGAGAGGCGAAGGCATCTCTGACGTTGGAAAATGTCCAGTGAGGTTTAGCAGCATGGTTATAATTGGTGATACTGACGAAACTCATTGTGTAGGGGGGTTGGGATTATAGAAAATAGCGGATAAAATCGCAGTACAATGTGGGAAATATTTTTATAGAGAGAGGTGCAAAAGACAAAGCATGACTCACTAACTTTGAGTTAGGATGAGCTTCTCCAACTTGCAGATATTCAAGCTGGGATTTTTTCCTTTCAAGTTACAATTTTGATTCTAATAGTGATAAATAAAGCAAATAGATATTGGGCACTTGTTCCATAAACCCTATTACTGGGTCAGGCTCTAACCCAAAGTGAATAGGATAATTTAAAATCTTTCCATCTAACAAGTATTAAAGCACAAAAATTTAAGATGATATATATGAAAGTTTAAACTGAATGATGCTTTCCTGGACTTTATCAGAATTCTTCTGTGCTAAGAGATTCTCGGCTAGCTATGAAAGGAAGATTTAACACAAGTTTTGGACATGTGATTCATGAACCAGTCTCACCCCAAAAGGATTATGCAGACTAGAGTTTAAGAAACCACATATAAATTCTTCCGATCAGTTCTGAATGACCATAAATATCATTTAACCTTCTAGACAGCACTATTCAATAGAAATACAACACAAGTTGCATATATATTTAAAAAATTTCAGTACCTCTATTTAAAAAGTAAAGAAATAGGAAATTTAATTTTAGTATTTTCTAATCTATTATCCAAAATATGTAATCAATATAAAAATTATTGCTTAGATACTTTACATTCTTTTTTTCATACTAAATCTTTGAAATCCAGTGTGTATTTTACGTTTTCAATACATCTCAATTTGAATTAGCCTCATTTCAAGTATTCAATAGCCACCTGTGGCTAGTACCTGCCACACTGGACAGTGCAGGTCTAGAATCCAAGTTCCTTGGAAAAAGGAACATGGATTGTCTTATTCACAGATGTAGTAGTAGCACTAAGAAGAGTGTCTAGCACAAAACCAGCCCTCAATAAATATTTGTTGAATGAATAAACAAATGAATTAATCTATCAGTTTTAGACACACTTATGCAAAAAAAAATTCCTATGACCTGAATGAAACTTTAATTACATAATTAGGATTATTAAGAGTAGATGTAATTACATTAATTCAATTCCAGCCCAGATGATAGTTTAGTGATACGCAGTTAGTCAACACAAATTCTTAAATAGATGCATACTTTCAAATATAGTATAAACACATTTTATTTCTACAATCATTTTGAAGATGATTTTCCTAAACACTTGGTAGATGAAAATGCTGTCACATTCCTCTAGTAAAATCAAATAAATTATAGCTGTTTTCTCTGAAATGAATGAACTCTACATCCACCAGAAATACACAATTCTTACCTATTCTACTAGTATTTGCAAAGAAGTATTTTTTGTCTTAACGTCCAATTTATTCTAGAACTGGAAAAGAACGTGCCAAATATTGCCTCAGATCCCTGACAAAAAAGTTAAATGAGACCCATTATCTGAAAAAACCTTTACCCCCTAAAGTACTGAGATTATTCAATATCAATGAAATGGGCCCCCAATAGCTGATATTTACTAGCAAAGGTGAGGGAGAAAAGCTTACCTTCTCTGCTAAGAGCTCTCGGATCTTGCTTGCTTGAACTCTAAATTTCATGAGCTGGGACTCCAGGGCTACGCATCTTTCTTTCCAATCTATTGGTCCTTCTGTCTCAGAAAGCTCTGCCATATTTATTCTAGAAAAAAAAGCATAATACCAATTTGCATTCAGGATAATTCATTAAATCATCCAATGCACGCATTCTAGTCACCATCTAACAGTATCTAGGTACAAGTTTTGTTTTTTTTTTTGTCTTTTTGCCTTATCTAGGGCCGCACCCGCGGCATATGCAGGTTCCCAGGCTAGGGGTCTAATCGGAGCTGTAGCTGCCGGCCTACACCACAGCCACAGCAACGCGAGATCCGAGCCGCGTCTGCAACCTACACCACAGCTCACGGCAACGCCGGATCCTTAACCCACTGAGCAAGGCCAGGGATCGAACCCGTAACCTCATGGTTCCTAGTTGGATTCGTTAACCACTGAGCCACAACGGGAACTCCATAGATACAAATTTTGAATTCTAAGATAAATTCCAGAACTGGTGATAGTTTGTGGAAAGAATTTAGGGGGGAAAAGAGGCCAGGGCTGGAGGTACAACTTAAACTTTTTATGTAACTTAAACTTTCCATGGCTCAGCTTATCCAATCAAGAAAAAAGGCGAAATGTGGTAATAAACCATGGGTATGCTATAAGGAACAAATTAAATACTGCTGTTCTTAACGCACTTTGGACAATATAATAACATCACATACTATTTTAATTCTGCTCAGCAGATGAGATTTTTTAAATCTGCCAGCTCATAATCTCACCATGTTCTTAAATTTACAGAACTATTAGTTTTTATTCAATTGGTGGCATGACAGAATAACCTAAAGAAACTTCCTATCAGTGCTACAATTATGGCTTTGATTTATAATATAACTATTACTTATCACTGCCCTAAATTTGTCCAGGTCCAGGCTGTCTTTCAAACCAACAGTCCTTTGGTATATTTACCTGGGCAAAGTATTATGACCCTGGACAAGTTTAGATAATCTTTGCTAGGTGTAAGAGAGAGACAGATAATTTTTGCTTGGTGTAAGAACAGAAAGCATATAAATATGAAATTTGGAATCACCTATGTTAAGTAAGTCTGCAATCAGTGTTTTCCATGCTATTAAATTTCCTCTTGGAGAAGATTAATCCCAGGGAGAAGCACTGTAAGGGGGAAGCCAAGAAGCAGGGAAAGTGGTTTTGAAATTTGAAAGTACAAAAAGCTATTGCTTGGTTTTGGAAGCACAATTGTTCCTAGCTCTGGGATTCATAAAAGTAGTTTCAAATGTTTGTTAACATATCTACAGGCCATTTTCATAAATGGCTTGATAATGCATTTCTGAATTGCCCTTGCTAGAAACTGATAAAATTTGCATTAGGAATGGATCTCTGGGAGAAGCCAAGCTCTAAGCATGGAATATACATGACAGCAACACCCTCAGAACCCCAGGATAGAGCTGCAGTTGAAGCATTCTATCCTGCTTCTTTTGTTTTACAAAAATGTCTCCTTCACAAACTAACCAAGTTTATTTTGCCAATATTGAGTGTAATATAACCCCTTCCTAAACCTATACCAGTTTTTAAAACCTGCAAAAGATTATTTTCCTAGCAGAAATACTGTTTTGTGCTTAGATCAGCTTTCACATGAACACTTCCATTATCTCTCAATAACTTAGAAAAGAGTATAAGCAAAGTTGTTCTACAAAGGCTATGACTTTATTAAAAAGCTCCCCAACCATCTCAAAGCCTCCAGATGCTCCTAAACTCTAGCCATAATTTAAGGAAAACTTATTGTAGAGCTAGAAATCATTCTCTTTATTTCTTCGTTTTTATAGAAGTCCCACCCCATTGTTTTATGTGTTGTTTCTAGGGAGATTAGCCTTGTTGATGACCCTTTTCATTACCTGCATGAGCCTTTACTATCAATGATTTAGAATGCTGCACTTCGTCACTCACAAACTTTTTCTCAATTCTACTGCTACTTCATTTCCCTCATTAGCTTTAGAGTGGACAAAGAAGAAAATACAAATGAAACATTAAAAATAAAAAGCAGTCCTGAATGGACATCTTTAGGTCTTGAACTAATCATATCACTGCATAGAAACGAAGAGACAGTCCTCTATCCTAAGCAAAAGAAGAATCTACTTCATATTGGTTAATTTCTGTTCTACATTTAAAATAATCTGTTTATGTTCCATTGTACAATTTCTACAGTTTTAAAAACAATGTTAACATATTTTTCAGTAAATGAGAAATCAACATAATGAACCATGTGAATAGAAGACAAAAACCATATAATCATTTCAATAGACACAACATTCTAGAAGAAAAAATGTAGAAAAAAACATTCAACAAAATCTGTCTTTTTATGATAAAAACATTAAACAAACGAGCAACAGAAGTGAATTTCCTCAACCTGATAAAGAGCATCTACAAAAGCTCACAGCTAACATCACACTCAACGGTACATGATGATCTGTCTAAGATCAGAAACATCAGGATGTCTGCTCTTGATACTTCTATTCAATATTGTACTGGAGGGTCTGGCCAGGCAAGAAAATAAAATAGAAAGCACAGAGATTAGAAAGGAAAAAAACTAAAACTATCTCTATTTTAAGATGTCACAGTCTATACACAGAAAATTCTAAGAAATCCATTCCATAAAACTAAACTATTAGAACTATTTGAGTTCAGCAAAGTTTCAAGAAATCAGATTCAAGAAATCAGATCAACAGACAAAAATCAATTGTTTTTCTGCACACTGGCAAGGAAAACTCCAGAAATGAAATAAAAAATAGGTGTTCCCTTGTGGTGCAGTGTGTTAAGGATCCAGCATTGTCACACAGCGGCTTGGGTCACAGCTGTGGCTCAGGTTTGATTTCTGGTCCAGGAACTTCCACATGCCATGGGCTCAGCCAAAAAAAAAAAAGAGAGAGAGAGAGAGAGAGAAAGAAAGGAAAAAGAAATCAAGAATGTATTTCACTTATGATAGTACCAGAAAGAATTAAACACCTAGGAGTAAATTTAACAAAGTAAGTACAAGATTTATACTTTAACAACTATAAAACCTCACTGAAAGAAATTAAAGAGATCTAAATAAATGGAAAACATCATGCATTCACGGACTGGAAGACTTAACATTGTGGGGATGGCAATACTTGCAAATGGATATACACATTCAATATAATCCCTATCAAAATTCCAGTTGCATTTTTTGCAGAAATTGGCAAGCAGATCCTAAAATTCATATGGAAACTCAAGGTACCCCGAATAGCCAAAACAATCTTAAAAGGCTGTAGGATCACATATTCCAATTTCAAAAATTACTCCAAAGATACAGTAAGCAAGACTGTGTGGTGCTTGTATACAGACAGACACATATATAAATCAATGGAATAAAACTACACGTACCAAAATAAGGAAATAAGAAATAAGGTTGGGGGCAAAATAGGTGAAGGGGATCAAGTGGTACAAACTTCTTACATTAGTTACATAATAAATAAATCACAGGGATATAATATACACCATAAGGAATATGGTCGATGTACTAACTTTGTATGGGGACAGATGGTTGCTAGAGTTATTGTGGCGATCATTTCATACATATGCAAACATCAAATCATTATTTACTACACCTGAGATTAACACAATATTGCATGTCAACTGTATCTCAGTTATATCTGTAATAACCCCACCTCCAAATAAGATCACATTCTGAGATACCAGGAGTTGGGACTTAAGCATTTGGGGGAGGTGGGGGCGAGGAAAGCAATTCAATCGATTTTTAAAAGCACAGAAATAGGAGTTCCTGCTATGGTGCAGTGGGCTGAGAACACAACTGCAGTGGCTCAGATCACTGCAGAGGCACAGTCTCCATCCCTGGCCTGGTGCAGTGGGTTAAAGGATCCAGCATTGCCGCAGCTGTAACGTAGGTCACAGCTGTGGCTTGGAGTTAATCCCTGGCCTAGGAACTTCCATATACTATGGGAGTGGCACCCCCCCCAAAAAAAAAGGTACATAAATAAAACCTCACATTTAGAGTGAACTGATTTTTGACAAGGGTGAAGCGAACAGCTTTTTCAATACATGGTGCTAGACAACTAGATATTCACATGCAAAAGAACAAATATGGATCCCCACCTCATACCATATATGAAAACTAACCCCAAATGGATCAAAGATCTAGATGCAAGAGCCTAAGTTCTAAACTCTAAGTAGATAAAACAGGCATGTCTGTGATCTTGAATAGAAACCAGTTTCTTAAGACATGTCACCTAAAACATAAGTAATCTAAGAAAAAAACAGATAAATTGAACCCAAAATGAAATAATTTCGTGCTTCAAAGGACACCATCAAGAAAGCAAAAAGAGGAGTTCCCATCATGGCACAGTGGAAACGAGTCTGACTAGGAACCATGAGGCTGCGGGTTGGATCCCTGACCTCTCTCAGTGGGTTGGGGATCTGGCTTTGCTGTGAGCTGTGGTGTGGGTCACTGATGTGGCTCGGATCCTGCATTGCTATGGCTGTGGTGTAGGCCGGCAGCTGTAGATCCGATTGGACCCCCTAGCCTGGGAACTTCCATATGCCACGGGTGAGGCCCCAAGAAAGCAAAAAAAAAAAAGCAAAAAGGTAACCCACAGATAGGAAGAAATATTTCCCAATTGTATTAATCTGATAAGGGATTTGTATTCAGAATACATATGGGACTCTAACAATGCAACAATAAAAAATATACAATTAAAAGGTAGGCAAAGGATCTAAATAGATATTTCACTAAAGAAGATATACAAATGGACAAAAAGCATGTGAAAGAAGCTCAACATCTGGCCTATCAAAATCAAAATAACATCCCACCATACGCCAAACAGGATAGTTACAATAAAAAAACGACATAACAACAAGTGTTGGTGAGAAGGTAGAGGAACTGGGACTTTCACATACTGCTGAGAACGTAAACATATACAGCTGCTTTGGAAAATAGTTTGATAGTTCCTTCAAAGTTCTGTATGAGTTTTTTTGGCTGGGCCCACAGCATGGGGACCTTCCCAGGCCAGGGACTGAACCCGCATCACAGCAGTAACAACACCAGATCCTTGAACTCCTCAAAGGTTTTAACATAAAGTTACCATATGACCCAGCAACTCTAAGTGCATAGTCAAGAGAACCAAATATTAAGTCCACACCAAAACTTGTAACAAGATTATTCAATTAGTCAAAAAGTGTAAACAAACCAAGTGTCCATCATCAGATGAGAGGATAAACAAAATGTAGTATATCCATACAATGGAATCTTATTCAGCCCCCCAAAAAGGAATAAAGCACTAATACATGCTACGGCAATGGCTGAATCTTGAAAACATTACCCTAAGTGCATACATGGAACAATGGAATATTATTTTAGCAATAAAAAGAAAAGAAGTACTGATAACTGCTACAAAAAGGATAAATCTTGAAAATATTATGCCAAGTGAAAGAGGCCAGACAAAAGGCCACATATGGTTTGATCCCGTTTATATGAAACAGGTAAATCCCAAGAGACAGACAGTAGCTTCATGGTTGCCAGCAGCTGTGAAGAGAGGACAATGGTAATCAACTACTAATGGGTTTGAGGTTTCTTTTTGGAGTGATGAAAATGCTCTAGAATTAGATAGTGCGTTGGTTGCACAACCTTGTAACTACACCAAAAACCATGCGCTGTATACTTTGCAAGGGTAAATTTTCAGGTTTGTGAGTTACAACTCAATAAAAAAAAAAAAAAGGCACATATTTACAAATGGGTAAAGAAAAAGTAACAGGAATTCCCGTTGTGGCTCAGTGGGTTAGAACCCGACTAGGACCCATGAGGATGTGGATTTGATCCCTGGCCTCGCTCAGTTGGGTTAAGGATATAGCGCTGCCGTGAACTGCAGTGTAGGTTGCAGCTCCGATCTGGCATTGCTGTGGCTGTGGCGTAGGCTGGCAGCTGCAGCTCTGATTAGACCCCTAGCCTAGCCTGGGAATTAATTTCCATATACTGCAGGTGCAGCCCTAAAAGGAAAAAAAAAGTAACAGTTTAAGTGGATACATACGAATAATCCATTGTTTGTGATTAGCTTTGCCAAGATTTTCACCAACTCAAATAATTTAGAGTTAACTGTTAATCTCAAATATGACAAGTTATCAAACACATATCTTACCAAGAGTATTCTGCTATGAAAATGACACATCAAATATATTCTATTAAACATACCAAATCATTTCACTGGTTATGCTAATTACATATTTTACAGTGAAGCAGCGAAAACTTAAGCGTATTACTGGCATTTAATAACTACATTCTCTTATTAGTAGCGTTAAAATTTTTTTTCCTTATAGCCGTATCTACCACATGGGGAAGTTACAGGGTCAGCAGTCAAACTGGAGCTACAGCTGAGGCCTACACCACAGCCAAGGCAACACCAGACCTAAGCCACATCTAACCTAGGCAGCTTGTGGCAACACCAGATCCTTAACCCACTGAGTGAGGCCAGGGATCAAACCTGCATCCTCATAGAGAAGTCTGTTCCTTAACCTGTTGAGCCACAATGGGAACTCAAATAGGGTCATAATTTTAAAAATTCAGAACTACAGATTGGTTGGCTAATGGTCTATCCTGAAGTTTAGACACCCGATTTCCTCGTTTAATTCTGTAATTTCAATTAGCATAATGTAACTTCTGTGTTAGCGCACTAACTTGAGTAAAGACTCTAATTTTGAACAAGACCCACCATCTTTTCCTGTTAGTACTGATTTTATAGAGCCTAATGATAAAGCTTTGGGAGTTACAACCACTTGCTAAATAAACACCATTTCTAGATTTCGAATGTGAAAGTAATCTATCTTCACAGCAGGGGACAGGAAAAAGTTTTGGTTTTTCAAATACCCCCAGTGACTTTTGGAAACATTTACTGACACAAAATAAACTGTTTACAATTGTGGAGTGAATGCTCTTTTCTCTGAAACTTTGACTTCCTGTTTCTCTTCCAAATCCCTAAAGGGAAAGAAAAAGAAAAGAAAGAATTCATCTACTCAGGCTTACTCTGATGAAACTCAGGACAGGCACTCATATTCTTTAATTCTCTCCTCCCAACGGACAGCTTAACTTGGCCAGGTAACTGTGTGTGTGTGTGTGATGTGTATGTGTATGTGTGTATAATGTGTGTGTGATATATGTGTGTGTGTGTGTGTGTGACATGTATGCATGTGTTTCTAAAGCAGAAAAGGTGGCTTTCTTGAACATACTGAGGCTTGCCTTGTTTAAGGAACCTCCTCGTCATCACCAACACCACCTGGGCAAAGCCTACCCTTTGGTGGTCCTGTTCAGAATCCCTAGTTCTCACTTCACAGCTCCTTGCGGACACACGCAGCTGTGTGTGGTCGAGGCTTGCGACTGGCATTTTCACAAAGAAAGCGGTGACCTGCAGGTAGTACAGCACTAGGGCTTTTCCAGCATAAATGTCTCAACTCTTCCCACTGCGTTTCGCACATCAATATCTATGGCTCAAAAGTTCGGTCTTTTAAAAAGTGGTCTAATATTTCAGGGGCAGTGCAGTTTCATGGTAGGTCACCTAAGGGCACTTTGACACTCCGGCAAATCAAGGTGCAGAAAACGGCTCTTTAAAGTTTGGTCAAGTTTCGTCCCCACCCCGAGATCACAGTGGTGCTCCCAAGAAACAGAAGCCAATCCGAAGCATCCCTACCGGCGTGGGCCACTCGGCGGGGAAGTGCCGCAGCCCCGTGCGTCCCCGACCGCCCACGCCGCCAACCCGGGCCCCGCGTTTTCAAACAAACTGTCACGGGAGATCAGGGGGCGAGGAACCGCCTGCCACCGCTCCCAGACGAGACCCCAGTCCCGCAGGCGTCAAAGGGAGCGATGTCTTGTGCCTGAGCTGCAGCAAGAGGCGCGGAGTTGAGTCCGGTGCTGGCCCGCTCCATCCCCCGGGTCTCCCGCCAGCTGGATCCGCCCGCCGGCCCCATCCTCCGCGCGGCTTGCCCACCGGGGACGGCACGCTCTCAAGGGGTGGGGGTCCCCGGACCTCGGAGGTACTGGGGTCGCCCTTGACTCCCGTACCGTCTCATCTGCCTACCTTTGCTCCAGCCCCTCGGGAGCGCCCGACGTCCTGGCAGCGCTCGGCGCGGGGTTCCAGAGGCTCTCACCCTGCGCCCGCCTTACGCCAAGCCGGGACCGGGCGGGGGGAAGGACACCGCCTCCTTCTAGGACTGGCGGCCAGAGTAGCCAGTCAGAGGCCTCAGTCGACTTAATGACGTCACCTGGGGGTGCGGCTGTGAGTTTGACTTCTCCCAGTCCCTACCCCAAGAGAGAGTTCTGTCCAGGAGCGGTACCTCTGGCCTGTGCCACGCTTAGAGCTCAGAGCCGGTTGTAGTGGTCACCTCCTTTCCATTCCCTCTGCCTGGATTCTGCACCCTCCCAACTTGTCTCCCAACCAGAAGTGTCTCCTCTTACCAATCTGTCTTTCACCCTCTTGCCAGATTAACTGTGCTTAAGGGCAGTTTTGATGTACACTCTGACAAAGACCTTCGTTGGCTCCCTTTTGCTTAAGTTATCAAAAATTTAGTCTAGTATTCAAGTCCTCCGCCCTACTTTCTTCAGGTTTATTTTTCACAGCTGCCCTTCACTATGTGAAACTGTTACTGTGTGTTTCCTACGCCAGGGAAGTTCATTTGGGACATTTACCTATTTCTTAGGTCCATCTTTAAAGGTTCTAACTATCCTCTAAGACAGAGCTCAAAGAATCTGCATATAACCATGCGTGTTGCCCCACTTAGCAGTAATCTCTTCTCTTGTATCCGCACCCTGAGAATTTAGGTTTTTACTCCTCTTGGCACTAGCCCATTCTGCTGTGTGTGCCATTCCTTCTCTCTCCATTACACTGCGAGCTCTTTGAAACCAGGAATTTGTTTTCTTTCTTTTTGCATCCTCCTCAGCCCCTAGCACAGAGCATGGCATAAATAAGTGATACTTTTACTGTAATTGGATTTTACATCCCAAGATGGGGTCTGGAGGGGCCAGTCTCAGGGTTTTAAAAAAGAGAGAGAGAGAGAGAATTCTGAATGTTACGGGTAATCCTTTCCTAGGTCACAAAGCTAGATCAGACAGATTACTCCCTTTGGTTCACAGTTGGCCAACAGAAAGTGGCAGGAGGCTTTTTTCCGCTACACTCTTTTTCTTTTCCTTCAGCTTGTCTCACCTTATATAGAAAAAGCACAAGAGAGATAAAGATTTACAGAGTTCCACGGAGGGAAGGCAGTAAATGAATAAGACTAAAAGGCCAGCAAGTGAGTATCAGGCTTCCATATTTCTTCCAGATGAGCACTAATTTTGGAATGGATCCCAGACTACCCCCACACATCAAATTCCTTTTGCCTTCTGTGGGAGCTGATGATGCATATCATATGAAAAATTGTCTCCAAACAACTTTGGCAAACAAACAGGCTGGACTGGGCTTATTTTATAAAGCATGCATGATTTAAATAAACAAAGCTTAAGTAACTCGCAAAATCTAACACGGCAAGTCAGGAGAGACCAAAGAGCTAAGTTCAGGAGAAAGAATGCCAAAATAGAATCACTTCCGTTTGTGAGTCAGAATACTAAATAGACTAAGAGAGCTGAGTGAATAAAGTCACTCATGAAAAGAAGCTTTCAAAACACTGCCACCCTTGAAAGACCCAGCCAACATTTACTCAGTGTCACCTTTTTGTAGAAACATGACAAAATGAATTTGTTTGGCTGTGGAGAAGACAGTGAAGCGGTATCTTGTTTCTGGTTGTGCTAAGAAAAATGAATGGAACAATGGAATATTATTTAGCAATAAAAAGAAAAGGTGTGCTGATAAATGCTACAACATGGATAAACCTTGAAAATATTGTGCTGAGTGAAAGAAGCCAGTCACAACAAAAGACCATGTTTTGTATGATCCCATTTACATGAAATGTGCAGAATAGGCAAATTTATAGATACAGAAAGTAGATTAGTGGTTATGAGGGGCTGGGGAGTGATGGCTAAGGAGAGGGCTGTTGCTTTGGGGGTAACGAAAACATTCTAAAATTTGTGGTGATGGTTGTGCAACTCTGCAAATACACGAGAGACCATTGATGGGCACAGTTTAAATCAGTGAATTGTATGTTATGTGAATTATAACTCAACAGAGCTGTTCTTTAAAAAACACATGCTGAATTTTATGTTCTCATATTGAGTGTAAACAGTTGTAAAATATCTCTGACCAGCTCTCCTGAATATTCATGGCACTGTGTACCTTTGTTTCGTAGTATTTACCTTAGTTGTGATATTATGTTTATTTGAAATTGTTGATTTTGGAGTTCCCATCGTGGCGCAGTGGTTAACGAATCCGACTAGGAACCATGAGGTTGCGGGTTCGATCCCTGCCCTTGCTCAGTGGGTTAATGATCCAGCGTTGCCGTGAGCTGTGGTGTAGGTTGCAGACGCGGCTCGGATCCTGCGTTGCTGTGGCTGCAGCGCAGGCCAGTGGCCACAGCTCCGATTAGACCCCTAGCCTGGGAACCTCCACATGCCGCGGGTGCGGCCATAAACCCGCGGCCATAAAATGACAAAAGGCAAAAAAAAAAAAAAATGAAATTGTTGATTTTGTTTCCCCCAGCTAGAGTGTAAGTTTCCCCCAGCTAGAGTGTAAGTGTCATGAGAGTAAAAACTGTCTGGTTTCCCTCATAAATATATATCCAGCATCTAGTACAGTGCCTAGTATGTAGCAGGTACACAATAAATACTTGTTAAATGAATGAATGAAGATGGCAAGGGATATAGTTTATTAACTATTTGTAATGTTCCAGGTCACCAGGAGCAAAACAGATATGTCTTAACGGAATTTTGGTCTAGGGAGAGACACATATTCATTAGATAGTCACACAAATAAATATATAATTACAAATTGCATTAAGGTTTCTGAAGGACAGGAGTTCCCATTGTGGTTCAGTGGGTTACAAACCCAACCAGCATCCATGAGGATGTGGGTTTGATACCTGGCCTCACTCAGTGGGTTAAGGATCCAATGTTGCAGTGAGCTGTAGTGTAGGTTGCAGACATGACTCGGATCCTGCATTGCTGTGGCTGTGGTATAGGCCAGCAGCTGCAGCTCCAATTCAGCCCCTAGCCTGGGACTTCCATATGCCACAGGTGCTGCCCTTAAAATAAATTAAAAAAAAAAAAAGCTAAAAAAGGGTTCTTAAGGAATAGCACAAGGGGTTGTGCAACTGAATAAGAGGAGGAACTGGAGGGAGTCCCCTGGTGGCTCAGTTGGTTAAGGACCTGACACTGTCACTGCTATCGCTCTGGTTAGTGCTGTGGCATATTCGATCCCTAGCTAGGGAACTTCCTCATGCTGCAGGCATAGCCAAAAGAAGAACATCTGGAAGTCAGTACTTCTTTGGGAAAATGACAGTTGAGCTGAGGTCTGAGACCAGACAAGAGCAAAGAGATAATGGAAATAGCATCCCAAGTCATGAGAGCTACAGGGGCCAGGCCCTGTGGTGAGGAGGAACCTGAGACTTTGAAGGACTGACTAGAGGCCAGTGAGGCAGGGGCACAATGAACCACAGGGAGCAAAGGGAACAGTAGAGCAGGAGGGAGCTGTAGAAAAAAGAAGGCCACATGTATGGGGCCTTGAAGAACAGGGCTTCTCAAACTTCCGTGGGGATCTGGTTAAAACGCATGTTCAGACTCAAGAAGCCTGGGATGAGAACCAAGATTCTGCATTTCTAATAAGCTCCAGGGACATACTTTGAGTTGCAAGGTTATGACAACATTATTCCAAGAGCCCTGAGAATCCACTCAAGTTTTTTAAACTAGGACGTAATAAGATCAGATGTGGCAAGTTACAGAGAGTGGATTAGAAAAGAGCAAGAGTGGATTCAATGATTCCAGTTATCCTGGTGAGAAGTGATAGGAGCTGGGGAGCGGTGGTGTTGGAAAGAAGCAATGGGTGACCAAAGCTGTGCTTTAGGAAGCTTTCTTTAGTGTGCTGAAGAGAACAGGCAGAGGAAAGAACAATTAGAAGCTAAGGGAATAGTTCAATGATAATCTGAAGTAGGTCACTTATGGCAAGAATGAAATGGCCGTGGTGGGGATTTAAAGATTCTGGATGGAATAGATAAAAAATAGTACACAAGTATGTGGCACTTATAATGCATAGGCCCTCTTCTAAGTGCTTTAGCATATATAATCTCATGACAGTCCTTTGATATAGGCACAGTTGTTATCCCATCTGACAGATGAGACAGTTGAGGCACAAAGGTTAAATAATTCTCCCAAGGTTGCACAGACATTAAGTACCAGGCCTGGGAATTCTGACTTCGCAGTAACCTGTATATTGCATCTCAACTTCTTTCAAGCAATTGAATCTTCAAGTTCTGACAACTGATTAAAATGGAAGACATAAGGCTCTGGAAGGCTCTGAGTAGCTGGGAGATAACTAAAGTAAGCAAGGAGAAGAAGGAATTAGTTAAGGGAAGGAGAATGAGATCTGGCTTGGATGAGCAGAGTACAATCTGAGGTGTTGCTGAAATATCCAGAAGGAGAGAGCCCCCAGAAAATGAGTCCAGCTGAGATGAGGATGAAGGCCTGGGTTGGGGTGTACATTTCAAGGTAATCTGCATGGCGGGGAGATTTTCGTAAATTGCATAATGACTGCTGACCACAGGGCCACTTGGCGTATTGGGAGCAAGAGCAGAGAGGCAGAAGGAGGCAGGGAGAAGGGAGCTGGGTAAATACCAGGGAAGAAGAGTCTGGCTCTTTGGTGTTTTTTGTTTTTTTTTTTTTTTTGCATATGCGTAATATGGAAGTTCCTAGGCTAGGGGTCAGAGCTACAGCTGCCAGCCTACACCACAGCCACAGCCACGCCAGATCTGAGACTTGTCTACAACCTGCACCACAGCTCACAGCAACGCCCGAGTGAGGCCAAGGATCAAACCCACATCCTCATGGATACTAGTCAGGTTCTTAACCCTCTGAGCCACAACAGGAACTCCAAGTTTGGTTCTTTAATCTAACTGCTCGTAAAATCCAAAAATAAACAAGGAGAAAAGAAGACACTGACCACACTAGAATAAAAATATGGCTTCTAGAGCAAAGATATTGGAAATCTGAGTTCAGAAAGTAAAAGTCCCAGGACCGGGGGACATATAGCAAAAAAAAAAAGAGAGATGATTGGGCAAAAGAAATAAGGCTTGTAGAACAGGCTCTTACAGGCTGACTAGGATACAACATGGGGTAGAGGCCCAAGCACCCCAATCTGTTCACCTGCAACTCAGGAGACTAGCAAACTCTGGGCCCCGAAGTATCTCTATCTTTAGAGAGAAAGACGGACAAACAACCTGGCGCTCCTAGAGGGGGCGCACAGGAAGATGGCCAGTCTGCTGTGTCCCCAGTGCCCAGGGCATAATGGCCTGCTGAGTCCTTTGGGTCTGAAAGATGGCAGGGCTCTCTTCAACCTCCCCTCACCAGGTGAGCTGAGCTTCCTCTATCACAGACTGGTGTGGGCAGCAGCTCGTAGGTAAGGCCAGGCCAAGGCCAAGACTGATGGAGTGAGGGTTTGATGGGTACCAGTGAGGTCACAGAGAAAACAAGTGTGCACAGAGGAAAAAGAAAAGGGCAAAAGGGCTAGGGCAGAGCTTTGTGGACCACTGAAGGCAAGAGAAAGCAGGAGCAGATTGTTGATGCAGATTGAGGGGCAGTCAACAATGACTTGGTCAGGACCCAGGAAGTTAGGGAAAAAAAAAGACAGCACATATTAGAGTCACACAGGAAAACAGTGACCCAAATCGTATAAAAAGAATTAAATGTGAACAGAGGATTTATTGTGTTTGTGATCAGTACCTACCAGGAATAGGCAGCCATCCTGGTACAGATCCTCACTACAGCTAGTAACTAAAACTTTTCCCTCTCTCTTTTTATATTGCATAAAAGGACAGCGTGAGCCAGAAGTAAAGGGACAAAAAATGCGCAAAACTGACCACAGGATCCCCTGACACTGACAGACATTTCACATTTGGGATAACTATAAAAAGAAAAGGGATCTTCAAAAGACTTTGGAGAAAGCAGAGGTTAATAGGATGTTGTTACACACAGATGATACTCAGTAAAGAGGCAGGGCTCCAGAGGAGAAAAGATTAATTAGAAGGAATTGGTTACTGTATTGTTCAGTGAAGGTGGGGCAAACAGTTTGAGCCAAGCCCAAGAGGGAGGAACTAAACCACATATGAGTGAGTGAATGAATGAATGAATGAATGAATGAATTAGGTTGATGGCCATGAGGGAGATTGAGCCATCCTGCCCAACTGAAAGGAAAGAGGTTTGGCATCAGCTGATAGTCCGATTCTAACACGTGATATTGCCTGAGGTTTTGAGAAGCAAGACCCACCACAATACAATACAAAGTGTTTTGTATTAGCTTTCTTCTCCTTTCATTGCCTATGGAATATAGTATGGCTGTTTCAGAAAACCTGGAGCGGTGACTGATTTGATTGCCACTGAATGAAGTACAATCCTAAATATGTTTGATGGGTACCAGAAGCTTGCATGGAGGGTTTATTTGAAGGATAGCAGGTACATGGGAGGAAAATCCTAAGAGTTGAGGTGAGAAGGAGTGGGAAGATGCAGCAAAGGAAATGTAAGAATGTAGGGATGGAGGAGAGGTAGTGTCTTGTTGAACTCAAGAGGTGGGTTTACTCTGAGCCTAGTTGAAATAACGTGACATGACTTGGCAACAGCGTTTTGAACTAACAATTGAATCAAAGTAATTACTTGCATCCTCGTTTTCAATACGTCTTTTCTTTTACTTAACCAAATTCACATGGTGGCCCTGGAATTTTAACTTTAGTGCTGTTGCCCTGCAAATCAATATAAAAATCTTTTTTAAAAAGTTCCCCATAGCCATTGCTGTTTTATATTGTTTCCTGATTATAAAAGCAATATCAATTCATTTTCTTTGGAAAATATAAAACATTACAACAAAGAAGAAAACTAAAATTATCCGCAATCCATCATCAGTCTTTTTTCCTATAATACACTATTTTCCTTAATGAGATCCCCTTATATGATTATGCTGAATCCATACTTTCTTGTTTTTACATTTAAGATTTTATTGTGAGCATTTTCTTTGCCATTGAACATTAAAAACATTTTTGAGGACTTTCCACCATAAGATTTTACCCTAATTTATTTAACCATTCTCTTATTATTGTACGGTTAAGTCATTTCCAGTTTTTCACTAGTATAAAAACAACATAATTATTCAATATTTGCATGTTCTAATAATAATCTTTTTAAATACATTTTTTTGGTCTTTTTTTTAGGGCCGCACCTGCGGCATATGGAAGCTCCCAGACTAGGGCTCAAATCAGAGCTGCAGCTGCTGGCCTTCGCCACAGCCACAGTAATGCCAGATCTGAGACACATCTGCAAGCTATACCACAGCTCACAGCGACGCTGGATCCTGAACCCACTGAGCAAGACCAGGGATCAAACCAACATCCTCTTGGATACTAGTCGCGTTTGTTACCGCTGAGCCACAATGGGAACTCCCTTGACTTTTTTTTTAGGGCCGCACTCGTGGCATATGGAGGTTCCCATGTGAGGAACTGATTCGGAACTGTAGCCTCTGGCCTACGCCACAGCCATAGCAACAGAGGATCTGAGCCACATCTGTGACCTACACCACAGCTCATGGGAACGCCAGAACCTTAACTCACTGAGCAAGACCAAGAATCGAACCCTCAGCCTCATGGTTCTTAGTCGGGTTTGTTTCCACTGCGCCATGACCGGAACTCCTTGACAGAATTTTTAATGACAGCTTTATTGAGATTCATTTCATATACTATGCAATCCACTGACTTAAAGAGTAAAATTCAGGGGTTCCCTGATGGCCAGCGGTTAAGAATTTGGCATTGTCACTGCTGTAGCTTGGGTTTGATCCCTGGCCTGGGAACTTCAGCATGCCATGGACTCAGTCAAAATAATAAGATTTACGATTCAGTGGTTTCTAGAATATTCACAGATTTGTGTAACCACTACCATAATCAATTCAAGAACATTTTCATCAACCCAAAAAGAAACTTGGGGCGTTCCCGTTGTGGCTCAGCAGTAACGAACCTGACTAGTATGTATGAGGACTTGGGTTTGATCCCTGGCCTCACTCAGTGGGTTAAGGATCCGGCATTGCCGTGAGCTATGGTGTAGGCTGCAGATGCAGCTGGGATCGGGCATTGCTGTAGCTGTGGTGTAGGCCCACAGCTACAGCTCCGACTTGACCCCCTAGCCTGGGAACTTCCATATGCTGAGGGTGCAGCCCTAAAAAGACAAAAAAGAAAAAAAAAAGGAAACTCAGTACACATTAGCCATCACCTTCCAACCCCTAGAGCCCACCAGGCCTATGCAATTATTAATCCAATTTCTGCTCCTATAGATTTGCTTATTCTGGCCATTTCATATAAATGGAACCATACAATATGTTGTCTTTTGATACTGGCCTTTTTCACTTAGTGTAATGTTTTTAAGATTTATCTGTGTTATAGAATGTATCAGCAATTCATTCCTTTTTATGGCTAAATACTATTCCATTGAGTTAGATACATCACATTTTGTTTATCCATTCACCTGACGATGGACTTGGGTTGTTTCCACTTTTTGGCTATTAGAAATAATGCTGCTGTGAATATTCATGTACAAGTTTTGGTGTAGACTTAAGTATTCTATTGAGAGAACTGCAGCAACTCTTGGCATTGGAGTTGTATCATACAATAACTTTGTGTTAACCTTTTAAAGAACTGCCGAATTGTTTTGCAAAGTGGCTGCATCATTTTACATTTGCACCAGCAGTGAAAGAGGGTCCCGCTCTCTCTACACCCTCACCAATAGCTGTTATTATTTGTCTTTTTGATTATAGCCATCCTAGCGACTGAAGTAGTAGCCCGTTGTGGTTTTGTTTGTTTGTTTGTTTTTTTGTTTGTTTTTTGCTTTAGGGCCACACTTGCGCCATGTGGAGGTTCCAGGCTCGGGGTCCAGGCTCGGGGTCGAATCAGAGCTGTAGCTGCAGGCCTACACCAAAGCCACAGCCATGCTGGATCCTTAACCCACTGAGCAAGGCCAGGATCGAACCTGCATCCTCATGGATGCTAGTCAGATTTGTTTTTAAGTGTTACTGAGCCACAGTGGGAACTCCTGATTGTCTTTTTGATTTGTGTTTCTCTAATAATGACTAATGATGTTTAACATCTTTTCATACGCTTTTTGACCATTTGTATATCTTCTCTGAGGAAATATCTATTCAAGTCTTTTGGGTTGTAAGATCTATATTCTAGATACAAGTCTCTTACCAGACATAGGATTTGCAAATATTTTCTCCAAATTCTGTGGGTTGTCTTTTCACTTTCTTAAAGGTGTCCTTTGAAGAAAAATAAATTTAATTTTGACAAAGTCCAGAATATCAATTTTTTCTTTTATTGTTGGTACTTTAGGCATATGGATGGGGCATGGACAGTCAATCTCTGCCCTACCACCTACACATATGGTAGCACTGAAAATTAAAATATGCATTTGCTGTTCATATTCATTGTGGTCAGACTTTGGTGATATCTTTGTCATTTGTATCATTAACACAATGTCTATTTTTTCTAGTTTCCTTCAGGTTAACTTATCTATTAGGTAGAAGAGACACAGAGCTCAGTGCCCACAAGAACTTTAGGGGTCCATGAAAATATGTTAATTTTAAAACTTGAAGGAAAAATTGAACTTTGTGATCAAAGAAATGTTTTAACATACAATATTCATACATTCATTTTTATACCAATGCAGTAGTACAATATCACTTTTATTTATTTATTTATTTATATTGATGAGGAAGGAGCCTACAAAGGCAAAAGTGTCAGGTCCAGGAAAGTAGTACTGTGACCCTGGGTTCTCTGGGGTCTTTCTTTCCTTCAAATTATATATATATAGTTGTATTATATATACGTAATTATTTTATACATGTGTATTCTATACATATGTATATGTTGTTTTATTTTATTTGGTTAGTTTTTTTAGGGCCCATGGCATATAGAGGTTCCCAGACTAGGGGCCAAATCATAGATACAGCTCCCGGCCTATGCTGCAGCTCACAGCAACAGCAGATCCTTAAGCCACTGAGCAGGGCCAGGGATCGAACCCACATTGTCATGGATACTAGTTGGGTTCGTTACCACTGAGCCACGACGGGAATTCCAATATACATACGTATATTCTATATATATACACACACACACACACACACACACACACACACATATATATCTCCACTTTTTCAGAATTGTTTGATTTCATTGTTATTTAAGTGTCACAGATCAGATTCTCTGGAAGAAAATACTTAGAAGAAATCTAGGGTGAAAGATGTTTTTGAGAGATCAAACCCTAACCCCTAACCCTAACCCTAACCCTAATCCAAACCCTGCAAAAGGGAGTGGAAGTGGATTGGGCAGAAGGGGAGCCAAACTGCAAAGGAGCCTGATAAAACCTAGGTCAAGATGGCAAGAAGAATTGTGCCAATATTGCCCACTGGAGTTGCAATGGGCTTGTCCCACACCAAGCCAAAACAGCTGACCTTTATACTTCTACTTTAGCCAATGGCAGAGAGCTGGGATGGTGTAGGATGAAGGGGCAATGAGAAATCTCAAGACATGGTCTGGCCAAAGGTTCTTTTTTTTTGGTAGGTAAGAAATAGATATTAAGATAGGACCCTTGTGAGAGATGCAAGCAGGCAGGCAAGGAGGCTTTGCCCAAATGCTTTTTAAGAATAGGGAGTCCTTTGTGGCGCAGCAGATTAAGGATCTGATGTTGTCACTGCAGCAGCTCAGGTCTCTGTGGCACAGGTTCACAGTGCCACAGTGCAGTCAAACAAACAAATGAACAGGAAGTCTACGGTATGATTTTAGGTTACTTGCTCTGTGATATATGATGTGGCTTATCTCAGGAGCCCCAAATCTTCTGTAATGTTTGCAACACCAAGTGCTTTGTGTAAGTAAGAGAATGGGACCAAATTTCATGTCTGATACTTAGAGCAGAAATAAAAACAGAAAAGCAGGAGCCCAGAGGCAAAGTGACAATAAGAATATCAGCCTCTGGGGAAATCACAAAATTCTTGGATGTGCCTTAATTCTTCCACAGCTATGAAGCTGGGTGAAGTGGGGGGAGGGAGGGTGGGACATAAAAAGAGGAGACTGGTCAAATTGATCTAGATCTCAAAGGACTGAGAGGGCCCAGCTGAAATCTGGTTAAATTTAACTTTTTATACACACATACACATATAGGTAGATTTATTATTTTCTTTTTTTGTTTGTTTTTACTTTAGAAACGATTCCAAACATAAAGCAGAGTTGAAGAAATACAAAAATAGCACATGGAAAACTCACATGGACTTTATCCATTATCACTTCACCCATTTAGTTTGCCTTGTTTGTTTTATGAAAACTCACATCCTATCAGTCCTTTTTTACACCCACTTAACAGGGACATCATGGTGCCCCACAGTGTGTGTTCATCTTAGTTGCAATAAGTAATAAAACCAACTTGTTTCCCTCTGAGTGTGTTCCTAGCGGTCTCTGGCTGGAGCGAGTTAAAAGAAACAGATGTTCTGCTGAGATTGAGCAGAAGTCCTCGCCGTGGACAGGACCCTCAGTTCAGTAATTCTGTGCACATCTGACAGCCCTGTGTCTCTACCTGTGTGCACCAAATTGAACTCCGATACTTCACCAAAGCCCTTCAGTGTTGGGTTTATTTTGTTTTCATAGGAATAAGCTTCCTTAAGTTTTTTTTTTTTAAACACCACAGGTTTTTATTGTTCTCTGGCAAAATTATTTTCGAGCCAACATCTGCTTCTGCTTGACAAGCATTTTTGACTGTTGTTTGTAAAAGGAAAACTCTATGGTGAGAGGTTCTAAACTTTCTTCTCTCCCTTGCAGACAGAACAGAATTAGCTTTTTAAAAGAACAATTTCATAGTCGTAGAGAAAGGAAATCTAATAAGTTCATCTTGAGCAAACCTCCAGGGCTAAGGAGTTCAAAGGTCTGTACAAACTAGTTTGAAAAGTTTGAATGAACTTGTCCATGGGTCACCTTATAAGGACTTTTCCCTCAGTGTTGTCTTTGTTTCCCCGAGAACTGCTGTGTTTAATTTCATCTGCAGCGAATCAGGAGACTTTGTTCAGTCTGGATTAGCTACAGTTGGCCTTTGGCCAAGCTCTGGAGACACAAAGTTAGCCAAGAACCATCCTTATGGAGCATTCCATTCTCAGGGGTTTTTCTCAATATAAAACTGTACCTCTTCCAGGCTAAAACACCTGTTGCCTTCATGCTTTCCCTTTATGTGCTAACTTGTACCCTTGACTTTCCAACTGGCACAATTTCACCGGGGATAGTTTGCAATGAAGTGGCCGATCTGGGGAACTTGTGACATGAACAAGGTTGTTCATTTGAGAAGTGCCTCAGAACAAAATAAGAAAAGAGAAAAAGGAAGAAGAAAGTTTCTTAAGGAGATTGTCTTGTTTGTCTAAAAGACAAAAGTTTGTTTAACCCAAGAAATACCCCTTTCTTTTTCTGTACTTTAGAGATCAATGAGATCTGACATTTTAATTTATGACGATAAACATTTTTGAGGATTCAAGTTATGTCAAAACCAATGGCACATCCCTCTCTTTTGTGTGTCTATCTATATATAAAATTCATTTTTCTATATCTAAACTTCCTTCCCCTCCTTGTAGAGGGAACATAATTAGCTTGTTACAAAAACAATTTCATATTTATTAAAAGATAACTCTCTTACATTTTTTTTCTGTTTCTTTTCCTCTCTTTTTCCTTCTCTTGGGAAACTTCAATTAATTTTAAAGAAGCATCAGTTGTTATGCGCTCACTCTAGGAGTATAGTCCAGGTCAGCGGTCAAAAATGTCTAAGAGAAAGATAAGAGTTATTAAACCATGTTTCTTTTTGTTGACACTAAAAAGTATATTTACATATTAGTCTGCATAACAGCTACGAGATAGGAAGAAAAACCTTTAGAACATTAAGATAAAAGAAGAATTTTGGTCGTGATTGAGAGTTTTAAAAAATTAGTTTACTATATAAAAATAATGTCAGCACAAGTTTGGTTCATTTAAGATCGAGGTTAAATTCTTTTGATTCAAACATCTTAAATTTCCTGCATTGGTTTTATGCATTAAGTAAATTATCACTGTTTCCATAATTTGTTTTAAGTAAAAAAAAACCACATATAAAATTGTATTCAGCTAATTGGAATGATAATGAATGTCTGTTCAAAGGGTTTAATTTTATGAAGTTCTTACACTGCTACAAATCATAATAATTTAATGTGTTAGCTAAATTATGATTTCCAGATCTTTAACTAACTTTAGAACCGTCCACAAATGACTAATAAATAATCTTTGGATGCAGAGATGGTTTCTTAAAAAAAGAAATAAAAATTAGTAACTAAACAAAACTTTGTTACCTTATTGCCTAAACTGACAATAGACTAACAAAATTTGCAAATACATTTAAATATTACACACAGACACAAACACATACACATACATATACAATTTAATTATTTTTGCCACCTCACGTTTATTAGGGTTATATGAGGTAAGTGCTAAAGGAGAAAAACAAATGATTTTGATTTTCAATTTTCTAGTTTTCTAGAAGAAAAGAATGGTTTGTGACTTTGGTTAAATATGGTAATTCATATAATTGTTTAATTACACTCAGTACAATAATGTTTTTAAAAATATATATATACACACACACAATGATAATGCATTTTCGGGGTTTTATTAAGAAAGTTATAGTTTGTTCAGATGGCAAATTTACAATGCTATATACATTGTTTTATCTACTCTATTAATATGTTTATTATATTTTAAAATTAAAGTTAGACTTCAAATTAATATCAATTTGCATATTTTTATATGTGTTTATGTATGTGGGATTGAATACATATTAAGGTATATTAGTAAGTCCTTTACTGCAAATTGTTATATGAATAATATACAAAATAAATAAAAATAGAATTTGGATTTTTTTCTTAAAATTAATAAGTTATTTTATGTATAGATCAGTGGAGGTCACCAAATTATTTTGCTAATACTTGGTGCTTCTTGACATGGTTTTAAATCATTTTTCAAAAGTTCTTACTTTTGAAAAAAATGTTGAGTTTCTGGCAAACATTCTTGCATATTGCTATGTTTTTATAACTTTGCTGCAAGTTGTTTTGTGTTTAGATATTTATGAATCTGTCTCCTTAATCACCCTTGATGTTGCCTTCCCTAAATTCAGGCCTCAAATTCAGAATAATAAAACTCTTAAGATATCGTTTATGCCTGAGCTATTTTTCAGGTCCCTAAAATGACTTGTAGGTAGCAGAAATATTTGCTCCATCACTCAATAAAAGAAAGGAAAATAGGGATAATTAGGTTTGTCTAAAAAAACCTGTATGAATTCTTTTCTTTAACAAATTTAGAATTAAAAAGAAAAAAAACAAAACCTGGGAGTTCCATAGTGGTCTAGTGGTTAAGGATCAGGCATTATCTCCGTTATTGCTCTGCTTGATGCTGTGGTACAGGTTTGACCCCCGGCCCCTGGGAATTTCCGCATACTGTGGGTGCCACCAAAACAAAGTAAATAAAACGATTTTAAAAACCCAACAATAAAGAGAGTTTATCTTCTCAGGCAAATTATATTTAAGTAAAAACAAATACTTTGTGCTATTGGATAATTTCAAGTCTAAGAAAACAACATGCTCATGTACAAGCCCCAAGACTGGTATAATAACCACCTACCAAAATGTGTTTTCTGGGATTCTGGATTCACAATTCCTATACCCCTTTTTGTTCATACAAAGTCTGAATGAACACTAGCAGTATTAATACAAATACATGGTAATCTTTACAGGCCTATTGCTCATTTCAACATTTCACTGAGTAGACAAAATCTGGTCACCTTGTTTGGAAGTATGACAGCAATAGCAAAATGTGGAAAAACTTCATTTGATTTTGTTTTAAGGTTTTCACTAAACTTATTGGTTCCTGTGCTATATACACTCTCTTCTCCTGATAGAAAATTTCTCATTTTTTAGCTAGTCACCTAGTCTTTATAAAATATTGTTGTATTTCCCCTCCCATGTTACTGTGACACTAACACAGCCACTTCCTTCACTTGCCTGAAAAAAGAGAACACTCCACATCCCTTAAGAACCTTATAGAGACTCTCTTAAATATTCTTTATTTAATTTTGTAATGGCTCATACTCAAAAAGAAAAACTAAAAATTGCCAAGTAACCTGGGTGATCACAGACTTGAATTTACCCTTGAATTTTAAGCTTCTCAGAAATTAGCTCAGCTCAGATGGCCATATTAATTGGCCTTGCCCAGTGCCAGCTAACAAAGGATAAAATATTTGTCCTGATAGTAGGTATTCTTTGGGTTACTCTATAATTTCAAAACTCTTCAGAAAAAAAGAAATTTCCTGACCATTACAAAAGTCCTTGTTAACATGGACTGTGAAATAAAGAACTTGAGATATTTTGCTAATGCTTAAAGATATAACCGCAATAAAAGTGAGAGTTTAACAAAAATCCCCCATGGCATTATCCAAAATAGCTGAGAGAAATTAGACAAAATGTAGAAGCAACATTAAGGAGGTAATTTTATGTATTGCTGATAATATTTCTAATGCGTATATTATTTGCCAAATATTTATAGCTCATTCCCACATTTCCTTTGGGATTTTTCTCAGATATAACCTTATGAATGAGGTCTTCCCTGACCACCCTATATGAAATAAGAAACTTCTTCTTCCCCATCCTGCTTTATATTTATAGCAATTTGTCTACTGTCTGTCTTTCCCCACTAGAATGTAAGCTCCATGAGGTTCTTCGTTCTGTTCATTCTTGGTATTTCCAGTGCCTAGAGATGTCTAGCACACAAATGTACACAAATAGGTGTTTATTCAATAAACGAAGTATACCTTCCTAGGTCCACTGCACTTAGCAGCATTCATTTATTCATCAAAGAGTACCTTTTATTTTCCAGGCAATGAGGTGAGATCTGGTGATGAACAGTGACTAACCTCTGTTTTCCGGGAGGTTATGGTCCACTCAGAGGGTAGCAGATTGGCGATTAGAGCGTAGTGTAATAAATACTGGGACAGTGGAAGTACTCTGCACTGAGAAACTGCCCTGAGGCTTATCTAGTCCAATCTGGAGGGAATCAAGGAAGAATTCTTCATGGAAGCAATGTCCTAACAACGACACGAAGGACAAGAAATTAATCCTGTTGAAAAACTGGGAGAATCAAAAGTGTTGCATGGGGAGTTCCCGTCGTGGCTCAGCAGAAAGGAATCTGACTAGTACCAGTGAGGACTCAGGTTTGACCCCTGACCTTGCTCAGTGGGTTAAGGGTCTGGCGTTGCCATGAGCTGTGGTGTAGGTCGCAGATGAGGTTCAGATCTAGGGTTGCTATGGCTGTGGTGTAGGCCAGCAGCTACAGCTCTGATTTGACCCCTAGCCCGGGAACCTCCATATGCCACGGGTGCATCCCTAAAATGAAAAAAAGAAAAAAAAAAAGTGTTTCATGCAAAGAGACTGGTCAATGGAAAGGCTGGACAGTGAGAGAATCTGTTGCCAGATTAAAGACTTACTCTCCCCAAAGGTGCTGATTTGTTTCATGTGTTAAGTCTTACACCACGTTGTCCTCTGTGCTGGGAAAAGCTGGAATGCCTCTCTGTTTATAGCTTAATCACCTCTACATGCTGAAAAACCTTTTGCTATGTGACTTCTCCCACTTCACAAAAGCCAAAGTAATTACTTGCTTCTTTGTCCCACCACTATAATTAGCGTTCCCTCTGTTCTAGCCCTCACTAATTTCTTTTTCAACACTAAAGAACAAAAACTATGTCTTATACACTTTGTATCCTTAGGCACTAGGAACTTTAAGGGGCTAGTATAGCATAGGCACTCACTAAATGTTTGTTGAATGAATATTTGGTACCGACTCTGTATGTAATTTCCTGTTTCCATTACTTAGGGAAGACAATGACTAGAAAAATCCTAAGATTCTTCTATATCAAGAAAAGAATGCCTGCAGAGTAAAAACTCATATATATAGACAGATTATCTATCTATCTATCTATCTATCTATCTATCTATCTATCTATCTATCTAACTATTCATCTATCTGTATTCTAGTTCTTGCTTGGAATAAAGGAGGTGAAGAGTCACAGATGTGTCTTATTCCACATACTTGTTAATATTTGTCTCCAATTAGTTCTGTGAAAGCAGACGCTGAGACAGGGCTTGGTATGCATGACATTTATTGGGACCAACTTCTGGCTGGAAAGGAATGATGTAGAATTGGAACAAGAAATGTCAGTGAAGAGGCCTAGAGCACATACGACCCAAGTCAGAGCTGTCCCACAACGACCACAAACATACTAAGAATGTCATCAGTTGATCAATACTCAGATGGAAGGGTGTGTGCTTGGGTGTGGCAATAGTTTAGGGAAACCCTGATGGGAGTGACAGCTGGAAGCTGTTTGGTCACCATATTCCAAGCAGCCTGGGCAGCAAGTCCTTCCTAGAACCAGGGCTCCTGTATCCCCTGCAACCTTATTCTGTGAATGTACAGTCACAATTTCAAACGAGGTAGGTTATATTCGAATTTCCCTAACAACAACGTGTGTATTTTAAAAGGTGTGGAAAATATCAAATATCAGTATATTGTAAATATACTACAAATACATTTTTCTCAGAGATATTATTGGAATGTGAAGCACTGCCATGTAGCTTCCTTTAAGTTTGATGGTAATACTTTTAAGTCAGAATTTTGGTTTACTTTGTCCCAAAAGACATCTAACATGTTTCATGGTGGATTGCAGTTCACTCTCCCCTTGGAGATGCTGTGAATTTCGTCTTTCCATCCCTTTTCCATGACATCAGGAGCCAACTATCCAAACAAATTTTACTTAAACTGACTCGTATGGTAAGAAGCTCTGTACTCTGAAGTTTAGTGTTAATCTTTTATATTATAAATTGATCTTTCAAACTTATTTAAAGAAAGCCAACTGATTTCTTGAAATATTTTCAATGTAATAGATATCATTGAAGAATTTTAACATTATAAAACTTACCTTTTAGTGGAAAAAACTCATTTTTCCTCTGAATCTGAGCATTTTTCTCTTGTGTTTTTTCCCTCTCCATGTCATCCTAGACCATTCTATTCTATTGTTGCTCTTTCTAATTGCATTTCTTTCATTTCTCACCAGTTTCATGTTTTTCTTCCCTAGCTGCTGTCTTTCAGAGCTTATATGGATATTGCTATCAATAGGATCTAGAGGTCACCAATAACATATTTAAGGGTTAATTCTGCATTTAAAAAGCATTCAACCCTTAGAGACATTTGGAGAACCATCTGCCAGACTCTTAAACCTCAAAACTCTTGTAACTCCGCTGTGACCTATGCACTTAAATCTCTAGTTGTCACTTGAAGTCATAGTCTTTTTCTCTTTTCTACCTCATCATAATAGAATGACATTCAGATAAGTCCAGCTCAGTTCTTTAGATGCTAGTGGAGCACTTGTTTGCTACAGACTATAGCAGACCCTAGAGGAATAAAGATAATCCCAGCCTCCCAGGATTCTGCTATTTGAAGGGAAGACATTCACAGAAACAGATCATTTTGACATAAGCTTAAATGCTAACGGAGAGGTACATCTTGTGTTCATTGGGAGAGCAAAGAAAAGGCACCTAACTCAGTCTAAAGGCTTAAAGAACATTTCTAAAGATTATAGCTGATTTGAATGTTAAAGGATGTTTAAGAGAAATCTAGTCTCATATTACTAGGGCATCGTGTGGGGGCAGGAGAAGGGTTCTTGGGAGTAATAGATACCATGCTAAGTAGCATCTATTGTATTGTTTAGGACAGGAGGACCACTGAAACGTTTAAGCAGAATAGTGTCTCGTATTTTGGAAATATCCTCACTGGTATGACATGAAGGATGGCTCTAAAGCAGTGGTTCTCAATGTGCCTTGGATCGGCACCTTTGGCATTACCTGAGGACTCAGAAATGCAAATTCTCTCTCAGGTCTCACTCCAGACCTACTGAATCAGAAACTCGGGACTGGGGCCCACCAGTCTGTGGTTCGACAAAGCCTGCCAGGTGATTTTGATCCAGGTCAGAGTCTGAGAATCACTGCTCCAAGTCAGCAGGAATATTTGACAAAGTTTGGCTCAGATTAAGATGGAACTCACCTGGGCTGCAAAATTTAAGAGGGTGCCAAAATCCTCAGTAGCCAAGATACATTGTTTAAAAAAAAAATCAAAATAAATGTTTGTTTTAGGGCCCTTCATTATTGTGCAATGGGAACAGTTGTTTCCAATCAGCTTGGGGTTCCAGGCCGACTGAGCAATGTGGCATTCAGGGCTAGCTTCAAGGGTGTGAGACCTGTGCGGTCAAACAAGGTCCCACATACAGAATGACTCCACACTTCGAGGGGCCCCACAATTGGTTTACAGCTCCGCTGTCTTTAAATTCTTTAAAAAATAATTTTCTGGGGGGCTGCACAACAGCATATGGAAGCTCCCCGCCACAGCAATGCTCCTTGGCAAAACCAGATCCTTAACCCACTGTGCTGCCAGAGAACCCCAAAATTCTTTAATTCTTGAAGGGGTCCTGTATTTTCATTTTGTCCTGGGCCCTGAAAAATTCCTCTGGAATGGTTTCTGGATGTCCTTTTTATTTTTTCCTTCAAATTTAACATTAGCATAAAGTAAATTCATTCTTGTTGTTGTGGACATTTCATTAACTTTTTCCACTTGGTTCAAAATATGAGAGGGCATTTTGATAGGGGTGTAGAGGGCACAGATTTTTCCTTTTGCCTCAGGCTCCAACAAGGCCCAACACAGTATTGGTCTGAAGACATTTGAAAGTGTCCAGATTAGAATAAAAAAAAAGAAAAAAAGGAGTTCCCGTCATGGCTCAGTGGTTAACGAACCCAACTAATATCCATGAGGACAAGGGTTTGACCTCTGGCCTCGCTCAGTGGGTTAAGGATCCACTGTTGCCATGAGCTGTGGTATAGGTCACAGACGTGGCTCTGATCTGGCGTTGCTGTGGCTGTGGTGTAGGCCAGCAGCTACAGCTTTGATTCGGCCCCTAGCCTGGGAACTTCCATAAGCCATGGGTGGGTGGGTGGGTGCAGCCCTAAATAAACAAAAAAGACAAAAAAAAAAGAAAAGAAAAGAAAGAAAAAGCATGTCATGACTAAGGGGTGCTACTGACATCTAGTGGGTAGTCACCAGGGATGCTGCTAAACATCCTACAATGCCCAGGACAACTTCACAGGAAATGTTTGGTCCAAAATGACAATGGTGCCAAGGTTGAGATACTCCTGCTCTACAAGGACAAGTAAGGAGGTAGTTAGCAGTGACTTGAATTGGAACAGTGATAGAAAATATAAAATTATCTAGAACTTGGTGATTAGTTAGCTGGGAGGGAGTGGAGTTCAAAGGAAAGAAAGAGTTTTTGCTTGTTTAGGGCGCAAGCTGATACAGGGAATTTGGAAGGAGGAACTAGTTAGGTAGAAGTGGGGCAAAAAGAGATAGGACTTTGAAGCAGGGCATCCAAATAGAGATGTTCATTTGAAGGTCAGCATCTGAAGCTCTGAACAGAGGGAGTTTTGAATGGTCAACATGTACCTCCATTGTGGTCTTGCAGCTTCTAGAAGTTTCATCTCTCTTGCTTCAAACAGTGGACACCCCAACCTGGGGACAAGGAAGGCAATTTTTAGCTTGATTCAACATGATTCTTCTGAAACTCACTGGCAGAGAAATAGTTTTGTGCATTTCAAATATTTAAACTCCAAAGAAGTCAAGTATAGAGTTCACTGCCATGCTGTAAGTAACAGGCTAGGGTAACAGACAAATCCAAGTACTTTTTTCTAAGATGGTAAAGGTTCCACAAGGGTGAGAAGGGGAGGGACCAAAGGGATATAGGGTAGGGGACAGCTGGAATAAAGGAATTGGGTCAGGGGCATCAACAGGACATGAATGGGATCAGCATTGGCAGCCAGCATACCCCTGCTAGGAAAGGCAGCCCTCCTTCCTCAGAGCTGAGTCCACTTGCAAGCCCCAGGAGAGTGACAGAGCCCCATCACCTACCTATTCTTGGGTAGAGCTGAAAGGATCCACAGTCCATTACAGATGCCAGTCATCTCCCACAGCTTTGGTTACCTTTACTAGGCATGTTTCTCTGGAACTCTTCCTGGATGACTTTTTTCTTCTTCATTTTTTACTTCAGCAGAGAGTGAATTCACTTTTCACCGTAAGTATTTTCAACTTTATTGTCTTCCATAAAAGCCCAGGATTTTTTCTTTGTCGTTTAAGTTTATGGGCTACATTTCCTAGCTACAAGATAATTTTCTCTTTCCTGAGTTTTTAAAAAAAACGTTTATTTATTCTTTATAACTCTGCCCCTGTAGGTACCTTTGAAGGCAGAGGTGTTGTCTTGTTCAGTATTGTCTCACCAGACCGTGGCACACTGCCCAGACATAGTGGGGGTCTGTGGTGGCTGCTGTGATGTGCTGCCCAGATTTCCATTTTAGGACAAGGCGTTCATTACCCCGGATTCAGCTAGTCTTGCCTGCTGCTTACTGCCTGATCCAATAACTGGTTGATGCAGAAGGCAGAGGCTCTGTCCCTTGCCAGGCCAACTCCAGAGCTCCAGGTAGGATTGCCTAAGGGCTCTGGGGCAAATTCATCCCAGTTCAACCCTTTCTGACCAGTTCTGTTTCCCTCAGGCCCTCACATGGGTTGTTCTCAAGAGTACTTTCCACTCCTTTATGAAAATCTCTGCCCAGAATCTGTTTCCTGGGGAACTGACTTATGACTTGTTGAATAAATGGATGAAGGGGCACTTCCACTGTAAACTATGAGGTTCCTCACCCTGAGCAGAAATAATTGTGGAAAACCTCTGACCTTTATTTGTAGACTTAACATTATGTTTTGTCATCTCAGGCCCTAAAAGTCAGAGCTCACAGTCAAATCATTCACTCAGCTTCTGGGTCTTGCGTGACTCTTCTATGATGACAGTATCAATACACAGTTGTTTTAGTTATATTGTCATCTGGCCACCAGATGGCAGAGGTGACACTTGGAAAGCCAGTCTTTCTGGCCTTGGGTCACCTATTCCAGGATTTAACATTAAACTCAAATTACCCATTTGGTACCATTAATTCTCAAGACCTTGTTATTATGGCATTGTTTCATTTTGTAGGAAAGTGTCACCGACACATTTGGCCTCATTTGCATATAAAAAGGAGACTTTGGAATATAATGGAAAGAGCCCTGGACTAAGCATCCACTGCACACTGGCCTTTTGTTCCATTTTAATGTTTCTGCCTCAGGAAAATATGAATCCCAGCCCTGTCTGCTTTTAAGGTTTGTGTTTAAGGAATTAATGAAAATGGTTAGAGTTGAGGGAAGGGGTCTGGTTGAAGGAACCACATGTGTTCCTCCCTAATCTAAGACAGTCAGGAGGGTGGGGAGGCGGGATGGAGTCCTGCAGGTGGGGGAACTCTGCGTGGCTTCCAGACTGAGGTGCTAACCTAAGCCAGCCTCCTGGGCTGGGCAGTTACCCCTCCTCTTGTGGGGCCCTCTGAGGTGTGTTCTTCCTCGAGAACAGCACAAAGGGTTCTTGGATGCTGGGGTGCAGACAGCATGGTTTATTTCTTCCAAGAATCCTCAGCTCCTGCCCTTCATGCTTGTACAGGTTACAGGACCAGGAAGAGTTTGGACAAACTCCTCACACTGCTCTGGGGTAGTTCCCTCACTGCCTGAATCCACACCTTCCCACACCCAAGTCCAAGTACAGGCACAGGCTAATGCTAGCCAAGCAGCAGAGTTTGGTCCGGGCTTAGATGTGTCCACTAGGTCTTCCCCAGGTGAATGCAGCCAGTTTCATAGGAATCAACTTTAACCAGAAGGCAGTGATGAAAAATGCAGATGTGTCGAGGAGATGCCCCAGGACCAGGTGAAGCATGCTACTCAGGCGCTACAGAAATGTGACCTAGAGCAGGGCACTGAGGCCCAGAATGGGAAGGAGTACACTCCCACCTGGCACTGTGTCCAGGGGAGGAGCTTTGGTAGTCATGTGACACAGGACACCCAACACTGTACCCCCTTCTACCACTGGGCCAGGTGGTCATTCTTCTGTCCAAATTTTATTAAAGGCGTGGATTGCGCCAGGCATCTGGGATCTACCCCCAAACAAAGACCAGAGACTGACTCTTTCAGTCTTGCTAAGAGAACACCATGATCTTTAACCTTTATTGTGATGTTGTGTACAGGTGCCATACTAGTTTGTTGTGGCTAAAAAGCAACTAGGAGAACAGCTTGCATTTGTATTTCCCCTTACTTCTCTGCCCTGTGTCTTTTCTCTCTTCAAATTCTGTTCTTTAAATTAAAAACGAACAAAAAAAAAACACAAAAGCACCACACAGCGGCAGGGGTTTAGTTTAGTTTCAATGAGCTAAGGGGCTGAGACCAGACAGGTAGGCAGCGGTCTGGCTTGGACACTGAGGTCAACGGAGGCGTGCAGCCTGGTGTCCACCCTCTTCTTTTTCAGTTAGGGTGAGTATTAGTTTTTATTGTTAACAAATACTATATACTCAGTAACTTAAAAATAACACACATGTGTTTTACTATAGTTCTGGAAGTCAGAAATGGGTCTTATGGAATTAAAAATCAAGATGTCATTACCTTGTTTTCCCAGTTCCTAGAGGCTGCCTGCATTCCTGGGCTTGTGGCTCCTTCCCCAATCTTAAGGACACATCACACTAACCTCTGCTTCTGTTATCACATCTTTTTCTATTTAAAAGAAAAAGTTTTTTTTCTTTTTAGGTCTGCACCAGTGGCATATGGAGGTTCCTAAGCTAGGTGTCAAATCAGAGCTGTAGCCGCCAGCCTATACCACAGCCACAGAGCCACAGCAATGCGGGATCTGAGCTTTATCTGCGACCCACGCCACAGCTTAAGGCAACGCCAGATCCCCAGCCCACTGAGCAAGGCCAGGGATTAAACCCGTGTTCTCATGGATACTAGTCAGGTTCGTTAACTGCTGAGCCATGACGAGAACGCCTCACATTCTTTCCTGACTTCAATCCATCTGCCTTCCTCTCATAAGGACCCTTGTGATAGGGCTCACCTGGGTTATCCAGGCTACTACCCTCATCTCAAAATAACTGCATTTTATCACATTTGCAAAATCCCTTTTACTATGTAAGGTAACACACTCGCAGGTCCCAGGATTACTACATGGACATATTCGAGGAGATTTTACTCAGCCCAGGGGGTGCCGAAAATTAAGAGAGAGGCAGTGAGCCCCAGATGGCTTGTGGTTGAGTCAAATGTGAATGGGAAAAATAACAGGCCATTTGCTGAATGTGTATTTTGTTTCAGAAATACTGATAGGCACTTCACGTGTGCTATCTCGTTGAATTCTCACAGCAGTATAGCAAACCATTACATTATTACAACCATTTTCAAAAGATGAGAAAGCTGAGGCCCAAAGAGGTTAGTTTATTAGCTAGTGGTAAAACTTCACACTTGGGTTGTCTCTGACTCAACCCTTCCCCTAACCTGTGGAAAAACCAGTTTTCTCATTTGCAAAATAAGACAGTAACTTGCTCATGTTTGTGTTAAGTGAATTGACATCTTCAAAGGGCTAAGAAGAAGCAGGCTCGAGGTGAGGGCACGATTAATGCTAGCTGTTACCTTCTGCCAGACTTAACCTCTGGTCCATTCCTCCTGGCTCAAGTCCCTCCTCTCTCAGGCAGGCAGAGCTCACCCACGTCCAAGCCAGTTCTGACCAAAGTAGGCAAAAGCTCTGGCAAAGTAACTCTAGGCAGAGTAGGCTGTAAGCTCTGAAATTAGTGTGCTGCCAGAGAGCTGGTACCATGAGACACAAGGGTGGAGCAACCCGTTGAAAGAAGACACTATTTTTCTGTGATATTTTAATATAAAGTTAAATGGCTTTACTTTGCAAACTTTTCCACAAGTGCCCACAGAAGTGAATTTGGCTTTGCCTGAAAGGAGCGGGAGTGTTGACTATGTTAACTCATACCCCAAACGCTCCAAGCAGCTATTCTGCTGGCTCTCGACCCAGTCCTGCCAGAGGGCTAGGGCCACAGACAGAAGTGTCCATCCAACCAGAATCCAAGAAATCCTCTCTGATTCTTGCCTTCTGTATATTGCTGTACTCAGAGTTGTCGATTGGGCGTCCTAGTCATCTTTAAATCCATGTAAGTACCTTTCATGACTATGTCCCACAAATGGAGCAGTTGAAAAAGAGGATCTGGGGTACTGAGCTATAGATCTCCAAAACACTTCCCCAAACTAGTCAGCTCCTGTCCTTGTGGCTGGAAGAACTTGTCCAGGGGTTCTCCTCACATAGAAAATGTGAATATGGAACAGCACAGAGGTAAATGGATTGGGCAGTACGTACAGGGGTCCCCAGCCCAGCCTGGCTGCACTGAAGTTTGAGGAATCATTATCTTGATGTATTCCTGCCCATTTGCAGCACCACCAGTCTGCTCAGCACACTGGGAAGTTTAGATCCAGTTTATTCCTTTGATGGCTGGCCCACATCTGGATCTTGAGAGATTACTTAGCAGTTAGGAGGGAGTTCAGGTTCCCCTGCTTTTTTACTGAAGTTGGTCTGACTTCTTCCTGGAGAAGTTTATTTACATTCTAAAGGGTTAGTGAAAGAACCCAGGGTGCTTCCCAATGCAATTCTAATGACATGTTCTCAGGAGAGGGGTGAGGTAACAGCTGCCTTTCCTTCCATATCAATGCCCAGGTTCACTTCTTGGAGTTTCTCACCAATAATCACTTATATGCAGACTTTTATTCAGCCAGTTACCGTGTCATCCCAGGGATAAGAATTTGGGCACTGGGGAACTATACGGTTATTATTTGCTGTAAGGAAATGACAGTAATCTGTTCTCCTCCAGAAACCTTTAAGCATGCAGTCCAGATAATATTAATAAATATGGATATTAAAAACTTGAGAAAGCCTCATGTAAATCAATGCAGTCAGAATACCCTCCCACACCACATATAAAAATAAACTCGAAATGGCTTAAAACCTTAAATGTAAGATGTGACACCATAAAACTTCTAGAAGAGAAAATAGGCAGAATATTCTTTGACATAAATCACAGCAATATTTATTTTTATCAGTCTCCCAAGGCAAAAGAAATAAAAGCAAAAATTAAAAAGTGGGGCATAATCAAATTTATAAACATTTGTACAGCAAAGGAAATCAAAAACAAAATGAAAAGACAACCTAGAGAATAGGAGAAAATAGCTGCAAATGATGTAAGTGACAGGGCTTAATTTCCAAAACATACAAACAACTCATACAACTCAACAAGAAAACAACCCAACTGAAAAATGGTCAGAAGACCTAAACAGAGATTTCTTCAAAGAAGACATATGACGGCCAGCAGGCACATGAAAATATGCTCAGCATCACTAATTATTAGAGAAATGCAAATCAAAACTACTATGAGGTACCACCTCACACCAGTCAGAACGGCCATCATTAATAAGTGTAAAAACAACAAATGCTGGAAAGGGTGTAGAGAAAAGGGAACCCTCGTATACTGTTGAGGGGTCTGTTAATTGGTACAACCACTATGGAGAACAGTATGGAGGTTCTTCAGAAAACTAAATACAGAACTACCATACGATCCAGCAGTCTTATCCCCAGACATATATCTGACAACTTACAATTCAAAAAGATACAAGCGACCCTGTATTCATAGCAGCACTAGTCACAATAGCCAAGACATGGAAACAACCTAAATGTTCACTGACAGATGAATGGATTAAGTAAATGTGATACATATACACAATGGAATACTACTCAGCCATAAAAAAGGAATGAAATAATGTCATTTGCAGCTACATGGATGCAACTAGAGATTCTCATACTAAGTGAAGTAAGAAGGAGAAAGACAAATACTGTATGATATCACATATATGTGGAATCTAAAACATGGTACAGATGAACCTACCTACAAAACAGAAACAGACTCACATAGAGAGCAGACTTATGGTTGCCAAAGGGAAGGTGGAAAGGAGTGGGATGGACTTGGGAGTTTGGGGTTAGTAGATCCAAACTACCACATTTATAATGGATAAGCAATAAGGTTCTCCGGCATAGCACAGAAAACTATATCCAGCCTCTTGTGATCGACCATGATGGAAGAACTGGAATGTTGGGAATTCCCATTGTGGCACAACAGAAACCAATCCAACTAGTATTCATGAGAATGTGGGTTCCATCCCTGGTCTCGCTTAGTGGGTTAAGGATCTGGCATAGCTGTGAGCTGTGGTGTAGGTCGCAGATGCGGCTCAGATTGTGTGTTGCTGTGGCTGTGGTGCAGGCCAGCAGCTATACCTCAGATTTGACCCCTAGCCTGTCAACTTCCATATGCCGTGGGTGTGGCCCTAAAGAGAAAAAAAAAAGGGAATGTACATATGTATGACTAGGTCACTTCGTGGTACAGCAGAAATTAGCACAACGCTGTAAATCAACTCTAATAAAAATTAAAAACAAAACCAAATGAAAAGGTTACCTACAATCTGGGAGAAAATATTTGCAACTGATGCAACTAACAAGGGGTTAACTTCCAAAATGTACAAACAGCTCATACGATTCAGTATCAAAAAAACCAAACAACCCAATTTAAAAAACAGGCAGAAGATTTAAATAGACATTTCTCCTAAGAAGACATATAGATAGCCAACAGGCACACGAAAAAATATTCAGCATCATTAATTAGGAGAAATACAAATCAAATACAACAATGAGGTATCACCTCACACCAGTCAGAATGGCCATCATCAAAAAGTCTACAAATAATAAATGCTAGGTTTGGAGAAAAGGGAACCTTCCTACAATGCTGGTGTGAATATAAACTGACGGATACAGCCCCTATGAAAAACAGTATGGAGGTTCCTTTCAAAACTAAAAACAGAGTTACCATATGATCCAGCAATACTACTCCTGGGCATATATCCAGAAAAGACAAAAACTCTAATTTGAAAAGATGCATGCACCCCAGTATTCACAGCAGCACTATTTATAATGGCCAAGACAAGAAAGCAACCTACATGTCCATCGACAGATGAATGGATAAAGAAGATGTGGCATATATAGATACATGTGCATATACATATTTTTTTCACAAATACAGAATCCATGAGTAATTAGAAAAAAATGCATATAGGAGTTCCTGTCCCGGTTAGTGAACCCAACTAGCATCCATGAGGGTGTGGGTGTGATCCCTGGCCTTGCTCAGTGGATTAAGGATCTGGGGTTGCTGTGAGCTATGGTGTAGGTCACAGACATGGCTTGGATCCCACGTTGCTGTGGCTGTGGCACAGGCTGGCAGCTACAGCTCTCATTGGACCCCAGCTCCAATGGAAACCTTCCTATGTCGTGGGTGCAGCCCTAAAAAGACAAAAACAAACAAACAAAAAACTTACACATATAGTGGAATATTACTTAGCCATAAAAAAGAATGAAACGTCATTTTCAGCCACATGGATGGACCTAGAGATTATCATTCTAAGAGAAGTAAATAAGACTAAGACAAATGTGATATCACTTATATGTGGAATCTAAAAAATGATATAAATAAATTCGGAGTTCCTGTCATGGTGCAGCAGAAACGAATCTGACTAGGAGCCATGAGGATGTGGGTTCGATCCCTGGCCGCACTCAGTGGATCTGGCATTGCTGTGAGCTGTGGAGTAGGTTGCAGATGTGGTTTGGATGCTGCGTTGCTCTGGCAGTGGTGTAGGCCAGCAGCTGAAGCTGACTGGACCCCTGGCCTGGGAACCTCCATATACTGCGGGTGCAGCCCTAAAAAGCAAAACAAACAAACAAACAAACAAACAAACTTATTTACAAAACAGAAACAGACTCACATAGAAAACAAACTTCTTGTTACCAAGGGGGAAAGGGCTAAGTTTAGGAGTGTGGGATTAACAGATACACACCACCATATATAAAACAGATAAACAAGGATTTAATGTGTAACCTATGTCCAATCTCTTGTAATAACCTATAACGGAAAAGGATTTGAAAAAGCAAACATGTATAACTGAAACTAAACAATACTGTAAATCAACTATAGAACTATAGTCCCAGGAGTTCCTGCCGTGCTGCAGTGGTTAATGAATCCGACCAGGAACCATGAGGTTGTGGGTTCGATCCCTGGCCTTGCTCAGTGGGCTAACGATCCAGCGTTGCTGTGAGCTGTGGTGTAGGTCGCAGATGCGGCTCGGATCCTGCATTGCTGTGCTGCAGCATAGGCCAGCGGCTACAGCTCCGATTAGACCCCTAGCCTGGGAACCTCCACATGCCACAGGTGCTGCCCTAAAATGACAAAAAGGCAAAAAAAAAAAAAAAAGAACTGTAGTTCAAAAAAGCCCACAACAGAATCTTTGCCTTTTCCAAGAATTTCAAACTGTTTTGCAAACTTTGTTTTCTCCCCTTGCAGGATTCAGGAGAGTCCTACTCTCCAAAAAATTTTTTTTTAGTCTTTTTAGGACCGCACCTGTGGCATATGGAAGTTCCCAGGCTAGGCGTTGAATAGAAGCTGCAGCTGCTGGCTTACACCACAGTCACAGAAACACCAGATCTGAGCCGCATCTGCAATCTACACCACAGCTCATGACAACACTGGATCCTTAAGCCACCGAGCAGGGCCAGGAATCAAACACATGTCCTCATGGATACTAGTCGGGTTCATAACCTGCTAAACCAAAATGGGAACTCCCTATCTAAAATTTTTATCAAATTTTCCCTGTCCTGGAGATTTCTTTTTTAGATATCTCAAAGAAATGGCATTTAGGTATCTACTAGTCCCTCCTCTGGAGAGATTGGGATTGCCATATGCACTGGGCAATGCAAATCTTCCTCATTTTTCCTTCTCAGATATAGTCCACACAGGCCCCCAAATAATGGATGTTTTTATGTTGCTGAATAATGTGGGGGAAGTAAGTCTACCTTCTGCAGCAAAAATTAAAAAAAAAAACACATTTTCTTTTCAAAAGCATTTTAATTAAGGATGATGCTCTGTATTTAAAATTTTTGTGTTTTTCCATCTGTGCCCCAAAAAAACTGCCATTTAAAATGACAGTAATACAACTCAGTTGGTAAAAAGTATTAAGCTTTTAGTAATTTGCGTATTCCCATTATCAACTCTACAACTTACAACTCTACAACAAAAAGTCTTAAAAGTTTATTAAACTAGTGTTACATTAAAATTTAAGTAGAAAAAAGTTCACTCATAATGTTACCAGCCTAATAAACCACTTTTCAACATTCTTTTCTAACTCTATTTCATATTTTTATCAAGTGGTAAACATAATGTGATTTTCTGTTCTGATATTTCCAGATATTATATTTTTAATTTTAAAATTACTGCAATTTTCTTTTAAAGTCCAAATATTTGATTTTTATATAAAAGGTATAAGCAGCGACATGAATTTTAAAAACTTAATATCGAACAATTTTCATAAAGTAATTTTTCTATTTATTATATTTCATAATAAATACATCATTTAAACTGGGCTGGCAAGCTGTTCTGTTTTTATTATTACTAATTTTTCTTTTCTTTTTTGGCTGCACCTGCAACAGGCGGAAATTCCTAGGCCAGGGACTGAACCCATGCCACAGCTGTGACAACGACAAATCCTTAGCCACTAGGCTACCAGGGAACTCCCGACAAGCTACACCAACACAATTTTGGGTAGGAAGTTAATAAGCTAAAAATCTACTTGTAAATACTTCTTATTTTATGTATTTTCCTAGATGAATTCTATATTTCACATGAAAAAAATATGCTATAATTCAAATAGTCCACAAATAAACAACATAGAAAGCTAGGGCCTCCTATCCTATAATTCCACTCCTATAAAAACCACTGTCTACATTTGGTGAACATTCATCCTGGCTGAATTCCTTACGGAAAGGCAGAAATAACTCTGTAGTTTTTTTTTTTTTTTTGGTCTTTTTGCTTTTTCCAGGGCCACACTCATGGCATATGGAGGTTCCCAGGCTAGGGGTCTAATTAGAGCTGTAGCCGCTGGCCTACGCCATAGCCACAGCAACGCGGGATCCGAGCCGCGTCTGCAACCTACACCACAGCTCACGGCAACGCCGGATCCTTAACCCACTGAGCAAGGCCAGGGATCGAACCTGCAACCCCATGGTTCCTAGTCGGATTCGTTAACCACTGAGTCACCACGGGAACTCCTAATTCTGTAGTTTGATGCCACGTAGTGGTAAAGTAAGGACCACCGCACACCAACACTGCAAAGAACTATTCTAACCCAACAAATATTTGCTGAGTTACACACGCTGGGCACTGTGTTAGTCACTAGAGATCTAAAAATAGTTCTCATCTTGGAGAAGTTCATAAATTAGTAGGAAGATACAAATAACTAGCATGTCCTAAAAAGTTGACAATGCTGACACAAAGTGACAAAGCTGACATAAAACTACTGGCAAAGGATTTCCCCTCGTGGCTCAGTGGAAATGAATCTGACTAGTATCCATGAGGACGCAGGTTCAATTCCTGGCCTCGTTCAGTGGGTTAAGGATCAGGCATTGCCATGAGCCGTGGTGTAGACTGGCAGCTGTAGCTCCAATTCGACCCCTAGCCTGGGAACCTCCATATGCCATGGTGTGGCCCTAAAAAGACCAAAAACAAACAAACTACTGGCAGAAAAACAAGAATTTCCTATCAGGTTTCATTGAGGAGGTGACCTGTGAGGTGGATATTCCAAAGTTGTGAGGAAGTTTTTCAGGTGGGAATAAGAAAGACCTTCCAAGCAGAGAGCACAGCACAGTGCATGAAAGAACAGTGTTTTCAGGGAATATTGAGAAGATGACACAAGTTGGAGCCTGGTATATGGGAAGGAAAAAAAGAGGACACAGAAGACAGCCGTTATGTGCTCTTAAGTAGGGAAGCGATAAGAGCAGAATCCATTAGAAAGAAGCTTGCAGAAAATCTAAAATGTTCCTTCTTCATAAGTTTTTTTTTTTAAAGGAATCTGCTTAAGTATTAAAATAAATATTTGCATTGAGAATAGTTAATTTAGTAGCCTTCTTCACAATATTAAGAGTCACAGAAGTCTTATTCATGTTTAAGCAGCTGGGATGGTTAAAGATCCTGTCTCTACTTCATAGGAAATGAATTACATTCAATTACTCCTCACAACACCCAACTGGAAGATTATTGGACTGGCATCTATGATGGTCCCAAATAAATGCGATTTCAGTGTAACACATGATGGTACTAGGTACACTCATTCACCAGGGATACAGTGGATTAGCTGGTCATTCTCCTCTACCCACTGGGTCATTTTGATTTCTGCTCTGCCTTTCAGCCAGTCTGATACAAAGGCTGCCAATATCCTGGAAGCCAGTTTGGAACACAGTCTCAGATCCTGAGGATCCCTGTGCATCTGAAAAACCTAATTTTATGTTTAAATTCTGTGGCTGTCTCCTGTGAAAATGTATGTCATTCAAAGCAAGTAAGTTTGTAAGAGCACATGAGCATTAGCGTTTTCTTAAACTGGATTGTGGACATTATCATCAAGTAACTCAAATAAATCATTCCTTAGTTGTGATCCGTTAGTTATGTTTTAAGTAACAAGAGAAATCTACAGATATGTTATAGTACTGTGGTAAACAGCCTCCAAAGTAGCCCCGCCAATTGTACTGGCCTCCTGGCATCTATGGGCAGGTATAGTCCCTTCTCATAATGAATGGGACTGCCCTTTGCAATCAATAGGATATTGCTGAGATGGTGCCTGACTTCTGTGGCTAGGCCTTAAAAGCCATTGAAGCTTCTACCTTGCTCTTTCTGGGGAAGGCCAGTCATGTTAGGAGAATGCTCAAGCAGCCTAGAGGAGAGGCCCATATGGGGAAGTGAAGCCTTCTGTCAACTTCAAGCACCACTGAGTTAATCTTTAGAATTTCAGAACTAAGAATCTTGGAAACAGATCCTCCAGCCCTAGTTAAGCCTTTGATGACTACAACCTCATGAGATCTCTGGCCAGAAGCAGAGCCAAGTGGCTGTTAAATTTCTGACCCACAGAAACTGCGAGATAATAAATGTTTATAGTGTTTTAGCCATTATATATTAGAATCATTTATCATGCATCAATAAATAATAGAAGTATTATGCTTCCTTTCACTGACTTAAGTACAAACTTCATCTTCTACTAACAATAAAATATTCATATTCAGAACTCTAGTATATGCTTTTGGATTTCATTTTAGACACGAAACAATTACATAGGGCTTATTATGAGGGATTCCTTAAGTATGTAAATCATAATATGCTGCTGCCAGATCACCATAAAGTGTGCTTTTTCAGGATATAAGGGTGACTATGAGACTGATAGACTTTATTATGCTTTTCAGTTATGGAAAACAATACCTATAGGAGATAGCTTTGATTGTGAAGTTTATGAACAAGTATTAAATGAGTAGGCAATTAAATTCCTTTTTGTGGCTTTAAAAGGTCAAATTTTAATTATTTGAATGCCCTTTTGAATGTTAAAGAATTAAAAATGTGTCACTCACTAAGTAACTGTAAGAAATATTACCTTCTCTAATTGAGGGGAAAATACTGCTTTAACAGGCACAGATTTAAATTACTCTGAACAACATATGGATTACTTTTTATGATTTTATGTAGGCCACTTACAATGTCATTTAAGCGTTTTCTTTATGTATTAAGGATTATTGGTTCTTTAAAAATTCCCTTGGAATACACTTTTACAAATATACAGCTACTTACAAAAAGATTTACGGCCCCAATTCATATTGCATTTTGAAAAACCTCAAGCAGAGAATTTAAAATGGTCTTAATTTGGTAGTACCAGCTGACTACAAAGACAAAAAGCTCTTTTCCAAACATGTTACTGTTTCTAGTCTTTAAAATCTTAACTTTCTCTTGCCTCTACTTCCCCTAGGAGTTAGCACTCCATTTATTTGCCCCGTCTACTAAAATTACTGGAGTTGTCTCTTCTGGAGCTTGTCATTGTCAATTCCTTTCCTCCCAGTCTCTTTCAAACTCATTCAAACCCACTCACTCTATGAATGCCAACTTCATCCTTTTAGTTGCTCAGGCCAGAAATTCTGGAATCATCTTTGACTCTTCTCTTCCTCAGACTCCATATCCTATCCTTCAGAAAACCCTGTTGGTTTACTTCCAAGTCATATCCATATCTGTCCCCTCTTCAGACTTTCCACTGCTACCATCCTGGTCTGAGGCACCACATCCTGCCCGCTTAGCTTATAGCTACAGCCTCCTCGCTCACTGGTCTTGTGGTTTTCACTAAAGTCTAATCTCAACAAAGAAGCTCCATTGACTCTTTTGAAATATAAATTAACCCTATCACTCTCCTGCTCAAAATGACTTCCCATTTTACTTGAGTAAAAGTCCTTGTAAGGCTTTACATAATTGAAACTTGCTTGTCTCATTCACTAAAACTTACAAATCTGCTCACTTGGCTCCAGCCACACTGGCCTCCTTGCTGTTCTTCAACACCAAGTTCGTGCCCTAACACCTCTGCTCTGGCTGTTCCCTCCATATGGAATGTCGTTCCTCAAGGTGGCCACAGTTCCTGCTAATCTTTCCTCTGACCACCCTATTTAAAATGGCAACAAATTTCTACCCCCCCTTCTCATCTTTGATTCCCACCATTTTTGCTATGGCATGTACCACCTTTTCACATACATCTTTATTGTGTTCATCTGCCTCCTCACTCATACTCTTACTGTGTGGGGTGAAGAGCCACAATGTCGGCCCCTTACTTGAAAACGGTCTGGCCAAAATCTAAAAATGGGTTGGAATCCATTGACTGTTAGGAAGTTATTTCAGTGAAACAGATATTAAGTCAAGTTAAACACTTAAAAATGGTGTTAAAAAACAAAATTCAACCAAGTAAACTTGAAGATTTAATTGGCTTTATTCAATGATTCATGAATCAGGCAGCATCCCATCCAGTAATTAGAAAGGCACCCCTTCAGTGGTACAACATGGAAAGGTTTCATAGAAATGAGGGTGGAAAAAGGAGTTTATAAGTAAAAAAAAAAGAAAGGATTGTTTCAGGTAAGGTTACCTCTCTAGTGCAGATCAAGAAACTCCAGGAATTCTGTTCCTGAGAGAGGCTGAAACTGTGATTAAGTCTTGGTTTGCTGTCCTGGGGTCTAGTGGCTCCATCTTGGGCCTGCTGTTTCTTCTTCTTTTTTTAAAACAATGGCTGTTATGTTTCTATCACAATTTCAAAACAGAATAAAGAAAAAAATCAGAGCCCTTAACTCCTGTAAAAAGTAACAAATATTTCAAGAAATTTTTGTTTCAGATACATACGTGTGATTAAAGGTACAATGTATTTCTTACTATTAGTTTAAATACTTGAAAAAATTGCTGTAGATAAAATTCTACACACACTCATCAGCTGACATGTACAAGAAAGTTCACGGCAGCAGTGGCAGAGCCAAAGCTGGAAACAATTCAAATCTCCAGAGGAGCAGAATGAATAAACGTGAGACATTAAATAAGAGAATACTATACAACAGTGAGTGAAAGAACAACCCGGACCTGCTCTTCCGTGGATGTCAAAAGCAATGCCAAAAGAAGCAAAGCCCTACAGAAATCAAATGATTCCATAAATAAAGCTCAAAAATCAAACAAAGATATGCTTAGCGTTTGGGACGCAAGTGCTATCAAATTGACTTGTGATGATTTTTGTACACCTATAATTGTAATAAAATTCAAAAAAAATAAAGAAAAAAACACAAAGATATGCTTAGCGATACATACGCGTGATAAAAACTATAAAGATAGAGCGAAAGTGAGATAAAATTGAGAAAAGTAATTATTAAAAACTTATAAAAAGTTAACAATCTGACTAAAGGTTTGGCGAACTGGAATGTTTCTCAGTACTTCCCAAATTTACTGAACTTGAACAGAGTCTCCATATCTTTTTTTTCTGATCCTACCTCTGTCCCAGCTCCTAGCATAGAGGCTGGCACCCACTTATTTCATGTCCTTTTAAAGTGTCGAACCACCGTTAATTTGATTATCAGCGTAAAATACGTATCCTAAATAGGATAACTTCCAAGGCTAGCGCCTGATAATGCTCCGACAACAGCATTCACTGGTCGCTGGATGAAGACATGCACCGTGGCGTACATTAGTTCATTTCAGTACTTCTCATCCTGGTCAAAATTCTTATTGGGCTTCGGTTGGCTGCCCGCCCCATTCCCTACCCCATCTCACAGGTTCTAAAGTCGTTAGGCTCCTGGTTCCAGCAGCCCAGAGGCACTTTTCTCCCCTTCTCTGCGCTGAGGAAGCTGCGTGGAGAAGGGTGGAACGTCTGGGTTGAGGCATTGATGCTTCCCAGGCACTGAGGGGAGCGGAGGCCATGAAACCTCAGCCGCCCCAAGGGGAAGGAGGCCGGTAGGGCTTGTCCCCCCGCGAGAGGTGAGGTACCTAGCGTACTCTTCAAAGCAGTCTGACTAAACTTATCACCACCGGCTCCCGAGTGACATCACCATCCCTCTGTACTCTTGATTGGAGGAGCGAATTAACTCAATTCTCGCGATGATTCCGTTTCTCGGTCCTCTTGCTCTCCTCCCATCGCCCCTACCCTGTAGCCGACTACAGACCACGCTGTGATCCACGGAGACACCGTAGAAGTAGACGAGCTTCCGGGACTCATCCTGACGGCTGCAACTCTTCCCAGACGCTCACAGGCACGAGGTTTGGCTCCCAGGCGTCTGTCGGCCAGACCCGCAGTAGCGCGCGACTCTACCGCTCCTCTCGGTCGCTTTGCTTAGGCCATCAAGCGCTTCACACCGATTCCCGTCTTATAGTTACGCGAGATTTTGGCGGCCGTGAAGGTGCTTTCCGGTCGCTCAGGTCTCCATGGAGATAGCACTTTTACCCGGCCTCCTTCAACCCCGGCCTTTTTTTTGACCTGTCATTCTCCGGACTCCACGTGGTTGGGAAATTGCCCAGAGAATGTTTGTCTGAGTCAGCCGAAGAGGTGTAGATGGGAGTGAAACAGCAATCAGCAGGGAAGCAGCTGTTGGGACCCAGAAAGAGTATAATTTGCAGAACATCTGGCCTCCTAAGCAATGCCTTAGGGTAGGCACCGGATTTTCCGCCATTGGGAGAACAAACGTTTAGGCATTCATTGAGCACGCGTAAACATGAAACTTCTTCTTGTGCAGTCTTGAGGGTTCCAAGATCAAATCCTACTGCAGATTTGCTCACCATTTACCAGTGAATAGTCTCCCCAGCTTTCCATCTTTATTTCTTCTAAACTTTGTATATTGGTGATTTACCTAGGAAGTGATCCCCAGTGATATTCGCCTTGATCTAATCTTGTCACTTTTCAAATTCTAACGTTGTCGGTGCCTTTCTAGCTATGTCCATTATTACCGTTTTCTGTTAAGTGAGTTGTCACACTTCGTTGATGTATCGATTTCTTACTCTGTAAAGGGACCATAGGTTCTTCGGTGTCAGGGCTAATTTGTCACTTGGATATAGAATTTACTTAAGATGACAGGTAGTTCACTTTTCTCCTGTTAAAGGCATAAATTCCTTTTAGAACATCATTGACAAATGTTTGTCAATTAACTCATGTGTTTATTCATCAAATTATGTATTAAGCACCTAGTTTGTGCCAGGTACTGTTCTGGTAATTGAGAATTAAAACAGTGGACAAAGCAGATTGAAGTTGCTGTCTTCATGGAGTTTATTACTATGGGAGACAGATAATATGCAAATAAAGAAGTTGTAACTTCAGGTAGTAGAAAGTGCTGTGAGGAAAATAGAGTTAGAAATGGTCTGTATGAGTAGGAGTGGTGTCATTTTAGGATAGACTGGTCATGGAAAGCTTCTTGGAGGAGGTAGTATTTGAAGAGAGACCTGAATGATGAAGAGTCAGCCTTGCAGAGATTTGGTGGGATAAGCATAACAGGCAAAAGTATCAGAAAGTATCAGGTCCCTTCAGTGGGGGAGAGAAGATTGATTTGACGTGAAACTTCAGAGGAAGGCAGGGCCAGATTATTTAGGTCTTGAAGGTCAAAGTCTCAAATTTGGATTTTGTGTTAAGTGTAAATGGAAGCCGTTGGAAAGTTTCAAGCAAGAGGGTAATTAGATTTGAAAAAAAAAATTGCTTTGATGACAGTGGAAAGAATGGGCTCTTGGGAAGCAGGAGAGAAATTTGGAGACTAGTTAGGAGGTTATTGCAGGAGTCTAGGTGAAAAGGGTTCATTTGATTTCTCTTTAGATATTCCCAGTTTGGGGAAATTCTCTCTTGAAGAGCTGCCCATTCTGTAGTTGGATCATAGACTCCTTCCTTTGTATTGAGCTGGCATCTGCCTCCTTGAAGCTTGGACAGACTTTTCCAAATCCTGAAGACATCTACAAAATTCTATAGCCATCTAACACGGAAGACAGCTTTTCCTCTTTCTCTAAGGCAGCCCTCCAACAACAGCAGCTCTTTTAAGGCATCTGTCCTGCCCTCTGTTCTCCAGGCCAAACGCCTCTGGTTAACTGAGCTGTTCTCTAAAGGGAGGTGCTCTAGAGGCCCTTCAGAATTATGATTGTTTCTTGGAAACTCCATCATTTGTTACGGCTCCTTAAGATATGGCCACCAGCATAGCGTCTAACGCTTCACATGTTACTTGACCAGTAAGATGACCCAGGGATCAGGCATTCCCTTGATCTAGCCGACTTCCGATGTCATTTTTAACAGTCGTGTTGTGCTGTTTGTTGCCTCATATAATGTTCAAAGCACATATTGAGCTGTTTCAAATCACATTTTTTTTCTCCTCCTGCCTCCTCATCCTGTATTTCTAGGTTTAACTTTACTAATTCAAATGCAGCATTTTACATTTATTTCTATCATCTTTGTGAGTTTATTCCAGTTTATCAGGTGTTTTTTTAATCCCGATTCCATCATCCAACGTGTGCTCCCAGCTGTGTGTTTTTTATAAATTCATTGTGTTATATATCCTCTCATGTCTGCATTATAAGCACTGCTAAAAATGCTAACTGCCCCAGGAAAAGAACCCTGTGGCCTTTCCCTTGTGACTTGTCCCCAGACCACATGGTACTATTAGTGTGTTTGGAGGTACTTGTTCATCCCATTATGAACCTTGTTAGCCCAAAGAAACTATTAACCAAAAGCAAACTCACAAAGCTGGTACTTGAATGTTTCCTTGATCAAATACTTTGCAGAAATCAGGATATAGCATGTTATGATACCTCCTGATCTGTCAGTCTAAGAAGTCATTGAGGTTAGGTGGGCCTAGTTTATTTTTGAAAAACCATGCTTGTTTTTTTTTTGTTTGTTTGTGATTACTAAAATGGAGGTTTGCTGTATTTTAAAATATAGAGGCCGAGTAATAGCAGGTAAAATAATTTTAGTAATAAAATCTTGAGCTTAAAGAAAAGTTTTTCAACGCAGAATTCCTTACTCCAGTAGTTCTAAACCTGTGCAGCTTTGCCCCCCAGGGGACATTTGGCAATGTCTAGAGACATTGTTTTGGCTGTCACACCTTAGAGGAAGGAGGATGCTACTGGTATCTGATGGGTAGAGGCAAAGGATGTGTTAAATATTCTGCAGTGTCCAGGACAACACCCTACAACAAAGAATTATCTAGCCTAAAATATCAGTCGTACCGAGGTCAATAGTGCATTAGACAATGCCTTAAAACTCTTCTTTCTTGTAGTGACTACTGTTAATTCTGTTTAAAAATGGGTGTAAAGAAGAAGAAAGAAACGGAAGTTATTTCATTGACCATTTGTCATCAGGACCTTGAAACTTTGAGATGTAAGTGATTTCTGACTTCATTTGTTGGTCTCTGTTTCTGTCCCTGGGACTGCATATTCAAACTCTTGCTATTTAATTATTCTATGTTCTTTACATTCAGTTGTGGATGTAAAGTAGTTTTCTTAAACTTTTGTCTTCAAACTAAGTTCTGCTATGTTTTTTTTGTTTTTCCTATTTATAAATGTTTACATTTTATAGAATACAGAACAAAGACAAACTAATATCCACATATTGTTAAATCACTGAAGAACTTTTTGTGTGTGTTATGTAGCTTTGGCTGATGCGGAAGGGAAAAATCTAGCTTCTTTGCTGTTACACTGTGTACAGCTCACCGATGGAGTGTCACAGATACATTATGTTAAACAGGTAAGCTGATTTGATGTTCACAGATGCATTTTGTAGATTACGCTGTTATGGACTTTTAAAATTAGCTGATAATTTTTGGCTCCCAATTGTTTAATAGCTTATCGTTAAAGGATAGGGGATTGTTTTGTTTCTTTCTGTTCATTGTTTGATATCTTTTTATTCAAAGTAACAATGGAAGCCATTTTCAGGCTTCCACCACCATTGGAGCTGTAAATAAATAAGATAGTGGGATAATTGTGGATACCTTTTCTGTGGAGATAAATCAGATTCTTTTAATCTGAATCTGCAAAACTTTTTAACAGGCTCACTAAAAAGTTAACTTAAAATGTAAAAACTGTCCTAGCCAGTATTTAAATATTTAGATTTATCACTTGAACTTGCATAGTTTTTTTGGAGAGCAATTAAATGTATTATTGGTTTTCACTAGTGCTACAGAATGCTTGTAAACCATTAACAAGTAATTCTCAATGAAGGTGGGTCTGGAGGGCAAAGTGAGGGTTGGGGACATGGTTTAAAAAAGGTTAGTAAGTACTGAAATAAGTGTTTCAGTCAGTACCCTTAACAATGTAGTGTGGAAAATATTTCATATTATAATTGAGACTTAAAAGTGTATTTGAATCCATATTACTTTTCTGTACTTGATATTAGAAAAAATTACTGTGGCTTTGATTTTTTTTTGGATTATAGATTGTACCCTTACTGGAGAAAGCAAATAAAAATGGCATGTGTGATCCCACCATTCAAAGTTGTTTGGATATTTTAGCAGGCATTTATCTCTCTTTGAATGTAAAGAATCCCTTGAAAAAAGTCTTGGCAAGGTAAGGAAAAAGCTAAGAGTTAAAAATGTTCAGTTTGGAGTTCCTGTCGTGCCGCTGCAGTTAACGAACCCAACTAGCATCCATGAGGACAAGGGTTCGATCCCTGGCCTCGCTCAGCGGGTTAAGGATCCAGCGTTGCCATGAGCTGTGGTGTGGGTTGCAGATGTGGCTCGGATCCTGCATTGCTGTGGCCATGGTGGAGGCCGGTGGCTACAGCTCCGATTTGACGCCTACCCTGGGAAGCTCCACATGTCACCGGTGCAGCCTTAGAGAGACAAAAAAAGAGAAAAAGTTCAGTTTGATCAGAAGTAACCAATATTTAAGGTTCTGTCTATGGTTCGTAAAACTGAACTAAAATATATCAATTTATAATTTCATTCATACAATTTCGGCTTTGTTTTGTTTATTTACTTATTTCTTTGTCGTAACTCAAAGTGTAAAAAGGCTTCTTAGGTCATAGGCCTTACAAATGTAGGCTATGGGCCGTAGTTTGCAAACTCCTGGTTTAGTCCATTTACATGTAACACAATTATTTAAGTTTAAATCTGTCTTTCTGCTGTTTTTTTCTCTGTGTCCCATCTGTTCTTGGTTTAAAGATTTCTTAATTACACAGGTAATATAGGAATATATGCTTGGTGTAAAAACTTCAAACAGTATAGATGTACACAAAATAAAAAGTGAGCCTTCCATTTCACTATTTCTGGCCTATCTCTTCCTTTCTTTCTTCCTTTCTCTCTTTCTCTCGCTTTCTTTCTTCCTCCCTCCCTCCCTCCCTTCCGTCCTTCCTTCCTTGCGTTCTTGCTTTCCTGCTTTCTTGCTTGGTTGCTTGCCTGCCTGCCTGCCTGCCTTTTTACCACTGCACCTGTGGCATATGGAAAGTCCCAGGCCAGGGGTCCAATCAGAACTACTGCTGTGGCACCACAGCCACGGTGATACTTGGTCCAAGCCATATCTGCAACTTATGTCACAGCTCGTGGTAATGCCAGATTCTTAACCCACTAAGTGAGGCCAGAGATGGAACCTCCATCCTCAGAGAGATACTGTTGAATCCTTAACCCACTGAGCCACAATGAAACCTCCTAGCCTATGTTTTCTTAGTAAAGGTTGTCATTTAAAATTTGGTGACTCTTTCTAGTTTCTTTGGATTTAGTGTGTGTGTTATATTTTATTTTATTTATTTTTGTATTTATTTATTTATGTCTTTTTGCCCTTTCTAGGGCCGCACTTGCGGCATATGGAGGTTCCCAGGCTAGGGCTCAAATCAGAACTGTAGCCGCCAGCCTACACCACAGCCACAGCTACACGGGATCCAATCCACATCTATAACCTACACCACAGCTCACAGCAATGCCAGATCCTTAACCCACTGAGCGAGGCCAGGGATCGAACCTGCAACCTCATGGTTCCTAGTCGGATTCATTAACTGCTGAGCCATGACGAGAACGCCTGTGTTATATTTTAATTTTTACACAAATGAAGTTAATACTCCACATATTTCTCTATAGGTTGTTTTTCACTAAAGAATGTCTTAGAGCTATTTTCATGTCAGTATAGAACTTTTTTTTAAATTGTGGTTAAAAAAACCCAAATAACAGAAAATTTACCATCTTACTCATTTTTGAGTGTACAGTTCAGTATTGTTAAGTATATTTACACTGCTATGCTGTAGATCTCTAGAACTTTTTCATTTTACAAAACTGAAACTCTAAACACGTTAAACAACAACTCCCTATTTCTTCCTCCCCCAGCCCTTAGCAAGACCATGCTGCTTTCTGTTTCTATGATTTTGATTACTTTAGATACCTTGTGTAAGTGGAATATTTATTATTTATCATACTGTGACTGACAATGTCCTCAGGGTTCATCCATGTTGTACCATGGGGCAGAATTCCCTTCCCTTTTAAGGCTGAATAATACTCCAGTGTGTATACATATAGCACGTTGTATTCATCCATTCATCTACTGATATACATTTGGTTGCTTCCTCTTCTTGCCTTTGGAATATAATAATGCTGCTATGGACCTGGGTGTGCAAATACCTCTGAGATCTTTATTTCACTTCTTTTGGATATATATCTAGAAATGGGATCATCTGGTATATCTATTTCTAATTTTCTGAGAAGCTTCTAAGAATGGCTTCTCATATGTCTACATCCTTTCACTTTTCTACCAAAAGTAAATAACAGCTATAGATGTTCCATAATAAAGGTGTACCAACATTTATATGTACCATTTTGTGGCAAGTCCCAGGAGACTTTTCACTGAAGGTCTTTTCAGTTTTCTTTGTTGAGATTAGATCACAATCTCTCTCTCTCTCTCTCTCCCTCTCTCTCTCTTTCTCTCTCTGGTTGTAAAAAATTGCTGGGAAGCAAATGTCTTATACCTTTAGCCTCTCAAAGGGGAGCTGGGTCTTGCCAGCAAAAAATGGTATGGGGAATACCTGCAGAAAGGCAGCCAACCATAGAATGTCTTTATTTATAAGAGTTCTATACAGATTATGTGCCAAATATATTCCTTTATTTTGTTACTTGTCTTTACATTTCTTTATGGTGTTTGCTTTATAAAAATTTTTTAAACCTTATTTTTTTGGTAGTCAAACCTACTATTTTCCTTTATATAGGTTTCTGAGTTTCAGTTTAAATATGCTTTCCCTAATACAAGATTATAGAAAATTGCTTGTCTTTTTTAAAATACTTTTTTCAATTGCTGACTTTTAAATCTATCTGAAATTAAGTTTTGAGTGTAGTGTGAGGTAGAGATCCAACTTAGTTTTCTTTTCTGTATAGGGAGCCACTTACCCTCAGGCTATTGAATCATCCATTTTTCCCCACATAGTTGAAATGCCATCTTATTCTGTTCTATGTTCTTATATAAACATAGGTTTTATTTTATTTTTGGCCACGCCCATGGCATGTGGGAGTTCCTCAGCCAGAGTTTGAACCCATACCACAAGAGTGACCCCAGCCGATGCAGTGTTGGGTTTTTAACCCCTTGTGCCCTGAGAGAAGTACTAGATTTGATTTTAGACTTGGGTTCATTTACATACACACCAGTACCACACTTTTGTTCACTATAGTGTGATAATACGATTTAGCTATATACTAGAACCAATCTTCCCTCTAGCGACTCTTGTTTTTCAGAATGTTCCTGTTTTTAAGGGTTTTTTTCCTTTCCAGAAAAGCTTTAGAAATATTGTCACATTTTTAAAAAGTACTCACTGCTTTTGATTTAGGTTAACTGAGGTAAAATTGGCATTACATTTAATTTTATCCATTCAGTAAATTTTTATTATCTATAATTAATGTGTCAAGTATTCTTCTAGGCATTGAAGATACAGTGAATAAAACAGTCCAGAATGGAAGTTACTTCTAAGAGAAAGAGAGAAGATAAATCAAATAAGCAAAATATGTAGGAATTAGAGGGTGTGCATGCCGTGGAAAAGAATAAAGCATAGGAGTGGGAGAGGGAGCTCCAAGGATGGGGTGAGGGTTAGAGTTTAAACTATAGTAGACACTTCAGACATCTTTGCTTAGTGTCATTGATAGGGTGATGTTTGAGATTGACCTGAAAGGGGTGAGGAAATGATTATGAGTGTATTTGAAGGAAGAGTGTTCCAGGTGGAGGAAATAAGTACAGAGACTCTGACACTTTGTTGGAGCAGAGGAAGGCCCTGTAGCTAGAGCTAAGTGAACAAGTAGCACCATGAGCCAGAGGGATAACGGTGGGGCCAGATTATGTAGGGTCTTGTAAGTCATTGTCAGCACTTTGGCTACTGCTTTGATTGAGGGGGATGTTGGATGACGGTTTAGGCAGAGGAATAATATGATGGTTTAATGATATCACTCAGGCTGCTCTGTTGAGGGTAGGCTGCAGAAGGGGAGGGAAGCGAGGAGACCAACTGAGAGAGGATAGACCAGGTATCTGGTCTATAGTGCTACAAAGTTACAGTTTTCTGGCTATATTTCAAAGGTATAGTTGCATATTTCTTCATTTGTAATATTCCCCTCTCTCCCTCCATATCCTTGTATGTACTATGAAGTTGTCAGAATTTTAATATTTGGTTCTTTTTCTAGCTCACTAAATGGCCTACCTGAATTGTTTCTAACTGAGGCTACGCAAAGTTTTACTTCTCGTCTTCAGGAAGAATTGAATACTACCGATCTATACTCTTACAGGAAAGTTATTGACAATATATCTTCCTGTGTGGAGAACTTTGACTTGGGTAAGCAAGCTCTTTTCTAATACTTTTTCTGGCTAATATCTGTTGTTACATTGTTATTTTAAACTATTTTAATTTTGACCCTGAAACTCCTTACCGGTATTAATTTTTTTCTCCCCTACAGGTAGAACAAGTGTTAATAATCTTCTTGAAAACGGTAAGTACTCTATGATTTTATTTTATTCTGAGAGGTGACTGCTTGTATAAGTCATTTTGGAACTGGTTCTTTTAAGTTTCTTGGCAATGGATAACGTACTGCAGATAACTAAGGGACATCATGCTTCTTCCTTTTAAATTTCTACTTCTATACTCTGATACGATTTTAGGTAGCAGCGATTTTAAAATATTTTCTTGTGCTGAATTTAAGATTCACAACTTTAAATTCTGATTTTTCATAATATTCTTTTTGTTTCAGTGCTGCATTTCCTGCAGAAGAGTTTAATTGAAATCTCAGAAGAAAATAGGTGAGTGTTTTATGTTTCCATGCTTGTGCATGTGTATGTGCATACTTGCAGCTGTGCATTGTCTTTGTACAAAGGAAATTTTTAAAAGGTTCTAGGGAGTTCCTGTTGTGGCATAGCGGAAATTAATCCAACCAGTATCCATGAGGATGCGGGTTCTATCCTTGGCCTCACTCAGTGAGTTGGGGTTCCGGCATTGTGGTGAACTGTGGTGTAGGTCATAGACACAGCTCAGATCCTGAGTTGCCGTGGCTGTGGTGTAGGTTGGTAGCTGTAGCTCCATTTCGATCCCTAGCCTGGAAACTTCCATACGCTATGGGTATGGCCCTAAAAGCAGAAGAATTAAAAAAGTAAATAAAAGGTTCCAGAATGTGCTCCTTTCCATCTCTCTCCCTTAATGTTAGACCTGTTATTTACATTTCTTATTTAAGGCCTGATATTTAATTTTTAAAAATCAGACAAATTGTTATGAAAATAAATGAGAAACGGAAGAGCTCTTTCTTGTACCTGAGTGTACCTTTTTTGTAGCATACTGTTCTTATTTCATGGATGCAATAGACTTTATTATCTCTCTGAGGATATTAATAATAGTTTTTTTTTTTTTTAAGTTTTCTTTTTTTGACACGGGTCTCTATTTCTTCCAGGCTGCTTTTATTTTTTTTTTCCCCCCAGTTTGTTGCTTTTGGTGACTGTATTTGTTGCTAGAAGCTTTCCTTGGAAGTCTGGTGACCCTTGGCTGAGTACTCATTTAAGAATGGGGCAGGCACTGAGAGTTAATTTGGATCTCTATGTATGGATGGGATTGAGTGCGGACTTTATGTTAGGCTATTCTAGGTGGGCTCTTTCTTTGGGGGATCCTTGATGTCAATATATTTAGGTCATTCTGCATGGATAGTGGATTTGCCATGGAAGAATCTTTCAAACCATTGGTTTAATATTCTGCTTAGTGAGTGAGGGAAGAAAGCTGAGATCTTGGCATTTAGCATCTATTGTACATATATTATCCTAATCCTCCTGTTTGCAATATAGTATCTTTGCCTTATCTGTGTGTATTGTCTTCATGTCCAGACACTTGCTGTGTTACTTTCTTTAGAGGTAAACCAGTAGTTTGCTGGCTTGGAGATGTTTTCCAGAGTTGTCATTCTTCTTCCGTTGCCTTGTAGCCACTCTTTTGTTGTAATCCCTGCATTTTACCTCCACATCAAGGAGCACCTTTTGCCAACAATTTCCTAGCAAATCAGGTTGCTCTGGGCTCTTTCTCAGGCTTAGTATTCACCTTTCTTGATTCTGCTAAGTCAGTTATCACTCGTCTGTCTGCTACTAAAATTTTGGTATTGTCGTGTTGTCTGTTTGTTGCCCTTGTGTATTTATGTCTTTTTATGTTTTAAATCCCTTGGCTAATGGTTTAGGAAGGTTCTGGGAGAGAGTTGAAGTAATATCTGTGTGCCATCTTTAATCCCTAGTTCTCTTTTTGCCTTACCAAGAGTTCCTTCTCTTTCTCCTTCTAGGCTCTTCTCCTTTTGTCATTTATTTATTTACTTAATTTTTTTATTGATGTATAGTTGATTTACATTGTTGTACCAATTTCTGCTGTACAGCAAGGTACAGCATACCTTGCTTTACATATTTATACATATGTCATACATTTTTTTCCTTATATTATCTTCCATCGTGATCTGTCCCAAGAGATTGGATATAGTTCCCTATTGCTATACAGTAGAACCTTGTTATTTATCCATTGTAAATGTGATAGTTTGCATCTACTAACCCCAAACTCCCAGTCCATTCTATTGCCTCCCCCTTCTCCTTGGCAACCACAAGTCTGTTCCTATGTCTGTGAGTCTGTTTCTCTTTTGCAGATAGTTTCATTTGTGCTGTATTTTATTGTTATTATTATTTGTCTTTTTAGGGCTGCACCCGTGGCATATGGAGGTTCCCAGGCTAGGGGCTGAATTGGATTTATAGCTGCTGGCCTATGCCACAGCAACGGGGCATCTGAGCTGCGCCTGTGACTTACACCACAGCTCACGGCAATACCAGAACCTTAATCCACTGTTCGAGGCCAGGGATTGAACCTGCGTCCTCATGAATGTTAGTCAGATTCATTTCTGCTGAGCCATGACAGGAATTCTTTATGTTTAGCTTTTCGAGAAACCTCCCAAACTTTTTTCCTTGACTTTTATTTTAATATCATCATTGCTCTTGTGTTCTGCTGTGTTGATGGTAGACTGAGAGGAGCAAGGATGGGAGCTGGGAGACCAATCACGAGCCTATTACAGTAATAATAATGCAAGAGAGAGACGAAAGGGATTCAGGCCAGGAGGCGCAGTGGAGATGGTCTGATACTAGATATATTTTGAAGGTGGGATCAACAGGATTTTTTTATAGATGGGATGGGAGTGTGGGGAGAATAGTCAAGGATGACTACAAAGTTTTTGTAGAATAGAGATCCTAGCAGGTGGAGCTGATGTGGAGTTGCAGGTAAGTTCACATCATTTGAGATGTCTGTTAGACATCCAGGTGAAGGTATTGAATGAGAAGTTGCACAGATAAATCTGGAATTAGAAAGAGAGATCTGGGCTGGAGATACAAATTGGGGAATTGTCAGTATATAGATTATAATTTAAAGCTAAGTGAGCTCAGCATCAAGGGAATGAATTAGATGGACAGAAAAGAACTAAGGACTAAGTTGTGATGAGCTCTGGTGTGAAGATGTCAGGGAGAAGAGGATGAACCAGCCAAAGTGTCTGAGAAAAAGCGGCAGCAGTGAAGTAGGGGAAAATCTAAGTGCACCAGCATCTTGGAAGCCAGGTGAAGGAAGTTACAAGGTTAGAGAGCATTTGGATTTATCAATTGTGTAATTTTTATTCCTTTTTTTTTTTTTTTGTCTTTTTAGGGCCACACCCATGGCATATGGAGGTTCCCAGGCTAGAGGTCGAATTGGAGCTGTAGCCGCTGGCCACAGCCACGGCAATACCAGATCCGAGCCGCATCTATGACCTACACCACAGCTCATGGCAATGCTAGATCCCTAACCCACTGAGTGCGGCTAGGGATCGAACCTGTGTTCTCATGGATGCTAGTCAGATTTGTTTCCACTGAGCCACGAACAGGAACTTCAGTTGTGTCATTTATTTTGATTTGTTATTTTCACTGTAAAAAGAAGACGGAAGTTAGTCATTAGCTGAGAAAAAGGGAAATTTTTGAGGTAAGTTAAGAGTGTTAAAAGTTTGCAGTAAATGTCTATATAATTAGAATGTTTAAGAGGATGGAAAAAAGAGACATAAACATAGATTATAATCTAAAATTGATTTTGGCCCTTTGATAGAGGAATGCATTTTTTTTTTTAGAGGGAGATAGAAAAGATGACATTTGAATTTGACTTTTCTTTGTTATAGGAAACTGACTGGAAATCATATTGTTCAAACGCAGTTGATGAATGACTTGTTGGTAGGCATTAGAGTTTCAATGACGTTAGTACAGAAAGTACAAGGTTTCCAGAAAATGCATTTGATGAGTTCTCCTACATGGCAAAGCATGTGTGAATTGCTGAGTATTTTTACCAAGTTTTTAAGCGATGGTAAGTATAAAACCTATAAATGATGATTATACTTGAGTGTCAATCAGTTTCTGCTACTAATAGTATGAAATATTTGATACTCAACTGAGATATAGAATTGCCTCACCCCTAACCCCTCAAAGTGGAGAAGGGTCCTGAATTACAAGTTTTTAATGCTTTTATCGCCCCCAAATATACCAATTTAAAAAGAGGTCACACTGCAGGGCTTTTCTGAATGTGTGTGTGCATATATCTTATATACTAAGAAGAAAACCTAACAGTCTTAGTATTGAAAAGCCACAGATTTTAAATGGCAAAAGAAAATTCTTGAGAAATTTCCAAATTTGGAAGGAAGACCTGGAACGGCTAGTGTAAGGCATGGATTTCTCCTTGGCAGCGGGTGTTACCCTCAAATAATGAGTAGTCATGGTGGAGCTAGTCATTATTCCTGCTCCTATTGCTTATGTTACTTCTGTCCATATGAAATGTACCACTGGGAAACCAAGTAGTTAATGGGAGGAAGAGTCATTTTAATGAGAGGAAGTTAAAATGAAATGGTAGAATTAGAACATCAGCATTTTGTAACCCCCAGGGACTTGAGGTGGGCATCAAGCATCAACAACCACCAGCACTGTAGAAATAGCTGACCAGACAACTCGTGCCTCTGGCTTTTGAGTCTTGCTTTTACTGCCTGTAGTCTTCCCGAAGGGATTGAATTTGTAGCTGATCCCACCTCTAGGTCATCTGCCAATTTTCAGGAATTACAGAAGAGAGAAGAACGTGTTGAACTGCACTAGGAGTAAACAAACATCCAGATTGTGGAAACTATAAGTCAAAAGGCCAGGGTTCGTCAAAAGAAAAGAGTGGATAGGACACTTGCGGATTAAACAACATGTCAGATTAAAAAAAAAATGGAACACTCAACTATAGTTTCTAGCAATGCACATTTGATTAATAAAACTTTTTAAAACTAAGGAAGTCATTACTGTGAAAGTCAGGATAATGCTTACTCAGGGTGAGAGAAGGGGCCTTGTGACTGGGGAGAGATACATGGAGGACCCTTCCCGGCTGGGTGGTCAAGTTCTAGTTCTTAGTTTGGATGGTGGGTAAGGGGTGTTTGCCTTATAATCATTAAGCTCTACATTTGTTTTGCAAGGTTTTCTGTATTTGTGTTTATATTACAATAAGTTTAGCAAAGAAGTGATGCTAAACATATAAGTATCTACATAAAAAGTTATATTACCTTGTCACCCTTCACCTCCCATTCTATATGGTAATGTATGTATGAATATTAACTTAATTAAAAATATTAATTGGATCTGTTCAGAGTTCTTGTTTGTGGAAAAAATAGCAACTAATTTTGCTAGACTAATGGGAAAGATAGTACCTTATTATTTATATGTTTTAATTTAAAAAATTTATTGAAGTGTAATTGATTTACAGAGTGTTAATTTTTGCTATACAGCAATGTCTATTTTTATTTTTGTTTTGTTTTTGTTTTTGTTCAGCATCTCAGATAGGTTTTAAAAGGAAAATAAAATGACTCTCATTAAGGCATAATTTACAGACATGTTTTCAGAGGATAAAAGAGGAATTTGTTAATCTAAAAAAAAAGACATTCTGAAAAAGATTGGATGTTTGCATATGTGTAACTGAATCACTTTGCTATACACCTGAAACTAACGTAACATTATAAATCAACTACACTCCAATAAATTGAAAAATAAAAAAATTAAGAAGTTAAAAAAAACTTTAATTGATGAAATGCAGAGACAGCATTTTTAATATGTTTTTAATATGAGACAGCCTCTTCTCTGAAAAGTCGATGCCACCCAATCAATGCTGTACTTCCCAAGGATTTTTAAAATTTCATGATTCAGTAAAGTGCTTAGCTGCAAGTAGCAAAACTGAACTTCAGGGACTTAATTATATGTGCCTCCCACATGAGGACACGTTCAGAGGCTGGTGATCCAGAACTACTGTAGGGAATCTGGGACCCATTAGTTCAACCTTTCTGCTTTTCATCTTCAGCATGTTGGCTTTCATCCACATGTTTGTAGTTTCATGGTTACTGTATGACTTCCATAGCTCCAGACCTCATTTCTGTGTTCAGGGCAGGGAGGAGGACCAGCTACATCTTTACCTTTAATCTGGAAAAGTGAAAATAGCCAAAAGATTGCTGCTTACATGCCATTGGCCTGAATCCTCATATATGGTACTTTTAGTTGCAGGGAACTTGAAGAAACAGGTATCCTGCCTTTGGCTGGGCACATGGATGTCTTCATCAGAGTCACAGTTTGTTAACAGGAACAAAAGGCTGAATGGAGTTTTGAAAGATAGTTTATAGTAGGTATTTGTAGTTCTTAACTCCAAGTTGAATAATTCACTGTATTACTTTATACTTTTTGGCAAACCAGAGGCTAACAGAAAACAAAAAGGAGATAGTAAGCCAAGATTATTTGGTTACACTGGATACAGTGCCAACAATAGCAGAGTCTGTAATTAAGCACTGATGTAGGCAGTTTATACAAGCCTTGATATCACTTTAAGAAAAAGCAGTACGTATGGGGGTTGGGATGCAGAGACATTAGTGAAGGGAAGAGACAGGTGTTATTGTTGCTAGATGTGCTGAGACGCGGTAGATGGAGAGGAACAGAGAGTGGATGTTAAAGGAGAAAGGAAGGAATCACACGGTTTGAGTATTTGCATGCAGGGAACAAAAGCCTTTATATTCATTACTCATTCCAATCTTAGAACAACTGTGTCAGGTAGGAGTTATATTTTTCCCATTTTACTGAAGAGAAAGCTGAGTCCCTGGGAAGTTAAATAACTTAACCAAGACCTCTACACACAGGACGTGGTCAAGCTAGAAATTGCACCCAGGATTGCCAGACCCTGCAGCATCTGCTTTTTCTTCTGTACCACAGTATCCATCATCATTTAATACATGCTTTCTACTTTTTTGCCAAATAGATGACCTCTTACAGACAATTCAGAGTACATCTGGATTAGCTGTTATTCTTTTTATTAAGGCTATGTTTCAGCCACCTGAAAAGATTCCTGATTTGGTAAGTGCATCTTCTTTTTAATTAAAAAAATTTTTTGGCATATTCAGAATCTTATGACCTTTTTCCTTATAGTAAGTGGCAAGTTTCAAAAATTCTTTTAGGAGTTACCTGGTGGCCTAGTGGGTTAAGGATCCAGTGTTGTCACTGCTGTGGCACAACCTTGATCCCTAGCCCAGGAAATTTTGTATGCTGTGGGCACAACCAAAAACCAAAAAATAGCAAAACCCAAAAATTCAATTAAAGCAGAAAGAGGGCAATAATAGTCACCTATAAATTCAACTTATAGTAATTATCAACATTTTTGGTATATATCCTTGTTTCGTTCTAGTGTTGTTTATTCAGTTCCATCTTTCAGCATCCTAAAAGATTTTTATAATGTTAAAATTATATGGAGATTAATGTATAGATATATACAGTACTTTTCTTTTTTTTTTAATGGCTGCACCTGCAGCATGTAGAAGTTCTGGGCCAGGGACTGAATCCAAGCCACAACTGTTACTTAGACCACAGCTGCAGCAATGGTTTATCCCACTGTTCTGCACCAGGGATCAAACCCATGCTGCAGCAGCAACCCAAGCTGCTGCAGTAACGACCCCACTTGAGGATTGGGGCCCTTCCAAACATTGTGCTTTAGATAGGAAGCATGCTAGAATCAATTATTCAGTGAATTTGATTATATGGAATGTATAAATTGATAATTTGGGTCACAATTCTTTTTTTTGTTTTGTTTTGTCTTTTTGCCTTCTATGTAGAGCCGCATCCGCGGCATATGGAGGTTCCCAGGCTAGGGGTCTAGCAGGAGCTGTAGCTGCCGGCCTTCGCCACAGCCACAGCAATGCGGGATCCGAGCCGCATCTGCAGCCCTTCACCACAGCTCACGGCAACGCCGGATCCTTAACCCACTGAGCAAGGCCAGGGATCGAACCCGCAACCTCATGGTTCTTAGTCGGATTCGTTAACCACTGAGCCATGAAGGGAACTCCGGGTCACAATTCTTGTATTTAGTAATAGCAATTTGTTTCCTTACTTATTTTAGTTCTTTACTATTGAGCAAAATGACTTTATGCAAAATTGATGTGTACTATTTTGTGAGTTCACACAAAGCAGTTACCATAGGATAAGATTAAAATTTTTTGTTTCTCGGAGTTCCTGTTGTGTCTCAGTGGGTTGAAAATCCGACTAGTGGAGTTCCTTTGTGGCACAGCCAGTTAATTATCTGGCATTGTCCCTGCAATGACTTGGATCACTGCTGTGGTGCAGGTTCAGTCCCTAGCCCAGGAACTTCCACATGCTGTGGGCAAGGCCAAAAAAAAAAAAAAAGAAAGAATCCGATTAGTATCCATGAGGATGTGGATCCTATCCCTGGCCTCACTCATCAGGTTAAAGGATCCGGCATTGCCACAAGCAGTGCAGCGTAGGTCACAGACACAGCTCAGATCTGGCGTTGCTGTGGCTGGTGTAGGCCGGCAACTGCGGCTCCAATTTGACCCCTAACGCTGGAACTTCCATATGCTGCAGCTGCTTCCTTAAAAAGAAAAAAAAAAAATTTGTTTCTCAGATCATCTGTAGAAAAGCATTAGTTAGTAAGCCCATCCACCCATGGGGGGATGTGTTATGCTCTACCAGTACCCTCAAACCAGCAAAATGGCTCACTTAGATTTAATTTTTTTTCTTTTGATATAATAATTTTAACCCTTGTAGACTTTTCACCTTTAAGTTCAGTTATTTTTCCTGGGACATTTCAGGGGAAAGAGAATTTTGGATTTATATTTTGAAGTATCTCTGAAATGTATGTATCAGCTCTGTTGTATTTTTCCAGATCAGTGGTATGCTTCTCCATTCCGTGGACTGCACCACTGTCCCCGAGTGGCTTTGGAACTGCTGCAGAAGCCTTTGTGGTGCTGATGTCTCCCAATCAGCTCTCCTATTCTTGTGTCAGGGGACACTTACCATGCTGGACTGGCAGGACGGGAGGATGGGCGCCAAGGGGGAGGCCCTGCTTTTGGATACTGTGCATGTTTTGTTCACCTTGAGTTCACAGTGAGTTGTGATGCTATGGTCTCATATTTCGTTTTACTTGTTGGATATTTAAAAATGGTAGCTAAGCCAGCTTACTTAGTAATTCAGTGAAAAGTGGTCAGGATAATCCTTTTTTTTTTCTTTTTTTCTTTTTTAGGGCCATACCCATGGTATATGGGGGTTCCCAGGCTAGGGGTCTAATTGGAGCTGTAGCTGCTGGCCCACGCCAGATCCACAGCAATACGGGATCCGAGCCACTTCTGCAACCTACACCACAGCTCAAGGCAACGCCGGATTCTTAATCCACTGAGCAAAGTCAGGGATCAGACCCACAACCTCATGGCTCCTAATCAGATTCGTTAACCACTGAGCCACAATGGGAACTCCTAATGTAGGCATTTTAAAAAAATTATAAACATTTCTGTGTGTAATGCTTTAGAGTTTAGCAATAACTTCCAGAAAACATAATTCAGTGTGATTCTCAAATGTCAGATAGGAAAGGAAATCTCATCTCTTGAATGGGCAAAGTGAAGCTTAGAAAAATAAATGCTTTCCTAATAGCATATTGTTTTTAAGTACCTGAGCCAGGACTGGATTTCTTTGGACTGTATTTTATGTTTTTTTCGGTATAAGTTGTTTTTGTTTTAAAGTAATTTAAAAATTATTCTGAATGTTTATTTTATAAGAGCTTTATTGAGATGTAATTTGAATAATTCAGCTATTTAAAGCATGCATTTCAGTTATTTTTTAGTATATTTACAGGGTTGTGCAACTATCACCATGGTCAACTTTTTAATATTTTCATTACCCCCCAAAGAAATTCCACTCCCTCTAATATTCCTGTACCCTAGGCCCTCAGTATATTGTGAAACTATCAATACAATCAAAATAATGAATATTTCTATCACTCTCCAAAATTTTCTTGGGTTTTTTGGATTAATTTTTATAAAATGGGACAGTTCATATATAAATCTGAGATCTGTTTTGGCTTTGTAATTTTTTGGTCGTAAATTTAATAATCACTCAATTTTCCGATCATTCTTTTTTTAATTTAAAATTTTTATTTTTTAATTTTTTTCCGTTGCTTAATTAATTTTATTACAATTACAGGTGTACAAAAATCGTCACAACTCAATTTGATAGCGTTTGCGTCCCAAACCCTCAGTGCATCTCCCCAACACCCCAGATTGTCTTATTTGGAAACCAAAGGTTTTTCAAAGTCTGTGCGTTATTGTCTGTTCTGCAAAGAAGTTCATTGTGTCTTTTCAGTTTCCACATGTAAGCGGTAGCATTGGATGTTGCTGTCTAATTGTCTGACTGGTTTCACTTCGCATGATAACTTCTAGGTCCATCCATGTTGCTATAAATATTGTTATTTCACTCCTTTTAATGGCTGAGTGATATTCCATTATGTGTATGTACCATATCTTCCCTATCCACTCCTCTGTCAATGGGCATTTAGGTCGTTTCCATGACCTGGCTATTGCATAGAGTGCTGCAAGGAACACTGGAGTACATGTGTCTTTTCGAGTCATGGTTTCCTCTGGATTGATGGCCGGGAGTGGGATCCGATCATTCTTTATACTTTGTGTTTTTAATTTAAAGTCTAAATGATTATGAAGTGAAATTCCACTTACTAGTCGGTGTATAAATGATATGACTCATTTTTCTTTAGGATCAAGGAGTCAACTCTGGAAATGTTTCTCTCTAGAATTTTGGCGTCTTGGACTAATTCGGCCATACAAGCCCTCGAGTCAAGCTCCCCCAGTCTCCAGGACAGTCTGAATGGGGATTCAAGCCTAGTAAGGAGACTTTTGGAATATGTCTATACCCACTGGGAGCATCCACTGGATGCTCTGAGGCACCAAACTAAAATCATATTCAGAAATATTCTCTATATGCACCAGCTCACAAGAGAAGAGTCAAGTTCAGATTTGGCTGCTGATCGTTTCATTTTTGAACTGACTGAGAGTCTTCTGCAATTGGAATGGCATTGTAAAGGAAAGTACACATGCCTCGGTTGTTTAGTCGATTACGTAGGGATTGAACATATTTTGACATTAGCTAAAACTATTCCGTCACAAATCTTAGAAGTGATGGGGGACCAGTCCTTGGTGCCCTATGCAAGTGACCTCTTGGAAACCATGTTTAAAAATCATAAGAGTCGTTTGAAATCCCAGGCTGTCGACAGTACTTGGATTGACAAGTGGCATGAGACTTGGGTTTCTCCTCTCCTTTTTATACTGTGTGAAGGAAATCTGGATCAAAAATCTTATGTGATTGATTATTACTTGCCAAAATTATTGAATTGCAACCCTGAAAGCTTAAGTTATATGGTAAAGATTCTTCAGACTTCTGCTGATGCTAAAACTGGTAAGAAAATGAATTTTTGTTTTTAGTAATTTCTAGTTCGGATGCTCAAGTACCTAGACAGATGCTGACCATTCAGATTTAAGGATTCACCACTTCTATGAATAGTGAAGGAGTCTGTTACCGATAGAGATTTTAGATTGAAACGAATGTTCCTGTACCTAGCTGAATAGAGGTTTTTGGCTGAAGTTATTACCACAATCTAAGGATTGATTCCAGTTATGATTATGAAGTTCTCCTTATTACTAGGTTTTAATTCATTTTACCAAGTTTTTATTTGTTATTTGGTTGTTGGACTAGAGTAAAAGTTTGTGTAGTTTGTTTGCTTATTCAAGTGATTGAAACAGTAATTTTTTTTTTTGTCTTTTTGCCTTATCTAGGGCCATACCCGTGGCATATGGAGGTTCCCAGGCTGCGGGTCTAACAGGAGTTGTAGCTACGGGTCTTCGCCACAGCCACAGCAACGCGGGATCCGAGCTGCGTCTGCAACCTATACCACAGCTCACAGCAACGCCGGATCCTTAACCCACTGAGCGAGGCCGGGGATCGAACCCTCAACCTCATGGTTCCCAGTCGGATTCGTTAACCACTGAGCCACGATGGGAAATCCGAAACAGTAATTAAAAATTGTTTTAGGCAAGATTAAAGACAGGTAAATTGACAGGAGCAAGTATTTGTCGCTGGGAAGGGGGTAAAAAAATTTAGAAGCATGACCTCAAAAAAAAAAAAAAGAAAAAACCCCCGGCTCTCTGTAGTCATTTAGAATAAGCATAAACGTCCCACTGAAACTCAGTAACTGTGAAGGAATCACTGCATTAAAGAATAATTTAGTAACTAGTGTGTAAAATGGTAACTCTTGATTCATCATGTAAATCTTAAAATTACTATATTCTATTTAGCAAAGCAGGAATATGGCACCCCACATCACATTTTAAGAGTATTTCCAAGTAAAATTTAAGTTAAAAACTTTAAGTACTTCAAAGTGAGCCATTATTTATTTAATTTTTAACAACAGTCTTTCTTGCTTTTTTGATAAGCCATCTAAAGTTGAGGATCTGTGAAATCTGTTCTGAGGCTTGACGGTCTTTATTTTAAATCAAGCTGTCTTGAAGTTCCCTGGTGGCCTGGGGGGTTAAGGATCTGACATTGTCACTGCTGCGGCTTGCATTTGGTCCCTGGTCCAGGAACTTCCACATGCCATGGGTGCGACCGAAAAAACAAAACAAAACAAAACAAAAACCAAAAACTCCACAGAACTTTGAGATGTTCTTGAGCCAGAGCTCCCTGTCCCCTTAATAATGGCTGATGTCATGGCCTCTGAAAGCATCAGATTCTTTGTGATTCCCTCTTATCTTCTTTACTAAGAACTGTAACTCCAAAATATGCAGAAAGGTTCAGTGTTTATTTTTAGAGAAATAATGTTTTTTTCTGTTTTGGCTGAAAGTCATTTTAGTTATTTTTATTGTTTTAAATATTATCCACCTGCTTTTTCTCCTGACTGACTTCTTGGTTTATTTTCTAACTGTCAAATAAAAAATAAAAATATTAGCCAAAAATTATAATTTAAGATAAGTAGATTATGTTTACTGAAATTATTGACATGCAAACTATTAAATCCTTTTAAATAATGATTATAATAAGAATACTAATTCATGTTAGAATTTAGCTTAAAATATAATTTTTATTTCTTGAAATGTAATGTTAATTGGAAACATGAGAATTATAGTAGTTGTTAAATACAGGAGTGGTAGTATTTGTTATTGAGCTTTTGAGATGAGAGTAATCTTTTCCATCTTTAGGCTCTTTTGATAGTAGAGGGGCTCTGGGAGCTTTGATGGCGTGTCTACGAACAGCAAGAGCTCATGGACATCTTCATTCTGCAACTGATGCCTGGAGGGACCTTGTGTCCAGTGCAAGAATAAAGCAAGGCTTAATTCATCAGCACTGCCAAGTAAGTAAACAAAAAAACTGGGAACTCATACATGCAGTAGTTCCCTGATAATTCTATTCATTTAGCAGTGTGATAGAGAGGCCCTTGTGTTATGCCCAGCACTGTTTTAAGGCATCCATAAGAAGGATGAATAGAAAGTGAAGAGTGTAGACATTCAGGCTACTTAAAGTTTAGTTGAGGGAATAAGAAAACCTGCATAAGACAACTGGAAACTCTTAGAGTGCAATATAGATACAAGTGTACCATTATGCACAGCGACTTGGGAGGCTCAAAAGAAGAGCTTGATCTGAGGTGGTGGTTGATTAGAAAAGTGTTAAATGATCCGAGGAAGGCAAACCCTGGCGCCCACTCAAAATGAAATTTCACAAGTAAACAAGAGCTGGAGGGTGAATAAAGATGCCCTTTGGTAGGAGCTGGGTATTTTGTCCATTTTGTGGACACTTCCAGGGCTAGGCTAGGCTGAAGACTTCAGGTTTTATCCAGTTGATAACTAGGAACCAGAGCTGCCCTGCCTTCAGCCAGGAAGGGGCATGAATGGAAACAGATGAGTTTCCAGAGTGGGAGCAAAAAGAAACCAGGAGACCAGTTAGATGACAGTAATCAGGGAGTGAGATGTTGTGGCCCTGGGGCAGAGTGGCCACTGAGAAAAAAGAATAAAGTTAGTATTACTGTGGATTAAGTATCTTTAAGATTTTTGCCTTTTTTTTTTTTTTGGTCTTTTTAGGGCTTCACCCACTGTATATGGAGATTCCCAGGCTAGGGGTCAAATCAGAGCTGTAGCTGCTGGCTTACGCCACAGCCACATCAATGCTGGATCTGAACCATGTCTGCAACCTACACTACAGTTCACTGCAATGCCGAATCCTTAACCCACTGAGCGAGGCTAGGGATCAAACTTGCATCCTCATGGGTACTAGTCAGATTTGTTACCACTGAGCCACAACAGGAACTCAAGATTTTTGACTTTTATAAATACCCAATTTACACATTTAATAGAATAATTTTATAGGACCTAACCACTGGATCTTTGGGATTAGGGAACCTTTCTGAAGTCCATATAGTAAACTGAGATTTTTACAGTTTGTTTTTTTCCTCCTTTGGTAGCCTGTGTAAATAACTGAACACCTCAAGAGGTTTAAACTTTCCTATTTTATTGAAAAATTAACATTTTATTACTTGGTGTATCTTAGGTACGGATTGATACATTGGGCTTGCTTTGTGAAAGTAATCGAAGCACAGAAATCATTTCCGCAGAAGAAATGCAGTGGATTCAGTTCTTTATCACATACAATCTTAATAACCAGTCTCCAGGAGTACGGCAGCAGATTTGCTCTCTTCTTAAAAAGGTAAAATTTCTCAGCAGAAAGTTTAGGAAAGGGGTGAACTTTACCATGGAAATTATTTTTAAAAAGAGCTCAGATTTGGGGAGAGTGTGGGAATTAGGGTCATGGAATTGGACTACCACAACTCTTTATGGTCCTTCTGAGAACTGTTTGTTCTATGATTCCATTAAGTTTACATTTGGGATGAAAATTCAAAGTGAAAAAGTCCTTTCACTTTGGTGTAAAATATCAACCTTGAGCTCTTTTTTGGAAAGAAAAAAAAATCTAGTGCAGAAGTTTTTAGAGTGTAAGGTATTTTAAGAATACTTTGGTAAGAGGTGGACGGATGCTTTTGTATTTTTATAGTTTCTGTAAGTGCCTTGAGAAAGGTCATTATTGATTAATTCAACCTGAATTCATCACCTGACACGTTTCTGGACTGAAGAGTTAGTAGAATATAGAGTGTATTTAGATTTATGCTGACCTAAGGGAAATAGAACTGGGGCTTAATAACTGTATATTCTGGTTTACAGTAATATTTTATTTTTGGTTTTAAAAAAGTAAATGTTGGGAGTTCCTCTCGTGGCTCAGCGGTTAACGAATCCAACTAGGAACCATGAGGTTGTGGGTTCGATCCCTGGCCTTGCTTAGTGGGTTAAGGATCCAGCATTGCCCTTAGCTGTGCTGTAGGTCGCAGACGCGGCTTGGATCCTGCTTTGCTGTGGCTGTGCTGTAGGCTGGCAGCTGTAGCTCCGATTCAACCCCTAGCCTGGGAACCTCCATATGCCGCTGGTGCGGCCCTTAAAAAAGCAAAAAATAAATAAATAAAAATGAAAAAGTAAATGTTGAGAGTTTAAGAACCAGTGTTCCCCTTGCCTGTAGTTTTATCTAAAGAATTTAGGAAGTTCTTCCTTTGCCTTCCAGGCTGAGGTTTGAGGTTAATGTGGCTCACATATGCTTGATTTTTGTTTTCCTCAAAGTTGTTTTGTAGGATACAGGAAAGTTCTCAGGTACTTTATAAACTGGAGCAAAATCCATCCAAACATGAACCAGAGAATGAGGTAACGCGACAGCACCCTTCTGTTTCTTTACAGCAATATAAGGTAGGTAGATTTCTAGACATAGGAATTTTTAAGAAACCTAAAACAATTATGAATAAATATTCAAGGGAAATAAGTTGAAGTCTCTCGGTCAGTAGTGTTTCTCTGTGTTTTTTTCCTTCAAGCTAAGTTTTACATATTCCTTTTGGTGCTTTGGTACTTCTCTTGAGGTAGCCTGAGTTGTGGAACCAGTCCTGGGCTTGAAGTCTCTTACAGAATAACATTGATAGGCTAGCCTTGATACTTTACAGTTCATATGGGCCAAATAGATTCAGTACTTTAATGAAAAGGTGATTGCCATCCCAGAATTCCTCCACACCTCCCCAGGATACATGTACATAACTGCTTCCCCTTTCGACTAAGGTGACTTAGAGTGGCTTGATATTACTGACTCCTGGCCTGTGATGCAGTTATACAGGTTCTTCTCTATTCCGTCTTGGAGTGAGCTTGAACAGTAGGGCTGGATTTCAGGGCACTGGGTTAATGGCATGGATGAAACCCTAGATATAGTGGCTCCAGTTTGGTCCAGGGCTCAGCTTGACAGCCTTCAGCTTCTGTTTATCAGAACAGAATGAGCTTTTCACTAGTGTCTTACTCCAAATCTGTTCTCTCAGAAGCAGATGCTTATTTTCTCCAAAGACCTACATAGAGGACAGAACTCATTTTTTATTTCCACTAGGGAAACAAGTATAATGATATATTAGAGCCATGACATACTACCTACTTAAGGTAAAAAAAAATCATCTAAAGAAGAATATTCCAATACAAAGGCTGAACTATGCTTCATTTTTGTAAAATCTCAACAACAAAGATAAGAGAATCGCAATCTAAACTTTAAGGATATTAAAGTCACAATTCTGCCACTGACTCCTTGGCTTACTTTAATGAGTCTGCTCTGCTCAGCTCTAAGTAGGATTAGTAACTCTGAAAAGATTAGTAATTCTGAAAAGATTGGTTTGGAGATTAAATAAGACGACTCTTTGTAAACTCTGAATCACTCTAAAAAGCCTTGTTGGGCGTCATTAAAAGTGACTACAGTATATGGAGCTCCCTTGTGGCTCAGCAGGCTAGGGATCTGGCATTGTCCTGCTGCAGTTTTGGTTGCGGCTGTGGTGTGGGTTTGATCCCTGGCCCAGGAACTTCCACATTCTGTGGGTGCAGCCAAAAAGAAAAAAAAAGTGGTTGGAGTATATATTGAGTACTTACTGTGTGTATATTTTTTTAGCCTCTTTTTTTTTTTAGATCATTGCTAGATCTAAGAAAACTTCTCTTTTGCTTATTTTTGCAAGGCATAAAATGACATTTGTGAAGTCTTAGGTACTTAGATACATAGAACCAGTTTTTGTGGATTGACATTTAAATTCTTCTGCCTATGTGGTTTCTTAGTTTATGCTTATGAATATATGTTTTTGAAAACTAGTCCTTTAGAATCTTAATCTGAGTCAGTCTCACAGTTCTGATAGTTTCTTTGAACTGTGATCTCCTGAGGCTTTTGGACATTGCAACTTTGGAACTGTTTTATCATCATCATTAGTATAGTGGGTGTCATATGCAGTGTGAGGTAACCTCAATACCAGTCCACACCCTAAGTGCTGTGGGAAGAAGAGGAGGCAGTGAGTTGGAGAAGATGTCTTCTAGTCGAGTGATGGAGGTTATTTCATACCTAAATGATAGCTAGGATACTAAAAAATATATCTGAGTACTTTAAGGTACAAAAGGTTTATATCTGTGTTCTCATTTAATCTTTAATGACAAAATTGTGAGACAGGCATGGTTATCCTCACTTAACAAGTGAGAAAAGTGAAGCTTGGAAAAGTTGAATAAACAAACTATCCGAGATTCCTCAGCCAGGAAGTGGTAGAGCCAGACTCCACTCCAGATCTGCTCTTGATCACCACATCTGAATAGTTTTCTCCTAGTACCAGCTTGAGTGAAGGCTCGGAGGTAAGAGAGTACAGGGAGAATTTTGGAGACTGGTGAATTTACTAGGGTGAGTGACTATAAGATACTCGAGGAACAGAGGCACTGAGAATGGGAAGTGAGTTAGAAAATCAAGTTGGGATGGATAGTAGAGAGTTTTGAATGTTAGGCCAAGGTGAGCCCGGAATCCTCACGAGGAGCCATTAAAAGGGCCTCGAGCCTATGTTGAGCCCTACACTGTGCTCAGGACTAGGGACATAATCATCTAAACTGTGGTCCCTGCCTCCACTGTGGTTACAGTCTGATTGAGGGAAAGAAGAGCTATATCTAAAAATATAATTGGCACTGCACTTAGGATAAGAGAATTCCTAAAGGATGAACTTGTTGCCCTTTAATGTGAATACTTATAATTAAAACTAGTTTAACTAGGGTATTTTCAATAATTACCCTATTGTTTTGAAACCCAATAGAATTAATAAATTAATAAACTCTTACTTAGGGCTTGTAAGGGCCTATAGGATAAATCTGCATGGTTGTATGTCCTTGACCAAAAAAAATGAATATAGGGATCCTGTCTAAAGACAGTGGTAGAGGGCTGCTTATATGTTGTTTAGTTACAGATATGTGTTATTGACGCATAGCAATGTATGAGAGGCTTCAGAATCACAGCTTTTCCTTATAAGGTTTTTTTTTTTGGTCTTATGGAGACATTATTATTTTTAATTAGAGGAAGAAGACTCTTCTGGATAAAGTGTTTCCCACATTGCTTCTTTTTCCTACATTTTACTAAAAGTTTTCATTTTTTTTTTTTTTTGCCTTTTTTGTCATTTTACGGCCGCGGGTTTTATGGCCACACCCGCGGCATGTGGAGGTTCCCAGGCTAGGGGTCTAATCGGAGCTGTGGCCACTGGCCTGCGCCACAGCCACTGCAACGCAGGATCCGAGCCGCGTCTGCAACCTACACCACAGCTCACGGCAACGCTGGATCGTTAACCCACTGAGCAAGGGCAGGGATCGAACCTGCAGCCTCATGGTTCCTAGTCGGATTCATTAACCACTGCGCCACGACGGGAACTCCTAAGAGTTTTCATTTTTAACCATTTGTATAAACAGAAAGGTAGAATAGGAATCTCAAAGGGGCAGACAAGAAAGTGGAATAGTTGGGTCTTTGTTATGAATTATGTCATTATAGGCAAATATCAAATACTATCTATATTTATCATATTTATCAATTGTATTGGTATTTCCTTTGTCATTAAACTTTAAAAAGTATGTATACCTTTGAAGAAAGGTGAAGAAAATCAATATTTATACAATTTAACACAAGTCAGGACAGAATGCATCATGTTTTTATCAAAAAATGTTTTTTCTGGTCTGGTCTACAATTAGAATTGTACTTTTTTTTTTTTTTCTCCTTTAACTTAAAAATTCTGGTATAATTGACATATTTAGTTTCAGGTGTACAACACAGTGATTCCATACTTTATTTATTGGGACATGATTACCACATGAAATCTAGTTAACATTTGTCATTATACAAAGTTACAAAAAGGAATTCCTCCTGTGGCACGGTGGGTTAAGAATACAGCTTCAGCAGCTCAGGTCACTGTGGAGGTGTGGGTTCGATCCCCAGCTGGGTGCAATGGGTTAAAGGATCCATAGCTGTGGCTCAGATTCAATCCCTGGCCTGGGAACTTCCATATACTATGGGTGCAGCCATAAAAAGAGAAAAAAAACAAAAAACAAAAAACCAAAGTTACAGAAAGTTTTTTTCTTAGTAACTTTCAAATATACAATATAGTATTATAAACTGTAATCACCATACTGTACATTACATCCCATGAGTTATTTGTTTTATTTTGTAACTGGAAGTTTGTTCCTTTGACTCTATTCACCCACTTTGCCACCGCCGCCTCTGCTCCATCTCTGGCAACCAGCAATCTGTTCTCTGTGTTTATGAGCTTGGTTTTGGTTTTTGTTTTTTAAAAAAATTTTTTCCACATAAAATGAGATCATACAGTATTTTTCTATCTGACTTATTTCTTTGTTTATCCATCCATTGACACTTCGGTTGTTTCTGTATCTTAGCAATTGTGAATAATGCTGCATTGAATAGGGGTGCAAACATCTTGTTAAATGAGTGTTTTCATTTTCTTCTGTTTTTGTTGATGCTACAAAGGTAGGGTTCATTGAAGTCATGAGCTCATGGTCAAGGGTGTCAATCTGAATTGTCAAGCAGAGTGCGAGCAGTATTGTTTTAAAGAGTCTTTTCTTTCTTAATTAGAAAAAAAGTCCACTCTTTAGAGTGATACCATTGCTACTTTGAAGATAAGCTATTATGAATTAGCTCAATTTTACTTACTGTACTTTTTTCCGTAGAATTTCATGTCATCCATTTGCAACAGTCTTTTTGAAGCATTGTTTCCTGGCTCTTCCTACCCGACTAGATTTTCAGCTTTAACCATTTTAGGTTCTATAGCTGATGTTTTTCCTATGCCCGAAGGTAAGTTTTCAATAATGTTTGGGGAAAGTATTTGTTTTCTTGCAAAACATACTTTTTCAACATTTTGTTGTAGCTGAAATTTCAGGTTTGCTGTCTTTTGTTTAGATTCTAATGGGAGGTGTTAGTCTCAGTATATGCTTCTTATTTAGCCATAACTCATTTTGCTAGTAAGGGAAAAAGGGAGGGAAACTTTTCAGTGATCATTATTTGCCAACCCCAAACTGCAGTTTTCATGGCTTATGCTTATTATGAGAAGAGTTGCTGTCCTACCTCCCTGATTCATGTGCTGCTGTTTTAGGATAGTGCCCAAGCTGTCCTTTCAGTTTAAAAAATTAAAATAATAATCATTTCTGTTGTGTATAACATTCCTCAGTGAGTCCTTGTGGTTAAAATGTGGTTTCTCTATATGTTATCTGTTCTATATGTCTCAGTCTGGTTTCGGAAAGACAGTATAAAGAAGTCATTTCCAGGCATTCTTGTTTAATCATAACCTTTGTTTCTCCTTCTGTGAGGTACTCAAGAGGACGAATATTTAAACTTCCTTCTTTGAGCCATTTTATTTTCCTTTTTGACGAGAAATGATTATTTTTATCCCTATATGTGAGCGTATATGTATTTTAATGTGGATTTCTCATTTGTGCCCAGTCCTCCTCGACTGCAGAAAAACAGGAAAATGCCTTGCTCTTTTGGAGGAAATGACCAAAGAACCCAGGGAGCTTTAAACTATATTTGGATTTTTTTTTTAAATTTAAATTTCTAGGTTAAGTATAATTTTTTGGCGGGGAGACTGTTATTTGCTATTAATACAGGCTTGCTTCATTTAAAGAAAACCATTTTTTTCTTTAAGAAAAACCAAGTTTTTGTTTTGAAAAAGTTGAAACTCATAGCCAAGTTTTAAGAATAGTTCAGTGAACTAATAGAAGAGTTTAAGAAATAATTCAGCCATGTACCCTCTACCTAGATACATAAAGTTATTATTTTGCCATATTAGCTTTATCTCACTCTCATTAATTTTCTAACCATAACACAATGATCAAATTCAGGAATTAATGTTGATGCAATGCTGTTATATAGAATCCGTATTCAAATTGTATCAGTTGTCTGATGAGTGTCTTTTTATAGAGAATTTTTTTTTCCCCCACAATCCAGGAACTAATCCAAGATCACACATTACATTTTGTTACTATGAGTCTTGAGCCTCTTTCAATATGGAGAGTTTCTTATTTCATGTATCTCAGTTTGAGTTTGTCTTATTATTTTCTAATGACTTTATTCAGATTGTGCATTTTGGGCAGGAATAAGTGATGTGATGGTTTGTCCCATAATTCATGATCATAAGTCTGATCATCTAATGAAGATAAGTAGACCAAAAAATGATCAAGGTACCTACACCAAATCCTTAGTACCTGTGAATGTGAGCCTTACTTAAAAGGGGCGGACTTTGTAGATATGATTAAGTTAAGGATCTTAAAATGAGATAATCTTGGATTATCTGCATGGGCCTAAATGCCACTTCAAGTGTTGTTATAAGGGAGAGGCAGAGGGAAATGTGACGAAAAGAAAAAATGTTACTGTGTCAGTGGAGGCAGAGGCTGGAGTGCTGTGGTGATAAGCCAGGGAATGTTGGCGGCCACCAGAAGGGGAAAGAGACCAGGAATGAGTCCTCCCTTAGAACCTCAAGAATGAGCATGGCCCTACAGACACCTTGGTTTTAGACTTCTGGCTTTCAGAACTGTGAGAAGATAGATTTCTGTGGCTGTAAGCCACCAAGTTCATGGTAATTTGTTACAGCATCTACGGAAAATGAACACAGGAGCACCAATCAGTTTAGGGAATTTCAGTGGTACTACAGCTGAATTTAGAAAATAAGGTTTTACCTGAGAGTGATGGATTATCCATTTAACAGAAAGTCTTCTGTACATTTACTGTATTTATAGTTGTCTCTAGATGTGTGGGAAAAAACTAGGCTGAATTATATTGGTAATTTTTCAGTTGAGAGAATAACAATATATTTAAATGTACTGTATAAATGAAAAACGTGCATCGTCTTCCTAATGAATGAGTCATATAAGTGGACAGTGACTGATGTCACAGTAATGATGTCAGTTAATCACCTGAGAGGTAATGCAAATAGAGTAAGCCATACTGTATCCACTAACTGTAAAGGAGGCTGGAGAGGCATGACCGAGGAGTACAGGATGGGAAAGGTAAATTCCTTTTTTGTTGCCTTTTTTTGTTTGTTTTTGTTTTTGTTCTGGCTGCACCACGCAGTAGCTTGATGTGGGATCTCAGTTCCTATACAAGGACTGAACCTGGGCTGAACGAGTGAAAGTACCAAGTCCTGACTACTAGACCACCGAGGAACTCCCTGTAAATTTTTTTTCATCCTTACTTACAAGGGTGTTAATGTAGACTTTTATATTACTTTATAGAAGAACTGTGATATGGGATTAGTAAAATGTTTTTTGCCTTTCCTCAAGTATGTTGTAGTGCAAGAAGAATAAGGCATATGCATCTTTCTCATTTGGAATCAAATGTCACAGTATTCATAGTAAGATATTGGATTCTGCTAGATTAAAAGGCTTTTTTTAGCAGATATTTATTTAGTGCCAAGGATATGCAGTGTACAAAACAGGGTGCTTCCCAGTTTTTAGCTTAGATTTTAGTGACAGGAGATAGTAAATTAACAAGTAATACAAAGAATTTCAGGTGGAGATAAGTGATATGAAAAAATATTTCAAGAAGAGAAGGTCAGAGGGAATAGAGAATGCTTGGAAGGTTGGGAGTACTAGCTGTTTGATACAGTGGTGTCAGGAAAGGCTTCTAATTTGTGCAGAGCTCTTAAACAACCAATGAATTAAAGAAGAGATCACAAGGGAAACTAGAAAATACTTTAAGAGGAAAGAAAACAAAACCACAACTTATCAAAATGTATAGGCTGAAGCAAAAGCAGCACTAATAGGGAGACTTATAACTATAAATGCCTACGTGAGAAAAGGAAAAAGATTTCAAATCAGTAACCTAACTTTACACCTCACGGAATTAGAAAAAGAAGAACAGATTTAACCCAAAGCCACTGAAGGAAGGAAATAATAAAGATGAAAATGGAGATAGGGGAAATAGACAATAGAAAAACAATGTAGAGAATCAATGAAACCAAAACTTGTTTTTTTAAAGATCAACAAAATTGATGTTTCAGCTGTACTAATAAGAAAAAAAGTACAAATAACTAAAATCAGAAATAAAAGTAGACACGTTTCTACTGACCTTAACAGAGATAAAAAGGGTTATAGACAACACTGTAAACAATTGCATTTTATTTCTAATAAATTAGATAAGCTGGATGAAATGAACAGATTCCTAGAAACATATACATTACTGACTCAAGAAGTAGAAAATTTGTACAGACCTCTAATAACTAAAGAGATGGAATCAGTAATCAAAAGCTTCTCAGCAAAGAAAAGTTCAGGGGGAGTGGCTTTACTGGTAAATTCTAGTAAACATTTAAAGAATTAACACCACTCCTTCTCAAACTTTAAAAAAATTGGAGAGGAGGGAACATTTCCTAACTCATTCAACGAAGCCAGCATCGCTCTGATACCAAAGCCAGACAAAGATACCACATGAAAGAAAACTATAGCCTGTATCTTTTATGAATATAGATGCAAAAATTCTCAACAAAATGCTGTCAGACCAAATCCAACATCATCTTAGGAGTATTATACACCATGACTAAGTAAGTGGAGTTTATCCCAGGAATGCAAGGGTGTTTCAACATAAGAAAAGATAGTAAATTTAATATAGGACGAACGAAGGGAAAAAAAAATGATAATCTCAATCAGTGCAGAGAAAGAATTGACAAAATTCAACACCCTTTCAGATAAATAAACATTTAGCAAGCTAGGAATAGAAGAGCACTTCCTCAGTATGATAAAGGACCTTCATGAACAGCCCACAGCCAACACTATATCCAGTGGTGAAAGACTGAAAGCCCCTCTCCTCTCATCAGGAACAAAGCACAGATGCTCACTTTCACTGTGGTGTACTAAGAGTGTTAGCCAGAGCAGTTAGGCAAGAAAAAGAAATAAAATGTGTCTGAATTGGAAACGAAGCAGATTTGAGCAGAGAGGTGAATGAATTGACAAAAACGTCATTTGCTTGCCCTAGGAATTTCACAGGGTTCGGCTGATTTGTTAAGATTAAATAAGAAACTCACATGCTGATTTATATTGAACAACATTTCTCAAGTTAAGCAGAGGAATGTTTTCCAGTATTCTGAGTGGTTAATGTTAAATGTTGCTCACATTCTGCTATGAAACCCATTATTCCCACGGTTTAGTCTTTTTTTTTTTTTTAAGGGCTGCACCTGTTCCCAGGCTAGGGGTCAAATCGGAGCTGTAGCCGCTAGCCTAGGCTACAGCTAGTGCAATGCAGAATCCAAACCACGTCTGTGACCTCTAGTGCAGCTTCTGGCAATGCTGGATCCTTAGCCCACTGAGCAAGGCCAGGGATCGAACCCGTGTCCTCATGGATACTAGTTGGGTTCGTTACCACTGAGTCACAATGGGAACTCCCCCACAGGTTTAGTCTTAATTTAACAGTTAAATGGATTCGGTGACTGCCATCATTCTTTAATGATAGTTTTTCTGTTCATTTCTTGGCTGGCTGAAGTTCACCTTTTTTGAGAAGAGTTTTTTGGGAAAAGTAGTTCTTAATTTCTTGTACATTCAGCAATGTTTGTATTACTGTTATACTGGGATAGGGTTTTGATAGGCAGATTTTCATCACCCCTTCTTTCCTTGAGAATTTTGTGAATGTTGCTCTGCTCTCTTCTAGTGCTACCTATTATTGCTGTGGTGAAAAATGAAACTAGCCTAATTTTTTCCAGTTTGTAAATAAATTGAGCTTTTTGCTGCATGGCCAAAGAATTCCTTCCTTGTTGTTGATGCCCAGGAATGCTTTTAAGATATGTCATTGTATTGATTATTCTGTGTCAGTTCACCTAAGATACGGTGCGACTTTGGATTCTAGGTCAAGAAGGTTTATGATGATTTGTTGAAAAAGATATATTCCTCAATTTGTTTGGACTTGCTTATTTAAAAAATAACAAGTATCATTTACATAATATATAAGCTTCTGGAAGAGAATGAAGTAAATTTAAACAAATTTTTAAAAATGCTGATTTCTTATTTGGAGAACTGTAATATTTTATTACTTTAGTAAATACATTAATGGAAACTTTTTTATGCTTTTATGGGTAAAGTATGAAGTTTGAATTATTGTACTAATTTTCTATACGTTTGGCCAAACAACTTTAAAATGTTGATTTTCTTTTCCTTCTATTCATTGTGAACTGAACAAAAACCAAACTGTTTTTTTGGTTTTCTTAATTTCTAGGTCAAGTCCAAACAGTGTATCAGCTGAGTCAAGATATTGATGTGCATCGTTTCCAAACACTAATAGAATGTCTAACTGGCACTTTTGAAGAAGTAAAAATTTTAGCATTTGATCTTCTAATGAAGTTACCAAAAACAGTTGTACGATTTCAGGTATTTGGACTTTGCTTATGTAAGTCTAAATGTGGTGTATGCATGAAAACTTTCTATCTTAGCAGATAAGGCACCCTGGGGATTGTTCAGTCTCCTTGCATCTCTCTTCTTACATCTTCTGGGTGTTTGAGTTAACATTAATACCTCTCCTGTTGCAGGTGGTGGGGTGGAGAAGGGGGGGATGGGTAGTGTGGAAGGAGGAAATATTATGAGAGAAAATCCAAATCAGTGAGCTTTGCTTTTTTTTAAAACTGCTTTGATAAAAAGGGAGATGGAGGAGGTGCAGTAGGTTTTATTGTTTGCAAGATTATTCGTAGATTTCAGTTAACTGTGGATATGTTAATATTCGATCAAAACACATCACTTACAGTAAATTGATTTTTTTTAAGATAATCTCCCTGCTTGGTAGACTGGGAAGCTGCGTGTAAATTGGGTAGAGAACAAGTTTCTGATCTTCCAACGAGCAATAGCTAAACTGAGACTGAAACCCGGAGTACTTGAGGTTAACACCAGTGTTCTCCCTGGGTGTTCCACCCCACCCCCGGCCCCCAGGCTCTTCCTGATGGCTTTCACTTCCCACCTTGGCTCTGGAGTGGGCGGTGTGGGGATGGGTCTGCAGAGGACCCCAAGGTCCAGGCACTAGGCTCTGCCCTTGGGCTTATTCTGAGGCGGTGGGGACACCAGCAGCTGTGGGGTCACTGGCTCTAGACCTTCTTTGTGGCTCTCTGTTGGAGCTGTAGAGAGGCCAAGGGAGACTGCAGGGGCAGTAGGTGAGCCATGGTCTGGGCTCTGGCTGTCAGGCTCTGTTTAAGGCATAGCAGCTTGTAGATGCAGGGAGATTCTGTAAGAGTGCATGTCAGAGAGCCCAAGGGGTCTGTTTCCATGCTTCTAGGTGGCGTTATAAGAGCTCAAAGCATCTCTTCTGACTTGGATCCCAGTTAAGAGTTCTCTCTAGTGGCCACCTATCCCCATGGTCTTACTGGTGCCTTGGTGAGCAGAAGCTTCTTTGGTGCTTAGGTTGCTAACTTGTACTTTTAAGAGTTTTTAAAGATGATGCTTTCTCTTTCTCTATCTCCTTTTCCACCAACCCTTGCTTCTTACCGTTCATCACACTGTGGCCTCTTGTCATGTATATATATCTTATTGCTGGCAAGATTTTTGAGAGTATTTGAAGTGGGAGTATTTGAAGTTATATTATGACACCTATAGGAAAGGCTGGCTGGTCCTTACATGAACTCTGAAGGGACCTTAGGGGGGCTCTGGGTATCTAATTTGATAAACATGTGCCTGGTATATAGACACAAACTGTAGAATTCAGAAAACTTAGTAGCTCTTATGTTTTGTTGTAGGGTTCTGGTGGCTATATATTTGGTCTGGCTTGTGTATTAAAATGGTCCTAGGAGTAGTCATTCAAGATTTTAAAATGAAATATTAGTTATATACTGTGTTTTCAGAGTCTTTCGTTGGGTATACCCTGTGTAATGTGCAATTAATTTCTTAGTGTAGTTAACTTGAAAACATTTTTTGAATACTAGCCTAATCTCTTTAAGGACCTATACATTCATATTTTTAATGGCATGTCTTTCTAATATATGAGTCTACTACTTACCTAGTCTATTGCTGTTCTTTCTTGGGGACCTATATATCCAAGGTCTTTATGTTATATTGTGGTTGACCTGAGATGATAGAACAAAGATGCTATTTTTTTTTTTGCCTTTTTGTCATTTTAGGGCCACACCCACGTCATGTGGAGGTTCCCAGGCTAGGGGTCTAATCGGAGCTGTAGCCACTGGCCTATGCCACAGCCACAGCAACGCAGGATCCGAGCCGCGTCTGCGACCTACACCACAGCTCACGGCAACGCCGGATTTTTAACCCACTGAGCAAGGCCAGGTATCGAACCCTCAACCTCATGGTTCCTAGTCGGATTTGTTAACCACTGCGCCAGACGGGAACTCCCAAAGATGCTATTATTATAATTAATTAATTAATTAATTAATTTTTGGCCACAGCTGCAGCCTGTGGAAGTTCCTGGGTCAGGGATCAAACCCACGCCACAGTTGTGACCCAAGCCGCTGAAGGGACAGTGCCGCATCCTTAACCTGCTGTGCCACGAGAGAACTCCTGGAAGACATTTAAAAATATTGGTATACCTGTAATCAAATTCAAAATTAATAATGTTTTTTTCCCTTATATTAGACAGTTATGGAATCATACTAGTAGAATCAATATTGTTGAGCAAGGAAACCCTGAGTTACAGTGTAGTAAATATGCAGCTTGTCAACCGTGCAGCTAGGACCAGGATCCATGTCTCCTGTCCTCAGCCCCGTGCCTCTTGATGCATAATACACTGAACTGTCCTTTGCTCCGTCTTCTTTAGGACAGGCTTTGTGAGTGGATGTTTATATGAGATCTAGGTGTTGGAGTTCTGATGCAGAATTTCTAAGGTTGATTTTATCACTATATTTTTCGCACATATACGTAGAGTTTGCCAGAAACAGCCTGGTGATTTTGTAGTTTCATATGTATTTGTACTTTTCTCCATTGAGCTAGCTGTACAGGAAAGGGGTGGGGAGAAGAGCAGGGGCATGGCACTCAGGTAAAACAAACCTGGATGTATGAAAGAACTTTGGTCTGTGTAAAAATCATGAAGGTGATCTAGTTATAGTCCTAGGAGAACTTCTATGGGAAAAATTATACTTTTGCTGAAGAAAGACATAAGTTAAAAAAAAAAAACTATATCAATATTTAACTTCCCGACTGGAATTATTTTCAAGATCTTCATTACTAGAACTGATTACTAATAACTGTTAATTACTACTATAAAAACTCCAACTTATATTTGGGGTGAAAGGGAATTAATATTCATATTGAGTTACAGTTCGGCGATCTCGGTTTTTAAATGTTTTATGCCTTTAAATTCAAAAATGTTTCAGTGACAGTTACTGAGTCTGCGTTTTATCCTAGGATTCAGAGAAACTACAAGGCTTATTCCAGGCAGCACTGGAACTCAGCACAAGCACCAAACCCTATGACTGTGTAACAGCTTCCTACCTACTGAACTTCTTAATCTGGCAGAATGCTCTGCCGTCATCTCTCTCTGTCTACTTAAAAACTCAGTGGGTTGCCTATGGAGATGGAGATAAGTCTGCTGCTGTGATGGAAAGTAACACACTAATGGGTTCGTATTGAGTAAATCACCTTTTGCTCTTATTTATCAAAACTAGCATCTTACTCTCTCACTGTTCATATGGTTAGGGTATCTAATGGTTGAACATTTAATTTGTGGTTTCTTGTTTTAGAGTTTACCAGCAACTACATATGTCTTGACTTTCTACTTTGCAAATAAGTAGCTTACTCAACTATATTATTTCTAAACAGAGGGTTCATGTTAAATAACAATGCACAAATGTACATTAATAGAGCTTTCATTTAAATGTGACCTCTTTCTCTACCAAAAGTGTACTTATTTTTTCTGCAATGACTTATTTTTTTTGCAATGACTGTAGCCAGTTCATCTTAGCTGATTCTGTACAGAGTGGAGGTCCTCTGTCTGGTGAGAGTTTATGTTTTAACTGGCTGTTAGTCCCCTGCCTTTTATTCTTTAAATATAACCAGTTCCAAAACCTAGGGTCCGAGTTGGTTTAGATCTCATGATTTCGAACAGATATTTGTTGGGGATTCATGTGCTTCGTTTTATGCTAGTAAATCTTCATTTTGGAATTATACTAGCAATAAGGACAGATAGGGATTTTTATTAAACAAAAGAGAAGTCAGGTATAGAAAGAGAGTTGAAAATTATTCTCTCCAAGATGATGGGAAAAGTTACAAAAAAGAACTAATAATGGGAGAAAATAGGAGGCCATGGAAAGTTCGAGTGGAAATGTCACCATAGAGGTGGGGAATGAGAGATGACAGTTCCATGGAAGGTGACATGTACTCAATGCTAATTGCTTCCGGACTGGGTTCAAAAGGAGACCCTGGTAAGATGATAGGACAAGGTCTGCAGTTGGGGTGAACCAGAGAGTTCATGCTTCATGTAAAGACTTTCAAATTCAAGACATTTTAAAACTTTATGAAATATTTCAAACATAAAAAGAGCATTTAAATATATACATAGGATTTAAATAGTAATACTAGAAAAATTTCAAGCTTTGTTCCCAAGCTAGGTGATAACATCCAGCTTAAGAAGAACAACAGCACCCATATGTTAATAAAGCCTCCTCTTTATCCTAGCTTCCTCCCTCCACCATATATTTACTGCCCTCTGTTTCCTATTAATCTTTCACTTTGTTTCTATCAAGATTGTACTATATATATGTAGATATATATATATATATATATTATTTATTTATTTATTTTTTATTTTTGCTTTTTATGTCCTCACCTGCGGCATATGGAAGTTATCAGGCTAGGAGTCTAATCGGAGCTATAGCCGCTGGCCTATGCTATAGCCGCTGGCCTATGCCACAGCCACAGCAACGCGGGATGCGAGCTGCCTCTGTGACCTACACCTCAGCTCATAGCAACGCCAGATCCTTAACCCACTGAGTGTGGCCAGGGATCGAACCCACATCCTCTTGGATCCTAGTTGGGTTCCTTAACCACTAAGCCATGAAGGGAACTCCACTGTATATTTATTATTAAACAATAATACTATCTACTTTTACATGATTTTGATTTTGTATAAATAGTACTATATGTATTATACAAATTTACTACAATTTTTCCTGTTGATGGACATATTTTTTCTAAATAATGCCAATGGAAACATCTATGTATATATCTTCTAATGCACATGTATAAGAATTTATAGTAAATGAAAAAGAACAGCCTAGTCATAAAGTATATTCATGTTCAACTTTACTAGATGATACTGAATAGATTTTTAGATAACATTCCCACCCATCAATAAATTATGAGTTGTGGTGCATCACATCGTCACTATAACTCCCTTTTGTCAGATTTTAAAATTTTGCGAAATGTCAAATTGTATCTCATTGTGGTTTCATCTGGCATTTTTCTGATCATTAATGCAATCGAACATCTTTTTACATGTTTATAAGCTATTCACCTCTTCCCTCTGAAATGTCTTTTCATGTCCTTTGTTTGGTTTTCGGTGGAGTTGTTTGTCATTCCTCTGTTGATTTTTAGAGTTTGATGTAATAGTCTAAATATGAATAATTTACTGGCTATACACAACTCTAACATTTAAAATATAACCCTCTCCTTCTGAGTGGTGAGGGGAGACATTTGCTGTGCTGGGATATCCACAGGCAAAAGAACAAAATTAGACCCAGTGCCTCAAATCATATTAAAAAAGTTAGCTTAAAATGGATCAAAGACCTAAATGCAAGAACTAAATGATAAAACTCTTTGCGGAAAACAGAGGTGTAAATCTTTGTGATCTTGCATTAGGTAATAGTTTCTTAGATATGACACCCAGAGCACAAGCAAATTAAAAACAGCTATATTGGATTTATTAAAATTTGAATATTTGTATATCAAGGCCTCCATCAAGAGAGTGAAAAGACAACCTGCAAAATGGGAAAAATGTTTGCAAATCCTTTATCTGTTAAGAGATATGTATCCAGACTATATAATGAACTTTTACAACTCATTAATAAAAGGACATAACCAGAATAAAAAATGGGCAAAGAATCTAAATAGAGTTCCTGTTGTGGCGCAGCAAAAACGAATCTGACTAGTAACCACGAGGTTGCGGGTTTGAGCCCCACCTTTGTTCAGAGAGTTAAGGATCCGTGCTGCCATGAGCTGTGGTATAGGTTGCAGATGCGGCTCGGATCCCAAGTTGCTGTGGTTGTGGCGAAGGCTGGCAGCTGCAGCTCTGATTAGACCCCTAGCCTGCGAATCTGTATGCCGATGGTGTGGCCCTAAAAATAAAAAAAAATAAAAAAGTAAAAAAATAATGTAAATAGACATTCCTCCAAAAATGATGAATATTAACAATAAACATGAAAAGAAGCTCAATATCATTAGCCATTAGGGAAATGCAAATCAAAATCACAATAAGAAAGCACTTCACACTCAGTAGTTATAATAATAATAAAAAAATGTTGCTAAGAGTTCTCTTATGGTATAGCCAGTTAAGGATCCAGTGTTGTCACTGCAGTGGCTTGGGTTGCTGCTATGGTGTAGGTTCAGTTCCTGGCCCAGGAACTTACACATGCCACAGGTACAGCCCCTCTCAAAAAAGAAAAAAAAAAAAAAGATGATAACAAGTGTGTATCAGGATGTGGAGAAATTGAATCCCTCCTGTACAACGTTGATGGGAATGTAAGATGGCCCAGCCCCTTTGAAAAACAGTCCAGTCGTTTCTTGGAAGGTTAAACATAAGAATTATACTATGACTCTGTAGATCCACTTTTGGAAATTGTCTTAGCTCAGGCTGCTATAACAAGATACGACAGACTGAGTGGCTTAAATGACAGGTGTTTATTTCTCACAGTTCTGAAGGCTGGGAAGGTCAAGATTAAGGTGCCAGCAGATTTGGTTCCTGGTGAGAACCGTCATCCTGCCTTGTCGATGGTAGCCTTCTCACTCTGTGCTCACATGAAGGAGAGAGCAAACTCTGGTTGCTCTTCTTCTTCTTAGGATACTACTCCCATCATGGGACCCTACCTTCATGACCTCAGCTAAACGCGATGACTTCCTAAAGATTACACCTTTAAAAACCATTGCCTTGGGGTTAGGGTTACAGCATGAATTTTGGGGGAACAGGGGAACACAAACATTCAGTCCATAATGGGCATGCTTAAGAAGAATGAAAACTGTATCTAAACAAAAACTTGTGCACGAGTGTTCATAGCAACATAACTCGTAATAGCCAAAAAGTGGAAATAACTCACATGACTGTCAGCTGATATATGGATAAATAAAATGTGGTATATATGTGCAGTAGACTTTATTCAACCATTAAAAGTTATGAAATATGAATACATGCTACAACATGGATAAACTTTGAAAATAGTATGCTAATGTGAAAGGAACTTACATATTGTATGAGTCTGTTTATATGATGTGTTAAGAATAGGCAGAAAATAGACGTGATTGCCCAGGGCTGGGGAAGGCGAGGGGTGCAGGGAGGGGAGTGACTGATAACCGGTGGAGTAGTTTGAGGGGGGGAGAATGAAAATGTTCTAAAATTCACTGTGGTGGTGGTTGCATATAGCTGTGACTATCCTAAAAATCATTGACTAGTACACTTTATAAATTGTGTGATATGTGAATCTTATCTCAGTGAAGGCTTTACTTTAAAAGATCTGTCCAATTGGCATATGGCACATGGGCCTAGGGTCCGATAACCCAGATAGAGGATGTCTAGGAGGAATGATCTAGAATGAATGCTCTCAGTGGATCCAGGAAGTTAGGGGAAAGGCAGTCTTACCTTAACTGGAAGTGGATGACAGGCTGGATAACTTTGAAAGATCTCTTTTTCCATTCAAAACCTCTGGCATAAAGTTCAGTTGAGTTGGGTGTTTTTGTGGAACTGTTCTATTTCCAAAAATTTTTTTTTTAAATTATTTAATTTTTTTGTCTTTTTAGGGCCGCACCCGTAGCATGTGGAGGTTCCCGGCTAGGGGCTGAATTGGAGCTATAGCTGCTGGCCTATATCACAGCTCACGGCAACACCAGATTCTCAACCCACTGAGCAAGGCGAGGGATCAAACCTGTGTCCTCATGGATACTAGTTGGGTTTGTTAACTACTGAACCATGATGAGAGCTCCATAAACGTGTTTTTAAAGTGGTGTAATTTTGATATTTTGTTGGCTTTTTCTAGTTATCAAATGCTTGTTGGAAAATCTTGAGGAAGAAGTATCTCAGGCTGAAAATTCTCTGCTTCAGGCTGCAGCATCATTTCCAATGTATGGGCGAGTCCACTGTATAACTGGAGCTTTGCGGAAGCTAGCTCTGAAGTAAGTATATCCCCAGCTTTCCTAACTACTCACTTCTGAGCTTGAAACTCTTATTGTAGTATAGTCTGTGAAAGGAACCCATTGCCTCAAAGATAACTAAAAATCGGATTAAAAAATGTACATATATACACACATTTTTAGATCTTAAGTATTTCATAGCACAATTTTGAACCTGATATTCTTTCCATCCCTTTTATCTATTAATTTTCATTTTGAAAACGTGACTTTGGCTTTTAGTATAAATTACCCTGACGTCCTTGTTGTAGCAGCCTGCAGTTGGTGAGTGAGTGGAGACCCGTGGTGGGGAAGCTGCTCCTGATGTCCTACCGGCTTTCCGCTGTGGTGTCCCCAGTCATTCAGAGCTCCTCCCCAGAAGGCCTCATCCCCATGGACACTGATGCAGGTCAGTAAACGGAGAAAGCTAGAATTACTGTATTATAATCATTTCTTTGGAGCGATAAAGAGGCTAAATGGGGGGGAGAAATTATTGTTATGATCAGTGATATTTCTGCCCTTTTTAGTAATAGTAGTATTTTTAACTGTTAAATAACCAGAAGAAATAAATAGCCAGAATGATGAGCAAGGTACCTCCTCCTCTGGGGTATATTGGGTTTTATAATGTTGTCATTTCAGAGTCCAACCTACCAGAGTTGTATTCTGGCTGGGACTCGGGGAACAGGAATAAAAATTGGTGAGGTGAGCAGCTGATGGGAATCAGTCAGAGAAAGCAGCTTGTTAGGAATCTGGAATAGACAAAGACCATTTGACATACAAAGATTTAATTAAAAAAAAAATTGGAGGAGATTCTCAAAATGCCCAAAATTGAACTCGTGAACTTTGTCTTTTCTTTCCCAACCCCTGTTTCTTTGCAGATGGCCCTGCCAGAGACCTGCTTATGCAAGTCAGGAGCTGAGGGCTGCTTGCTTTGCTCCCAGCCTGTCTGCCTAGCCTGTCTCCACATTCTTTCAGTGATGCCCCTTAAATGGCTTTCAAATCTCTTTTCCTTTTCTCTGCATCTTCTTACCTTACTGCAGGCTTTTATCCTCTCTTGTTTGGCCTACTCTAATTTCCCCACCTCTACTCTTATCTCCTCCCATTTCCTTTTTACTACACCCAAAGTAATCTTTTCTAATCATTTAATTCATCATGTTACACACAGTCTTACTTAACCCTTGTGCTCTGCCCACCCCCTCTTCCCTTTTCTTTAAAATACATTAGTGACCAGGTTCTGTAAGCATTGCCCTCATGGTCTTTCCGGTCTTATCTCTTAGCACCGTCCCTTTCCCATAGATTTCTCCATAATGGCGTTGTTGCAATTTAGTAAAGATACTGTCTATATTTTCCTCCCTTTCGCTTAGTATAGTGCTTGGTAGGAGTAGGTATACAATAAATAATTGTTATAATGGATAAATCGATGAATGAACAATTCCTGAAAGCAGAGGTAAATTCAGTGCCTGGGATGCTGCAGGTGGCCTAGGTATACAGCATCCCCCCCTTACCTGAAGCCTGAATGTTCCAAGACCCTCAAGTGGAGGCCTGACAGTGCTGATGGTACCAAAGCCTATACATCCTATGTTTTTTCCTATACATGCATATCTATGATAAAATTTAATTTATAAATGAGATAGAGTAAAAGAATTAACAACAGTAACCAATAATAAAATAGAACAATTATAACTATATAATACAAATTATGTGAATGTGGTCTCTTTTATATTTCTCTGTCAAAATATCTTTTTGCACTGTGCTTACCCTTCTTGTTATGATGTGGGATGATGAAATGCCTACTTGACGAGGTGAAATGAAGCGAATGACATAGGCCTTGTGTTAGGCTTCTGTTGACTTCCTGGCGATACGTCAGAAGGAGGATTATCTGCATAAAGTGATCTTGGATCATTGAGCTATGATGGTGTTGCTAGTCAGATGTCAGCTGCAGACGATATTGTTAGTTGAGGATCCTAGGTAGGATGGAGAGGGACAGTGTGAGATTTTGTCATGCTATTCAGAACAGGCGCAATTTAAAACTTACGAGTTATTTCTGGAATTTTCCATTTAATATTTTCAGACTGCGGTTGACCGAGGGTAACTGAAACTGTGGATAAAAGGGAAGGGAGGATTACTGTACCTGTACTACAAGGGGCCTAAGGGATTGGCCATTAAAGGTATATTCTAACATGGTGGAGGTCCCCTTGTGGCACATCAGAAATGAATCTGACTAGTAGTATCCATGAGGACACAGGTTCGATCCCTGGCCTTGCTCAGTGGGTTAAGGATCCGACGTTGCCATGAGCTATGGTGTAGGTCGCAGATGCGACTCGAATCTGGCGTTGCTGTGGTTGTGGTGTAGGCTAGTGGCTGCAGCTCTGATTCGACCCCTAGCCTGGGAACCTCCATATGCCACTGGTACAGCCCTAAAAAGACAAAAACAACAACAACAACAACAAAAAGCAAAGTTATATACTAACACGAGTGTTCTTTGAACACCTAGAAAATCATGAAGTAAGTTCACGTTTGGTATTGAAATAAAGTTTTGTGAACCCATTTTGGAGTACAAATGAGAGGCTTTAATTAAAAACACATTGAGTGTATTGAACACACTGCATCATACAACACAATACTTTGGGCAGATAATTAATTTAGAGTTGTGTGTTTATGTAGAAAATGTTACGATTTGTTCTTTACTAAAAAAAATGAGTTGAAAAGTTGGTGATGGTTCGTGATACTAAGACATTTATTTCTTTGGCTGAAAGTCTAAATACTAAAATTTGTTTGTTTAGTTTTCCTACTTAAACAGTGCATGAGAATAGAGAACATTCAGTTTTATAGCTTATGTTTGAATCAGGCAAATACCAGTATATTCTGGATGAGAAATCTTAAATGTTTATCACCAGCTGTGGGTAGGCCCTTCAGAGTATGCTGAAATTATGTGTGTTTTTAGTATCTGTCAGTCTCAAAAACTGTCTGTGGCCCACTGACTTTTCCTTAATTTTGCCTTTTCTTTTTTCTTCTGGTTGTCTCCATTTTTCTTATATCTTTCCCATGTTATTTGCCACACATTCTGAATTCTTTGAAACAAGTCTCCCTGAAAGCTTCTTAAAATTTTATTTTGTTTATCTCTCTTTTGTGTTATTCTTTCTGTGGTTTCTTGTCGGGCCAGTGTTACTTTTTCATAGCTGTCAAAATTTGTTTTTGGCAAAATTTCATGGAAGCCACAAATGAACATAAGGTGTTGGCTGATTCATTATGATGGCAATTTGGATCTTTGTATTTCCCATAATATCTAAAATATAGGTGTATATAATAGGTATACAGTAGATACCAGTTCTTTGAATTGTTGACTGTTTCCAGATGATTACTTGTTAATTTTCTTTTAAAATCTGAGCCTGGGAGTTCTCTTATGGTGTCATGGGTTAAGAATCTGGTGTTGTCACTTCAGCAGTTTGGGTCCCTGCTTGGTGTAGGTTCGATCCCTGGCCCAGAAACTTGCACATGCCGCAGTGTAGCCAAAAAGGGAAAAAAAAATCCGAGTCTGGCTAGCTCTTTATTACCTAGTCATCCATAAATTCCTTCAGCCCATGTTTCTGAATCTCTGCCATGAGCCAGTTTCTGTTCTAGGCACTGGCCACTCAGCAGTGAACAATGAATTGCATTCATGGAGTTTACATTTCCAAACCCAGCGAGTGTTTAAGGAATGAAAATGAGGTTTAATACTAGGACTATAAATCATACTTAGAAAGCAGTATTACAGATGCATTTCAAAGTCAAATGTGGAGTCTTCATGATATTTCTTGGGCTATAAAAGATTATTTCTGTTGGTAGTGGGGTTTCTTACTTCTTAAAACAAAATTGATTGCAATTCATTAACCTTCCTTCATCTGACTGAGGTCTGTATTTGACATTCTTAGACAACTCAAAGAAGAGATGTAAGTGAGATGGCAGCCTTTGTCCTACGGATAGTTTCTGTTATGTTTTTTGGTCCAGTCCTCACCCTATTTAAAATACTCACCATATTTTATTTATTTATTTATTTTTATTTTTTGTCTTTTGTCGTTTTAGGGCCCCACCCGTGGCATGTGGAGGTTCCCAAGCTAGGGGTCTAATCGGAGCTACAGCTTCTGGCCTATGCCACAGCCACAGCAACGCGGGATCCAAGCCGTGTCTGCAACCTACACCACAACTTACAGCAACGCCGGATCCTTAACCCACTGAGTGAGGCCAGAGATCGAACCCACAACCTCATGGTTCTTAGTTGGACTTGTTTCCACTGAGCCACGACGGGAACTCCTAAAATACCATATTTTAAAAGTACACTCATGTGTCATGAAGATCTGACATAAATAATTTTCACATTATCCATCCTGGGAGTCCCCTCTAAGAGCACTAATTATTAAGCATAGAAAATTACAAAAATTTTGAGGGCAGGTATGCTCAAGGCAAATCTGCCCGTGGTGTAGGAAAGGGGTTTTCTATACTCTCATCTCTCTTCTTCAGAGTCAGCAAGCCGCTTACAGACAATTCTGAATGAGATTCAGCCACGAGATACTAATGATTATTTCAATCAAGCCAAAATATTGAAAGAATGTGATAGCTTTGATTTGGAGGACTTGCATGCCAGCGTGTCAAGTATTGATACTTCTGCAGAAGTCAAAGGTATGTATATATAAAATAAGTATCACAGTCAGTATTTGAGTGACAGACAAAATGTGCAAAATGCCCACTTCCTATATAGTAAATTGGAGGCTGCAGATGTGTACAGGACATTTCTATTATAAATGATTTATTTTGGGAAATGAGTTGATAAGATTTTTACCAGAAAATGATGTGCTCCAGTGCAGTGTGTAAGGTGCTTCAACAAAAAGCCTTTGAGTGCTGAAACCTGTCTTGACAGCCAGGTGATGGCAGAACAGTGATGCACAGTGAACCCGGGTTTGGGCAACAGTCTGCTCCTCCCAGTGGTATGATTCAGCTATGAGAGTCCTTGTAGTCAATCAGGCTGCTTTTGCAAAGAAACAAACTTTATGACTCAAAAAAATTAGTTAGTTGTACCAAGCCTCCAGAATTCAGGTTCTTACTGCTTGTTTTCTCATTAGTTGTTCTTCTGTAATTTCTGTCATGCTGTAAAAAGTCATCAGAAGCAGTAATATCTTACTGATCTATAACATATTCTACATCCTCCACTAGATGGAGATATTGTCTTATGAAAATTTCTCTATATTTTTTCTAAAATTACACAGAATAATGTATGCTTGTTATACTAGTGCCAGTAATATGAACTAAAAACAAATTAATTTTGTTTCTTTTAATTTCCTTATTTCCTCCCCAATCCCACTTCTTCCCTTTTTAGTGCCTATCATTTGAGACCTATTTTATGTATTTAAGTGTATGGACATTTATCCTTTGAGTTTAGTGGGTTTTTCAAAGATGAATGGGATCATGTTGTAAAGATTGTTTTGTTAACTTCACTTTTATTTTTTTTTTATGGCCGCACCCGAGGCACATGGAAGTTCCCAGGCTAGGGGTCAAATTGGAGCTATAGCTGCCAGCCTACACCACAGCCACAGCAACGTGGGATCCGAGCTGCGTCTGCGACCTACACCACCGGTGCTCATGGCGGTGCCGGCTCCTTAACGCGCTGAGTGAGGCCAGGGATCAAACCTGCAACCTCCTGAATTCTAGTTGGGTTTGTTACTGCTGAGCCACGACAGAAACTCCTTGACTTTTAGATTTAATGGCTTGTGGTTTTTTTGTTTTTTTTTTTAAATGTCAGCACTAAAATATTACTAAAGCTAGAAAAAGAGAGTAAGGATTATTGTAGCTTGTTGACCATGGAATTTAAATATATTTTGAAAGTCCTGTCCTATTCTTTTACTGATATAGCAGCCAGCCACCCTCACCAAAAAAAATAAGGAAATATATTTATTAAGGTCATATTTTATGGATGATTGAGGGGCAGAAAGAGTTTGTTGTGTTAATTTCCAAAGGTTAGACTTCTGTTGAGGGATAGTATTGTGTTCTATTTTTAAATTTACTTTGAAAATAGTATATTAAAAAAATACTTAGCATGATTCCTACTCATAGCACATGCCCAACAAATGTTTATTTTCTCCTGAATAAATATAGCATATGACAAATTGGTTTGTTCAAGTAGATTATTCTTGGGGAAATTATGAATAAGCTTGTTCTAAGAAACCTGGGATATGAGTAATCAAGTGTTGAGTGTTGCAATAGTTTTTTTTTTTTTTTTTAAGGTAAAGAAGGAAAAACATGTGATGTAACTGCTCAAATGGTGCTGGTATGTTGCTGGCGAAGCATGAAGGAAGTCGCTTTACTCTTAGGCTCACTGTGCCAGCTGCTCCCCATGCGGTCTGTGCCAGAATCTCCTGATGGATTATTGACAGTGGAACAGGTAGGGTAGATGTTTGTTCCACCTGGTGTAATTTCTGGTCAAGGCATAAATCACAAATTTTTATTTATCACCCACCTTAAAAATTTTTTTAAAAAATTTTTTTCTTGAAGAAAATCTTACAGATGTCAGCTGAAGGAAGTTCTCTAAAGTGGAGAAATTAGACCTTGCAGTGCATTTCAAAACTAGCACTTTTAGAAACATTGTACTTTTTCTAAGTTATATAAATATTGGTAGATTTTTACCTCACTTTTAACTTCAGTCTGATCATTTGCAATTTTTATTTCTCCATTTAACACACACAAACTTTAAATTTAAATGAGACTGTCTATTGAGTAAAACTTCACGAACCTGTCAAATTTTGCAAAAAAAAAAAAGGTAATATGTTAGGTGATTATGGATTTTTTGTTTCCCTCTACGTTGGTGATAAAGTTGCAGTTACTTTGGGTTTTTTGGCTGACTTTTATTTTTAAGACCACAAAGTTAGTTCACCATCTGGGACTTTTCAAGCGACTTGAGTGCAGTGTTTACAAGAAATTAGTTTACCACAACTATTTCATTTAGAAATATTTTAGATTTATTAGATTTCTGTTTTTAATTGATTCTCTCTTCCTTTCCATATGGCTTCAACAAATCCATTTCCTACCATTTTCCAGCAAAGATATAAAACATGTACTTTCATTTTTAACCTTTTTCGAGTAAAAATAATTTCTTCCATAGGGTGTTACAGTGTTTAAGAACAGCACAGATCTTGTAGTATGCTAATGCTCATTATTTCTGTAATAACCATGTGACTAGTTCCGTGGAAATAATGCTAATGTTTTTATTCTCACACTCTCTGTGGCCGATGTGCTTGCATCTGGGTAACAGCTGGCCTTGTGATGTTGCAAGGCTCTGAGATGGAGGACAGCGAAGGGGAACAGGACACTGCCGGCATCATTATGTTCCTTATTCTCTTCCAAATCAAATAGGCGTCAGTGTCCTAGAGTTACTTGCAGTCATTGCCGGTGACTAGCTAGAGTGCCAATGCCAACATCTTTGCTGAGGAATCCAGCTATGATTAATGATTACTTCACTGATGTGAAGTAAACATGTGCTGGAGCCTGTTGACTTCTCAACTTTTCAAGGACAACTTAAAACATCTAGTTTTCTGGGTTTGTTGGCTAGTGTTCAAAAAAAAAAAATTAAGGGAAACAGATTTTGCTGTTACTGTAGCTGAGAAAGACCTGAAAGCTTCCTGCAAAAATCATTTTGCCTTGACACCTTTACAGCGCACCCAGTCTTATGGAGTTATGTGGGATATCCATGTTAAAATGGGGAATTAATTTTTTAAATTGCAAGTTAATATAAAATAGATGTTTGTAAAAACCACAACAATAACGAAGGGAGGCTCTTATAAACCGAAGAACCCTTCTAATGACTGTTTTCTTGAATAAGAAATAGATCCAAGGGAGTTCCCATCGTGGCTCAGTGGTAACGAACCCAACTAGCATCCACAAGGACATGGGTTCAATCCCTGGCCTCACTCAGTGGGTTAAGGATCCAGCATTGCCTTGAGCTGTGGTGTAGGCTGGCAGCCGCAGCTCTGAATCGAGCCCTAGCCTGGGAACTTCCATATGCCGCACGAGTGGCCCTAAAAAGACCCCCAAAAAAAAGAGAGAAAAAGAAAAAAATGTAATCCTGTTTTTCTGTAAAATACTCATTTCCATTCTAATGAGGTCATCTCTCCATGTCACCACTTCTGTGGTGACTCCACATATGTATGCTTGAGAGGAAATTCATGACTGAATGAGCAACCAAGAGTATGTGTGGTTCTAACACTGAAACTCTGCTCTCTGTGGAAAACTTTAGACTTGATCATGCTAAATTTTACTTTAAAAATGCCTTAGTTTAGGAGCATTTAGTCAATGAGAAATGAAAGTCATCAAGAAGTTAGCGTTATTCATATTATTACAGAATTCCTGCTTTTAAACATTAAATTTTCGCTCCATGAAATTCCCTTAAACTAAAGACACTCCCGTGTACTTCGTACTTTTAAGATATGAAAATATCAGCAACATTGGAGGTTTGGGATTGGCATGTGCACAGTGTGATATATAAAATAACTGGCCAATGGGGACTGGCTGTATTGCACAGGGAACTCTACCCAGTATTCAGTGATAATCTATATGGGAAAAGAATCTGAGAAAGAATGAATGTGTATATGTGTTTAACTGAATCACTTTGTTGTGCAGCAGAAAATATCACAGCATTGTAAATTAACTATACTTCAAGAAAACTTTTAAAAAAAAGAAAAATTAAAATAAACAACAGAGAAGAAAGTTTACGCTGGAGTGGCAGGGCCATGCCTAAGGTCTACCTTCCTTCCAAGGGCATAGTCGCCCTGGCATCGCTAGGTCTTCTGTGCACCAGGAGGAAAAGTTACAAATTTAAGTCAACAGCATAGGTGAATGTGACCATAACAGACCTGCAGACAGTCGCTAGAGTGACTTGCAGGTGGAATGCTCCCTGTTGTGGGGGAGAATTTGGGACTTGGATTTCTTATTCCCAAGAGTCATAATAACTGACTTTTTCCTCTTGATGGATGAAGGAAGCTGTTCTTTACCACCTGAAATACTGCTTTCAGTCTGGTTCTTTTTTTTGCTCCCCGCTCACCCTTCACCATTGAAAAAGTAACAGGATTCTGTTAGTTTAAAAGCTGAGGTCTCACATGTAGACAACAGGGAGGATTTCTTTTGAAACTCAATTGCTGATGTTACAGCCCTTGGTTAAAGGGGTGACATCTTCAGCCCTCAGATGTGAGTATAGTTTATAACAGGCCAGCAGGTAGTGAGCCTCTAACTGAGGGATTTTTGCTGCTATATGAGGAGAAGATCTGGTGCACGTTTGTAATTCTGCATATTCAGTGCTGTATTCACAGAACCTTAGAGCTGGAAGGATCACAGAGATGATAGTATCCAGCTTCCTTGTACAAGGGAGGGTGAAGCCCTTGGATGTTACCTGGTTTGCCCAAGATCACAAAGCTGGTTTGTGGCAGCTCGGGGACAGGAACCCAATTCTTTTGCTTCCCAGGCTGTGTTCTGACACGACACAGTGCCCCCTTTGTTCTGAACGGCTCATTTAATTTTTCTTTAAATTTAATTTTCCCTGCTTCCCATAGCCAACCAGATTTTTGCACGCAACAGGACAGTCAGGCAGCTTGCTACTAAACTTTTAGCAAACGATCCGTTTCCCTGGATGACTCCTTGTGAAGCAGTGTGTCCTCTGCAGCTTCACCCAGAGGAAAATGTCTTCATTCAGAGGCACATCTGACTTTCCCCTATGCTGTAATCACATAATGAAAGGTTCTTTCATAGTGTCCCTGTACGAGAGGCAGAGATAAAACCAGCTTTGAGGGATGTAAGTCGAGACCCTTAAAGAGTGAGCAGTGTGTGCAAGCTTATCTCACAGCTTCCTGACTGGTGTGTGACTGGATGTTTTGCTGATGTAGGGCTTTTGCTTGATACATTTTTGGTCCTCTTTCCATGGGATATCGGATATCCAGGACTACGGATTTTTTTAAACAACTTCCTCTACCTGGATGATCAATTCATATGCTTATATATTTCTCCTAATATTCCTAAAAAGAAGCTTCTGAGTAGATTTTTCATATCTGCTTTCCCCTTCTTAGTAATTATTGCCACAAAAAGGACATGAATAAAAATAATTACCAACTATTAGAAGTTGACACTTTAAAAAAACTTTTACTTTAGAATCTGTTGTAGTTTTCATGATGTACATGACTAGCTGGGTTTATTCAGTCCCTCAGTACCGTTTGTTACTGTTTTAGATTTTCGTTAATGGGCTAGAGGTGGCATGTATGTTTACTAGCATTCATTTGTTAAGTCTTAAAGGAATTGCCTTTTATATGTGCTTCTACCAAAGTTTATCTTTTGGAAATGATGGTTAAGAACTGAACTGTACTGAATGCAGGTTTACCATTTTTAAGTTGTGAAATGAGATTGAGCGTGTAATCATATCACTGTCAGCAGTTTATTGACTGCCTTACTCAAGAATGTTGTGGGAACATTAAGAAATATCATATGTGGTTCTCTGACCTCAAAGGGCTTAGGTATATAATAGGGGATACAAGACAGAAATTTATCTAAAAAAGAGCGACTGAAGGGCCACTGTGAAGATGGCACATAGTTAAGAATATTCCAGAAAATAAAGAATCAGCATTCTGGTAGGAAGATGTTTGTCTCTCAGAAAGCTATCATCTTTGTTATTATTTGTAGGAAGACAATGTTTGGGGTTTGAAGAAATCCCATGTGTTGGTAAGAAATCACCATAGTAGAGAATATCGAGCATAAATCATCCGTTATCTTACTCTAGTGTAAACTTTCACAAAGTATTCCGTTTAACCAAAGTGGAATTAGAAACTCATGTTGACATGTCTAAGGTTGTAAGAAGTGGCCGTGTCTTAAAATAAAATTTTAGAGATTAACTCTCACTACCTGATGGCACAAAATAAAAACAAAAGTTGACATTTAGCAGTATTGACTGCTACCCTCTGCCAGGTACTCCGCTAAACGTTTATATGTGTAGTAGGTTCTAGTACTAGTAAGGAGGCTGAGTAGGGTTCCTGAACGCAGCCATCTTGGTTCTAGAAACCCAGATCTTAACCACCGCACGTGCTCTTTGCAGAGATGTTCCAGCTGTACACTTCAGTCTTTTTGGCCTTTCTAATTTGTAAGCAGGGAGTTAGCCTTGATTTTTCTACAGTATTTTTCTCTATTATCTAGATAAAGGACAAATAACAAATGCATTTACACTTGTCCTGTGAGTTTTATGCTCTCAGTGAGCATTTAGCCCCACTATTTAGTCTGTTGGTGAATTCCAGGTGCCTGGAGAAATGGCAAGTAGCTGTCCACGCCTGTGGAAATTCACACCCTGTAAATCTATAAAGCATGTTGATTTGCCTGTAGAAATAGGTTTTCTGAAAAGTTAGAATCAGGATGTGCTGAAAGTGAGAAGATGATGGCTAGAATTTAATTTTAAGAATAGAAATCCGTACCCCTTTTTCCCTAAGTTCCCTTTCAAAATTTCTTAGGTGTGTATTACCTATTACTTATTACAGAAAATATTTTGTAAAGACATCATCCATGTTAAAAGGTTTTGTGAACTTTAAATAGAAGCTTAGTTGTATCTAATAGATTGAAAGGAAATTGAGTTGACTTTTCAGAGGACTCTTTTGTTTTTTAAATTAAATTTAAAAATTCTTCTTCCGATTCTACCCTTGTCACAAGTTTCTGCAGGGTTCAATCTATTCCCTGTAGTCTGATCATCCGAGGAGAGGATGTCAGCATGAGCTCTGTTCCCTGTCTGTCCGCTCCTGGACACACTGTCCTGCTGACTCCTCCCACCTGTGGTGATAGGGTACAGCCCTACTTTGAAAGCTTCTCTTCTTCCGCTGTTTCCTGGCATGAACCTCTAGCCACTCAGCCAGGGCTGCCATCATTCTCCTGTACACTCTGTGTTCATTCATATAAAAAGACCCAGTAAGTATCTGACAGGTAGCAGGTACTTAATACATGTTTGTTCCTTCATTCTAGCATCCCAGCTTCTCGTGTTAATTATCCTTTTCTATACTGGCTCACCCAGGGATATCGTATTTAAGGTTTGGCCATGAAGCTTTTTCTAAAATTTATTTTAAGGGAGAAAGAATTTTCATTTTTTAGAACTGTTAAGCATCTAATGGGTACCAACCAGCATATTGGTTTTCTGCAAACTGAAAGCCTTTTTTTTTTTTTTTGTCTTTTTGCCTTTATCTAGAGCTGTACCCGTGACATATGGAGGTTCCCAGGCTAGGGGTCTAACAGGAGCTGTAGCTGCCGGCATTCGCCACAGTCACAGCAATGCAGGATCCGAGCCACGTCTGCAACCTACACCACAGCTCACGGCAACGCCAGATCCTTAACCTACTGAGCAAGGCCAGGGATCGAACCCGCAACCTCATGGTTCTTAGTCGGATTCGTTAACCACTGAGCCATGAAGGGAACTCCCAAACTGAAAGTCTTTTGAGGGCAGGCGTCTTGTTTTATTCTTTGCCTATCCAGCGCTAAGCTGCTAAGCATTTGACAGTGTGCTCAAGAAGTACTTACTGTCCGATTAACCGAAATTGTATATTCTCTTCAAAGGGAAAAATTTAAAATAAGCCTGGGTGTTGCCTAAGTGGGTTTGTTGGGAAATTAAAGTGCAAAATGAAATGAGGAAAAGCCTCTCACTGTGTCCTTAGAACCTCATTCTGTTTTCTGAGCCGGGGATTACCAAAGGTCGAGGTCTACCCTTGGGAAGTGAAATCATCCGTGGTCATACTGTTGAGGTCTTCAATTTTTTATGCTCTTTGGTTTAGGCCCCTTAGAAAGGAGTTAAGATAAAGGATGCAATGAAAATCCAACCACTATTGAAGAACTAGATTGTGAACCATTGTAAGTTCACAGAGCAGCACTTTACCAGTAACATTTATGTTTTTCTGAAGTATGTTTTAATATCTGTAACCTTAAAAAAAATTAAGAATATTAGAGAGACACTATCTCTGTTACTTACTGTTTTTATTTTTTTGTGCCTTAAAACACATTCTTAGAAATCTTTTATTTCTTTAATAATAGAAATAATGGTTGTAACAAGTTAACTTATGTTTCTTCTTGTCCTATTTTGTAGGGCTATTGAGCTTTATCTCTGTTGTAGGGGTGAAACGCAGAGTTAGGGCTTGATAATTCTGTTGGAAATATACTCTGAAATTACGTTTGAAGGTAAAATGATAAGACTTACTCTCACTCTGACTTTTGACAACTAGTAGTATGTAGCCTGTAAAAAATATTGAAAATGAGGGGTATCATCAGATCTTCACCTGAAAACTAAAGCCGAGGAACATGTCACTCTTTGGGGATATTAAAGCGTTAGAATTTAAAAACTTCTGTCATAAACTGTTTTTCTGGTTCTTTCTTGATCTCTTATCTAATATGTATTTCTCCAAATGTATCACTTGTCTTTCTATAATCATATATATTTTGAATTTAGAGTATGTCTTTATCCATCCTCTACTTGGAAACCCAGACAGAGCTCACATTGAATTGAATTGGTTTATAATTTAAGGGCCTGTGCTGGGTTTATATTGTATTGTATTTCATTTTATTTATCTGTTTACTTTTTTTAGGGCTGCACCTGTGGCATATGCAAGTTCCTAGGTTAGGGGTCGAATCGGAGCTGCAGCTGGTGGCCTACACCACAGCCACAGCAACGCCAGATTCAAGCTGCGTCTGCCACCTACACCACAGCTCATGGCAACGCTGGATCCTTAACCCGCTGAGCAAGGCCAGGGATCAAACCTGAGTCCTCAGTGAGTTCCTGTTGTGGCTCAGTGGGATGAACCCGACTGATATCCCCACTGTTCAGTGCAGGTTCAATCCCAGACCCCACTTAGTGGATTAAGGACCGGCATTGTCATGAGTTGTGGTATAGGTCGCAAACACAGCTCGGATCCCATGTTGTTGTGGCTGTGGCTGTATGCTGGCAGCTGTAGCTCCGATTCGATCCCTAGCCTGGGAACTTCCATATGCCGCAATGGGGACCTAAAAGAGCCAAAAAAAAAAAAGGAAAAGCAAAAGAATCTGTCAGTGTAAGCATAAAAAAATCTGTCAATGTAAGCATAAATTGAATATATATTTTTGATTTTGTTTTAAAGGTTAAAGAAATAGGAGATTACTTTAAACAACAGCTTTTACAGTCCAGACACAGAGGAGCATTTGAACTGGCTTACACTGGTTTTGTGAAACTCACTGAAATTCTCAACAGGTAAAACAAAGCAAATATCCCTTTGTATACATTTTAAAAGACTAAATGTACAAATCATGTGCTCAAAGAAGAATATAGTTGTATCTTTTGATGTTTAAAAGAATTAAGACTTAGTTGGCTTCAAAACTTGTGGAAGAAATTGTTTTCTTAGGTTTTATTGTTTGATTTACTGCAGATGATGGAATGAAATGTCCAAACCAAGTCACTCTCTCATTGAAAGGTGACTTGACGCACACTTGAAGATTTTGCTAATAATAACTTTACAGTTACCATTTATTTTCATTGAATGAAATGACTTTTTGTCTGTTTGAAAATTACTTGGCATGTGGAATGAAATAAGCCCTCCAGTTTTTTTGATTTATGTATATTACAGAGAAACACTTAAGGATTTTGTGTTTTTCTTCTTAATTTTATCTCACAGAAAAATTTCAAAGAACAGTAAATAGACCAAAAAGTATAAAGAACTTTTCCCCCTTACTTGGAAAAATACTTAGGTAGATTTCATACATTTAGCCAAATGTATTTTTTTTTGACATTATAGGTGCTGATAATTTCATTCATTCATATAATAGATTTCCCACAAAGAGCTTGTGAGGAAACCTTAAATTACTTAATGACTAAGTGTTCATGGCAAGTGTTCTCTAAATAAAAGGTAGTATTTTCCAGGAAAACATTTCCATTGCCTGGAAACTTTTTGAAATGAAGCGGAGTTCTGCCAGCCTTGTAGCCTCAGCAAACATTTTATTTTGGGCCATTAAGACATCTACTTGAATATTTTTGAAACTTTTTTTTTCACACTCCTGGTAAAAACATTTATAAAACATTTTGGCAGTTATGGGCTGCACAGAGTATCTTTAAGTGATACATTATAAAATATCCCTGACATTAAACTGCTGATCTTGAAAATATTTTGTTATCTTTGCAACTCTTTCTCTCCAGTGTAGACATGACCTAAGAAATTTTTCTCACAGCACAACATACTTTACTCCCTTCAGATCAATTAGCAAATATATTTATTGAACACTAGCTGTGCGCTTAGTACTGGCCTTGGTTTATATGATATAATACTTCTTTATGAGACAAGTTCCTGTTTTCAAACAGCCTATGGTTTTGTTGGGAAAACAAGCAGGGATGAAATTCAAAATATTTAACAGTAGTATCTCATGGGCACTGACTGGTCAGAACAGACACTGGCTGTTAGCACCCAAAGAGCGTGGTCCATATGGATGTGTATTAGCTGAATACCAGCTTGGAAAGCGAGACCAAAACACTTGAACAAGCTGGGCCAATATAATTGTCAAACCTTGGGTGAAATTTACAAACTCAACAGGACTAGCAGAGAGAGAGAGAGAGAGAGAGAGAGAGAGAGAGAGGGAGAGAGGGAAAGCAGCAAGGAAAGGTTTGTGAGGCTAATGGTGGAGGTGGAATTCATGCTATTGCACAAGTAAGGCTTAAGTAGATGGGAGAGGAAAAGAGGAGACTTTGTAAGCGTTCAGAGGCTGGAAGCAGCCTGCCATATTGTTAGGGGAGTAAATGAGTCAGCCCGATTGTTGTGATGGTGCTGGTGGTAGAGTTAGTAGGCAACACCATACAATTGGAGAGATGAAGGCCAAATTATGGACACCTAGAGAGCAGACTTGCTGTATTAGGGGGTGGAAAGAGGCACTGAACATTTTTGATCTGAAATAGATCCTAGGAGACATATAGCACAGAGTAATCCACAACACAACGTCTTAGTTATATGCATTCTTTTTGCCTTTCTTTTAGAGCCATACCTGTGGCTTATGGAAGTTCCCAGGCTAGGGATTGAATTGGAGCTGCAGCTGCCAGCCTACGCCACAGCCATAGTAGTGCCAGATCTGAGCCGCGTCTGCAACCTACACCACAGCTCACAGCAAGGCCAGATCTTTTAACCCATTGAGCGAGGCCAGGCATCAAGCCTGCAGCCTCATGGATACTAGTCGGGTTCTTAACCCACTGAACCACAATGGGAACTCCACTTATATGCATTCTATTTATTGGCAGTGACATGTACAAAAGTTAACCTCCTTGGCCTCTGATCTCTTCTTCTATTAAAGTAAAAAAAAGAGTATTTGCCCTCTTGGCAGATCTCTCAAGCTTTTGTTTTATGGGTCAAGTGAAATAGATATTACATAATAAAACTTTCTACAAACATAAAATTATGAGATTGATGTTAGTGGTGGTATTGCTGTGTCAAGGTAGTTTTTCAGTTGAAACTGTTGGATGGATTGTGAGGACAGATTATTGTGAGGAGAGCCCGGAATCAGTCTTAACAGTCTAGAGCTGAGGTGGTGAGAGCGTCCTCTGTGATGATGGTTCTGGAAATGGAGGCAGAGAACTGGGTGTCTCATTAACATTCAGCCCCACGTAGTAACAACTCTATACATGATATTTCTAATGTTTAGAAGGGAACGTGTAGACATCTAATATTTTCTTTTACGACTTTATGTGTCAAGAATTAGGGCATAGCTGGGTGTATCTTCTCCCCAGGGTATTTACTGAATTTAGTTGATGGACTTCAGGTGGAAGATGAACTGGTGAGGAGGGTCCAAGACAGCTTTAATCACATTTATGGCACCCAGTGGGATAGCTGGAAGACAGGCCCTGGTTGAGACTGCATGTGGCCTCTCAGCGTGGCAATCTTAGGGTAGCTGAAGTTCTTATATGGTAGCTGACTTCCTACAGAGAGACTCTTCCAAGAGAACCTGGCAGAAACTGCATGGCCTTTTCTGACCTAGCCTTGGACGTGTCAGAGCATTGCTTCATTCACATTCTTTTGGTTCTAAGTGAGTCTTAATGCCAGTCAGGTTCAAAGGGAGAGGAATTAGACTTCACCATTGGATGTTAAAATGGCAAGATCATGTTGCAGAAATACACATAGGGTGGCAGATAGGCGGTGGCCGTCTTTGAAAGACGCAGTCTGCCTCATGAGGCAAACTGAATGTGAGTGGTGGGAGGTTGCTGGTGAGTGGGCTAACTATTCCTGTGGGTTACTTCTTGGTGGCCAGAAAAGTAGGATTGATGTTAACAAAGACAAGGAGACTGAAAGAGGGAACTAGGTCGATAATGATGAATAAACTTGTTTTTTATGTGTTGAGTGGGAGGTGATGGTGGCATATCCTGGTGGAAATATTTAAATCACAACTGGGAGATAGGGGATTAGTTTGGGTGATGTTACAGGAACAGAGATGGGGATTTATGAGCTGTCTTCATAAATATCTTAGTTGGTGGGATTGAAGTCTTTAGGGAAGAGCTTAACGGGATAAATGAACAGAGAACCAAGGACAGAGGCTTTTGAACAACTGTACTGTGTAGTTGAAAGTACAGCTGAAGACATTCCAAATAAATGGAGTGAGGAGATGAGGCAAGGCCCAGTGCTTGGTCTCTCAGCCACACCTAATCTGCTTTCAAGATCCCCTCATGGCTTTTAACCAACGTGTTATGAGTTCCCAACTGTTGCTTCCAAACCAAGTGGTTCCCTGATCCCCTTGGAGACATTTCAGGTCTGCTGAACAGAATGTTTTATGGAGAACATCTCTACAGTGTGTGTGGCTTCCTTTTGTTTGGTTTTTATTTTTTTTAAAGAAAATGTGTTTCTTTTGGATCCTTTTGAAAGCTTTTTATCAGCTCTTAAATTATGAAAAGGTTATTTAGGCATACAACATTTTTAAAGTTTGCAGAAAGAAATCTGGGTTTTCATGAAAATCCACCGAAATGGAGGCCAACTGCTGGCCACCTCTTGAACTACAGCTGCATTAAGGAAGGAAGCACTTAAAGAGATTAATGGAAAAATAACTGAAGAGTTAAACATGAGCCACATTGTTTGAGTTGGTTTTTAATAGGATTATTCCAAATGTCTTCAAATGTAAACTGGCTTCACAATTAAAGAGTCATCTAAAAATAAATAGGAATGGGAAGACACTCTTCTCTTTTCTGGGAATTTTTTAAAAGTAACACTTGTGCGCACACACACAGTATGTTGAGTTAATTTTCTAGAATATGATTTTCTTATATAGTGCTTTCTGTTTTGAATTTGATGAAATATTCATGCAGTCTTTAAAAAAGGTCATTGCCTGCCTGTGCACAATTACCTGCTTAGACATTTGGTGCGAGTGGTTAAGTGCATTAAAATAGTTTTATAACTGTAAATTCAGGTTTCTGATGAAATTCATATTTGCTTATTTCCTCTCTATGGATTTTACTATTTTACATTATTTTCTTTCAATGAAAATGAATAGAATCCTAAACTAGGGTACCAAGCCAGGTAATCAAGCTTTCATTCATTCAACCATAAATTAAAAGTTTAGCTACTGCAATCAAATTCAACAGTAAACTTCTTATGAACAATTGAAATAAAATAATGAAAAAATAATTTATTTCTACTGGAGAATGAAAGACCAAGTTTCTAAAGAATATGCAGGGAGTTCCTGTTGTGGCTCAGCGGGTTACAAGCCCGATTAGTATCCATGAGGATGTGGGTTCGATCTCTGGCCTCACTCATTGGGTTAAGGATCTAATGTTGCCGTGAGCTGTAGTGTAGGTTGCGGACTCAGCTTGGATCCCACATTGCTGTACCTGTGGTGTAGGTTGGCAGCTGAGCTCTGATTTGACTCCTAGCTTGGGAACTTCCATATGCTGCAGGTGTGACCCTGAAAACTGCCCCCGCCCCCAAAAAAATGCAGCTGAGCAAGAAATAAATGTAAACTGTAATAGATGAGATTTTGGGGGGAAAGTCATTTAACTCTAAATAAAAAATATGTAATCTTGTCTAAGCCTTTATTTTCATTTCCTTTGGCAAATGAGTCTAAATAGGACACTTTCTTTTCCTCTTTTTTGGCCGCCCTGTGCATATGGAGTTTCCAGGCCAGGGATCAGATCCGAGCTGTGGTTGCAACCTACACAATGCTGAATCCTTAATCCACTGTGCTGGGCAGGGAACCGAACCTGCGTCCCAGCACTCCAGAGACGCTGCTGATCCCACTGCATCATAGTGGGAATTCCTAAACAGGACTCTCTTTATTTCTGAGTATCCTGTGAATTTTATTTGAAATATTAATAATTAAGAATAACTAGAGGAGTTCCCATCATGGCTCAGAGGTAATGAATCCAACTAGTATCCATGAGGACACGGGTTTGATCCTTGGCCTTGCTCAGTGGGTTAAGGATCCGGCATTGCCATGAGCTGTGGTGTAGGTGGCAGACATGGCTTGGATCTGGCATGGCTGTGGCCATGGCCGTGGCCGGCAGCTACAGCTCAAATTTGACCCCTAGCCTGGGAACCTCCATATGCCCTAAAAAGACAAAAAAAAAAAAAAAAATAGCTTGAGTTCCCACTGTGGTGCAGTGAATTAATGATGGCTTGGATTTGATCCCTGGCCCAGGAAATTCCATATGCCATGGTGGCGGCCCAGAAAGAAAAAAAAAGGAATAACTAAATGATAATTCACTCTAGGAAACCATATTAACACTTTATGTAGAGAAAAATTTTTAAATTTCCCATTTCTGCAGTGGATTAAAGAGATTAAAACTAGAATGCCTTAATGTTTAAAACCTAAATCTTTGTTGTGTCTTTGGTTTATGACCCTTGAATTTTTATGTTTAAGCCTTTCCATGGTTGAGTAAGATATTACCTTCTGGAACTTTGAATGGTCAGTTTTAAAGTCCTCATAATAATACTGAGTCATTTCGACTCAACTACAGAGGAATCTTGTGTTTAGTAACTTCTATCTCAACTTCGTTAGCAAAGTCTCAGAGTTTTTAATGTTAATTTTTCCCACTTGATCTCAGAGAATGACTATATTAAATATTAAAAGAACGAACAATTTGGTACATCCTTCTAACCACTTCTTTTAATCCACCATATCTTGCCCGTGGCTTTCTGATTGGTAATTCAATTTAGATTTGATCATTGTTATTATTGCCTGTGCCTGCAGCTGAGGCTTCAAAATAACCCCCTGATGTTTTAGCCTGCAGTAAACCTCAACAATATTTGATAGTGGTGAGGGAGGTTAAGATGGCTTCTCTTGATATGTTGCTTTCTCACTGGATCTCATTTGGGCAAATCGTTTTTTCAGGCTTAAAATTTCTCCATGCTTCAGGGCTATGTTCCCTTTCAAAAATGTGCCTGCACATGCATACAACCTTTCTGCACATCTGTCACTGTTTAGTTTAATTGAAATAATAAACATGAACCTTAGAATAATAAACACAGTACTTGACCAAAGAATGAATGGAGTGGAGAATTTAACTTATGAAATAATAGGAGCTTGGAAAAATTTCTACGTAAGGAAAAATAACCATACTGAAAGAGTTTGAGGAAATGAAGCTAACATTTCTCGATTAACAGCAACAATATTACTGATCAGAACTCAACAAAAAAAAAAAATAGCTCTGTGTTACCATACTTAGGTGGATGGACGAAGCCATTGGAAAGCCACTCTGTAGTCAGGGAACCTAATTTATTGGCACAAAATAGTCTAATGACCAATTAGTTGGGTATACAGCATATGTAATTTGATTTCAGTCTGGGTTTTATGCTTATCTTAGAATACTTACCCACTACCAGTGAGATAGCTTTGTGGATAGAAATTGGACTAATCTGTTTATAGAACAATAATTTGCTTCAGTGATCTTCTCAAGACAGCACAAAGACCTAAACACCAGCCATGGTGTGGCCTGTTCAGTTCTTTTACTTTAGGTAGGGACTCAGGTGATAGCTCATAGCATGGAAAAACCAAAGCAACCAAATAAACAAAAAGCAAAACAAAACTCCCCTGCCTCTTTCCTGTCAGCTTTAAAAAATTTTTTTCTCTACTACTTCTTGACTGCGATGAACGGAAATATCAGAGTGGTCTGTTTCCACCTGCACCCCTATCCTTAACTACCACCTCTTGCGGAGTGTAGAGAAAAGAATATTGAGCTATGAGTTAGAGCTGAGTTCCACCCACCAGCTCTGATGACACTAGAGAAGCCACGTAACCTCTCTAAGCTGCTCTTTGGTTAAATACGAGAATTGAGCTTTCTGAAGCCTCTTTCAGTTCTGAGCATTCCACTTGTACAATGCTGCTTTCTAGTTTCGGAAAGTGGGGATTTGGAGTATGAAAGATAGGTAAATTGAATACGTTTGTAGTAGCCTTCCTTTAGAACTGGTAAACCAATCTGCTAGGAGTTTTGTGCATTAATAACATTTAATGAGTGTTGCTTTTGAAGAACCTTGAATCCTTTGTAAGAAAGTTACAATTTTTTGATATACTCAGAGACTAAAGACAATGTGTATTTTGTATTAATTTGACACTGGAGTGAAGTAAAAAGGACCTTGAAACAAAGAGGATGTCTGCTCTTTTTGTGAAGAGGCACTCGCTAACCCAGGCAGGCTTGGAATTCCCCACGCCTGTGGAAGGTGCGTGCATGGGGCTGGCACAGCGAACCATGGGCTTCTTGACCCAGGAACCTTTCCCTTTTCCTGGCTGACCCTGGATTGTGTGATGAGGAACCAAAACAAACAACTGGGGTTTGCCGCATTGTTCTCGAGAGCCTTGTGTGGTTCCATTTTTACCTCTCAATTCCTTCATTATCATAAACACCAGCAACTCTAGAGTTTTGAAATCACTTCCTTATGAAGTAATCTTTCCTTGCTGGGGAGTAGACAGAAGGTTCATTGAATAGTTGGAACTCCAGGTTAGGCCGTTATTGTGTTTTTCTAAGCCCAGCGATTACACCGTTGACGAGCCTTAAGATTTCAGCCCTTCTTTTCTACGCCTAGTTTTTCAATTATCTGCCTCACTGAAGGAACAGGCAGTAGCTGTGCCAGCTGATTAATGTACAGCAGCTGACGTGCATACTGGTTGGTCCTTATTCATTCAACAAACGATTTCTTAAACAGCTACTGTGTGCCAGATGCTGTATTAGAAACACTCCATTTGACCATTAAGAGTATGATGTGGCAAGCTAGAGTTTCTGTGAACCTAGAGACAATTAATAGGATCTACGTTTGAAACGTTTAACTCCGTAGAACTAGGAGAGGCATGTGAAGACCTGAGCAAAGGACTGGCCCGTGTGGGGTCATGATGAGGTGTTTTCAGGATAGTTTCATCAGGAGCTTTGGGTGCTTATTAATTTAGGGTCCTTTCTTTCTCAGTAATAATATCTCGTTGAGTTTCAGAGCATTTTGTTTTTGTTTTGGTTTTTTGGCCCAAGTCATGTGGAAGTTTCCAGGTCAGGGAATTAAACCTGCATTACAGCAGTGACTTGAGCTGCAGCAGTGACAGTGCTGCATCCTTAACCCACTGTGCCACAAGGGAACTCCCAGAGCATTTTTATAATGATTTTATTTTCACTCTTGGGCGTTGAAAAATCACGTGATAATCCATTGTCACACAACTAGTTGGTGACAGAGCCAGCACTAGAATCCAAATCGTGTTTCTGAACTTCATTCTGTGTCAGGAATGAGCAGTTCAACAAAGGTATATTGATCACCTGCTTTATGTAAGAAATTGTGATAGATGGGCATTACAGAGGCTGACATACTGGTAAAACATGGTTCTTGTTCTTAGAGGCACTTCTAGCCTAGCATTTTCATCTTTGGTTTTAGAGAAATAACTTAGATGATTTACAAGGCAGAAATGGAAGACCAAGAAAAAAGTCTACTTACTGAGCTGTCTGTCCCAGGTTGTGGGAAGAGTGATTAACGCGTTAACAAAATAAGCAAGGTAAGGAGAAGGGCCTTATGGGAGGCCGGATAATACTTTACATGTGCCGAGTTTGAGGTGGTGTTAGGAGGCTGCCTTACAGCATAGTAGACAGTTGGAAATACAGATCCGGAGATTGGGAGAGGGATCAGAGTGGGAGGTAGGGTGATCTGGGGCGACTCTGATTTTTCAGCCCTAGAAATACAGCATCCTGGGAAACCCTTCTGTCTCAGGCAGAGATATTGGTCATCCTTACTAGAGGTATATATTTGAGAGACATCCATACAGAGGAAATAATTGAAGGCACAGGCATAGTTTCCTGAAGAGCCTTTAGAGAGAAAGGAATGGTTGTAACCTGGGATTGAATGTTATATGTGTTAGAATTCAGAAACATGGGTTATTTGAAACATAGTTTTTATCCCACTGTCATAGGGGTACAAACCTCATTTAAATAACACTTTTACACAAACCTGAACCCTCTGCTGGGTTTTGAACCCTATCCTTCTTTTTGTTCTTGAATACCGGGGGAAAAAATGATCTCTTGGGGTAGTATTTAGGCTAACAGACTTGGTTTTGATTGGAGATTTCAGTAGAAACTATCTTCATATCAGTGCTGTGACCTTAGTATGTGGAGTGTCTGCATGTGTTCATACCTATTGGAGGAGGCTAAGGACTTGACCACCTGCAAGCTCTAATGGTGGCAACCCTTGTCCCTGGAAAGCACTTTTATTTATACTTTCCTTTTCCAGTTACTATACCCTTTTTCTTTGTCAGCCTGGTTTTTTAGAATGGTGCACTTAATGGAGTTGCTAAGTCCTAAGTTGTTCCTTTATCTAACAGATATCTAATGAGCTCCCTATTGGGATGCCAGGCCTCATTCTGGGTGCTGGGTATAAGGAAGTGGATACGACAGAGTGTATCCCTGATATCATGGAGTTTATATTTTATTTTTGTATTGATCTACCTTTGTGTATATTTATAAAAATGCCTGGGAAGATAAATTCCAAACTTCTCATGGTGATCTCAATATTATGGTTGAATGATTTTCAGTTTTTCTTTTTCTTTCTTTCTTTTTTTTTGGTAAGCGTAGCTTTTCTTTTTTTCTATTTATTAAAAAAATTCATTAAAGTATAATTGATTTACAATGTTGTATCAATTTCTGCTATACAGGAAGGGGACTCAGTCATACACATATATACATTCTTTTTCTCATATTCCATCGTGTTCTATCACGAGATTGGATATAGTTGCCATGTGCTGTAGATGGAGTTTATATTTTAAAAGACATCTAGTAAATAACAAGCTGTAATAAAAGCAATATGTATTTTGATGTGATAAAGTTTGGTGGTAAAGAAAATTATCTTTCCTCTTATACTAAAGTAAGTCAAGGCTTGTACGACAAGAAGCAGCAGCTTTCTGAGTTAAGTGCTTTCCAAGAGAAACAGTTATTTTCCAAGGGAACAATTATTGCAAAAGCCTTTGGTGTATTTAAAGAACAGAATGTTAGAGGTTGTCCAAATATGTAGGGTTTTGTGAGCCAGGATCTTGTGCTCCCTGGAATTTTTTTTCCTAATTGTCTCCAAACAGATGGATAAAAAATTAAAAGGTATCTTGGGAATTGTACAAACATTAATATATGTGGACCCTAGTAAGTAACTTTAAGATGATCGACAAATAAACTGCGTATGTATGATATAAAGTTGCGTGGAAGGGGGAGAAGGGCTGGATGGGACAAATGAGAAACTACGTAAATATAAACTGATTGGAAATAAAGTTTCTGTTCCCAGGAAGTATGCTTTATCTCTGCAGGCTGCTTTATCCTCCTCCTGACTCTTTTTCCACCTGTACTTGGAACCTTGGTTTGTTCAATAACATCAGTAGATGATGTAAGACTAGTGCATAGTGTATTTAAAGACTGTAACTTGTGAAAGCAAACACATTTTTTTTTTTGCATTGTGGATAATTTTTCTCTTTTAAACCTAAAAGAAGTACTGTTCTAAGTGTAAAGGTGTAGCCTCCCTCCCTACTCCAGTTTAAAATCAATAGTCTGACTTGTTTGTTATGTTATAGGAAGCTTTGCTTTAAAACGCTAGACTTGGGTGAGTGAGAAAAATGGAATTCTGCCTAACAACATCAATATGGTAGAAGTTTGGAGGTGATCCTGAAATTATCAGATTACCTTCTACTTTCCCTGAAAACCTCAGTCTTTTTTTTTTTACCTTTTAGGGCTGCACCTGAGACATATGGAAGTTCCCAGCTAGGGGTTGGAATCGGAACCGCAGCTGCCGGCCTACCCCACAGCCACAGCAATGGGGGATCTTAGCTATGTCTGCGACCTACACCACAGCTCACAGCAACCCTGGATGCTTAACCCACTGAGTGAGGCCAGGGATTGAACCCACTACTTCAAGGATACCAGTTGGATTTTTTACCACTGAGCCACAAGGGGAACTCCACCTTATTATTATTATTTTTTTTTTAAATGAAGGAAGGTACTTGTTTTTCACTTTCCTCTGTTTTCATCTAGATGAAGGAATAGTATTCTTATAGCTTTGTAATCAGACCAGAACTAATTATTCCCCCTTGGTTGCCTCTGTATCATCCACTCTGATATGTTGATGTGTAGTGTTTTAGGAATCTTAAGGGTGTTATTCTGAATAGCCAGGCTAAGGGTTTGTTATTTTTGAAATTATTGTTTATCGCTTTTTTCATTCAGATGATGATGTTGATGACTGATGATGGTAAGCTTGAGTAAATACACATCATTTATTCCAAATGAAGGTTAGGGACCAATCCTGGTTTTGTTCCAAAAACAAAATCTTTTTTTCTACCTTTGTGTTATTTAGAATTATTTAATGATGAAAAATAAGGAAAGAGAAGTAAGGAACCATGGTAAAGTAAAAGTTTATTAACAGTTATTAAATACATAGCCTTGTTTTTATAGACATTTATTCTTCTGCACCCAGTAATGTATTTATTTGAATGAATTTTCATTTGGAGTTTCTCTTAAACCTGACAAAATGAAAGTGTGTTTATGGGAAAGGGAAATGATTTCCTTCCTTATTTACAGCTTGGTAAGTAAATTATTATTTGGGAAATGAAGATGTTGGTGGAGGCTTAACCTTTACTGAGTTGAGGTTATACATAATTACTTTCTTGGCAATTGAGTTTTGATAATTTTCTGGGAATTTTGCTTCATATCTTGGCTTTAAATGTATTTTACATTTGAAATGTGAAATTTCACCTTTCAAATATGAAATTAGTTGCTTTGTGTTTAAAGCTGTGTTTGAAGGTTTCTTTAGGCCAGTAGTGAGTCATTCAGTTAATGTAAAAAAGCAGTTTACTAACAGTAATAAATGCCCTCAGTTGTTTAAGGGAGTTGGAATACCTCCAAAATGAGTGAGACACAGTTTACCTGAAGTCAATCACAAGGAAATTATCTGCTAAGTGGATTTTCTGTAGAGTGTTTTAATTCTCTAGCTAGCATTCCATCCATACACCAGTTTTGCTTCAAAACTACTTTAGCCCCCACTCTGATGATGGATATTCAGGGATGGAAAGCAATCTGAATGGTAACCTTACTAAGACATGATTAGGAAGGCAGTCTCTAAAAACAATACACTCTGCTTTCTGAGTTATATAAAATTTGGAATTTTTATTCTACTGCTTTCTTCCTGGGGCACAACACAGTGCCAGGCAACTACTAGGTACTTAATAGATCTTTTTTCCAAATGAATAAATGAAATCCACTGAAGCAAATAATAAGAGAGTTGATAATATCTCTGTCATGAGCCAAATGAAGCCAAATGTGTATATGAGCATTTAAGAGAGCCACCTTGAAATAATGCCTTTAATTTATTAAGCAAGAGCTTTGGTATCAGTCTACATTTTGATTCTCGGTCTGTCACTTATTAGCTATATAATCTAGGGTAACTTATTTGATTTCTATCTGTCTCTCTCTGCTAGATTAAGAAAATTAGTTTGAAAGATTTTAACAGATTGAAAAATATATTGGGCATTGTAATCAACAGTTGTATGAGTGGAGGAAGAGCATTCCAGGCATAGAGAAGGTCAAGTGCAAAAGTCCTGAGAGGCATAGATTTAGGATATTTAACTAATAGGTAGTAAACAAACCACTTGTTAGTGGAGTGGGTGAGAGAAAGAGTTACAGAAGATGAGGTCAGAGAGGTAATGAGGGCTAGATGTCATAAGCCATAGAAAGGACTTTGGCTTTAACTCTTAGTAAAATGAGGAGCCATTGGAGGGTTTGTGAATAGAAGAGTATCATGATCTAGCCTTTTAAAGGATTATTTTGACTGCTGCTGAAAGACTAATAGTAAAAGCAGAAAGACCAGTTAGGAGGCTACAGTATTATTGTAACTCAAGAAAGTGATGGTGATGGTTTGAAGAGTGGTGGCGATAGTGAAAAAGTTATCTGACTCTGGATGTAATTTGAAAGTAGAATAACAGAATATGGTAACAGGTTAGACTTGGTATTTGAGCAAAAGGATTTGTTATTCACATACTAGAATGGGGAAGACTGGGCAGAGTAGATTTATGGAGGAAGACTGAGAGTTTAGTTTGGGACATGTTAAGTTTGAGATATATACAAGGTACTATATTGAGACTGCTCTGGGTTTACTTAACTTTGCTGAAGTGTATGTCCTTTAGGGTTTCTTTTTATGTAGTTCTCAGGGAGCCAGACTTTCTCTTTGTATGTATCAGATTGTTTTTATCTTACCTCCACTTTTGAATGTAGTTTAGCCGGGTATAGAATTCCAGTCCACAGTTACTTTTCCTTAGTGCTTTGACGATGTTATGTCTTTTATTATTATTATTACCAACAAGAAACTTGTCTTTGAATTTTGTTTTTTTAAATTGTTTTTTCTTTGTTTTTGGCCATACCTGCAGCATATGGAAGTACTAGGTCAGGGATCAAACCTATTCTCCAGCAGCAGCCTGAGCTGCTGCAGTGACAACACTGGATCCTTATCCTGCTATGCCACAAGGGAACTTCTTCATCTTCTATTTTTTTTTTTTTTGGCACATTTTGAAAGTGTATTTTCATTACCAGTATTTCCAATGTCTTTATTTTCATATACAGCTATTCTTATTTCAGTACTACCTGATTTTCATAATTTCTTGTTTTTTAAATAGAAGTTATTCCTTCATTTAGCTCTTGAATACTCTAAATTATTTTAAGGTTTTTGTCAGACTGTTCCATAAAATAAAGCTTCATTTAGAGTGAATTTATGTTCTAATTATTGATTTTTTTAAAAGATTTTATTTCTTAATATAAACCTTATTTCAGTGTTTGAATTTTGGTTTGCTGGCTAAGATTGGGAGACTTTTTGGCTTACTTACTTATATTTTGTCTCTAGGCTTATTCCTGTCTATCACAGGAACTACATTGGATAATGGCATTTTGGATCTTCCGTTCACAATGATCCTAGGGATATCACAGATCTGGTCACCAAGTTAGTAGTTAGGCTTGTTGACATAGACTCCCTGGACCCATGGCATTTCCTGTTTGTATAGCCTCAGGCAGCTGTGGCAGAAGCCCTTTTTCAACCTTTTTATGGGAGAGAAAGCCACTGAAATTCCTCATTTCCTGGGATTTAGGCAAGTTACCCCAAAGGAACTAACTTTCTGGCCATTACTGCTGCTTCTAGAGCTAGGACCCAGCAGATTCTGGTATCAGCTATTGACCTGAAACAAATAGACTGCCAGTTATAACTCCATCAAAAATGGGCCTGTTCCATATCAACAAAGAATTACAGTTTGGAGTCTGCAACCATGGCAAGCTGTGTACATATCCCATTTCCTCCCTCCACCCCTTTCACCCCCCTCCCCCTCCTTCACCCCCCCCCTTCCCCGACACACACACATAGCAAGGGAAGGAGAACTCTTTTAAAGAAGGGAAAAGGAAGTTGTAGTTGAGAGGGTTATAGTGAAAAAAGAATCCGTTGGAGGGGTTGAGAGTTCAAAGTATAGTGGCTTTTCATTGGCAGAGCTTGATAGTCTCTCATTGGCTGAGCGTTGTGGGGCAAGAAGTCTTTCTTCTTCCTGTTGGGCTTTGCTATCTTGTTAGGGCATGAGAGCTCCCCCTTCTGGCCTCCCAGTTAATTGAGGTTTCCGTATATTAATCTTTATAGAGCACATTTGCTGCTTTGCATTTCTGTTATATTTTACCCATAAAATTATCTTGTTTTTGAGCTCATTTGGTTTTAGGATTCTATATGTGTATTTTGGTTATTATTAATATGTATTGTGGGGGGCAGTTTATGTCTTGTCAAGATAAAAATCAGCTGTTGCATCTCTATCAGAAGTTAAATTAAAACTCTTTAAAACTTGCTTTTCTCATAATAAAAGATAATAATACCTTTAGAAAATAACTGTTTAGACCTTGCTAAACACTTTACAAGAATAACTGGGTCACCATGCTGTACAGTTGAAAAATTGACAGAAAACTGTAAGCCAGCTATAATGGAAAAATAAAAATCATTATATTTAAAAAAAAGAATAGACTCATTTAATTCTCCCAATAGCTTTCATTTTATAAAGGGGAAAAGTGAGAAATAGAGAGACTTGACCTGGATCACACAGCTGTCTGGTGGCGAAGCAAGGATTCTGAACTAAATAACTTGGCTTCATTGTCTGTCTTCCTAACCACTGTGATATATTCTCTCATACGTCAGTTGGGAAAAATAATACTTTCTTGCAGATTTATGTGTTGCCAGGTAAGATAAGGTGTGAAAAGCCTAATGTAAATGCTGTGTCTGATGTATAATAGGCATTTGATAAATGTTTATTATTCTTTTCTTAATGGCAAGCAGATATATTTTCAGTGTGATAATTTAAACAAAACTTGTAAATGGATTTTGTTTAAAACATGTCGTTTTGTTTTAGTAAAAGGGGCGGGAGTTCTATTATTGGACCAATTGCTCTGTATGGCTATAGGGGCAGGACTGGCTTGGGAGGGATACAGATCTAGGAAGCAAGGGAATCAGCAGAACAGAGTCCAATGGCAAAGTCCAAATTGGAAACCAGGTAACTGAAGGATTCTGCAGAAAGGCTAGTATGATCCTGGGGAATTCCAGAGCAGACCAAGAAGGTTTAAACTAGATAGTAGGAGCTGGTGCCTTGAGCATTCCCCAGAGCTCCCAACATTCCTGGATCCTTGGCAGTGGGCAGAGAGGTCTCTTTCATGGGCGTTTTGCCACCTTTGACTTCAATGAATATGATTCTGACCTTTGTTTTCAAGTTTCCCAAATTAACAAGAAGTGTTTAGCCTTAGTATGCAGCACACGTGTATATATGGAGAGAGATGTAATAATGAACCATCTTTATCCATCACCCAGATTCAACAGTTAACCAAAATTTTGTCACACCGGCTACATCTATCCGGTTCGTTGTTGTTTGCTGAAGTGTTGAAGTACATCCCTGATTTGTTATCTTCACTCCTGTGCACTTCAGTATGCATCTCTGAAAAAATATGAATACTTTTCTTCCATGTCCACAATGCCATTGCCACATCCTATAAATAATTCCTTGGTGTCATATAATATCTAATACAAACATAAATATCTTTATTTCTCTATTATTTGAAAATATCTTTTTTACATTTGCTTTTTTCAAGTTGGATTCTAAACAAGGTTCATACTTTGCATTTGGTGGTTTTTCCTGTGAATCTCTTTTAATCCTGTGGTTCAGACTGTTGGTAGCTGGTTTTGGTGGCTGAGGGAACCAAGTGGGAAGAATCAGGAATGAAGTGACAGATGTTAAGCCATGCTGAAAGGAAACCTTAAAATCACAGAGTCTGCTGGGAGTGGGAATATTTGGTTGTAACATTGGTGGCTAAAATGATGTTCCTAAAAAATATCAAACTTGTAAAAATGCCTCTTTCAAAGTAATATTATTTATATGTTTTGTTATATGCCAGACATAAACAACTAGTTTGAGTTGCTATTTGGAATGTTTAGTCAGAAATCGAAGTTGTCTATCCTACATCAAGCTAAAATTTAAAAAAATCCGCATTTCTAAGAGATCTAGTTCTCTTTACAAATTGGAGATCAGCTACCTTAAAAGAGAGAGTATTTTTCCCTTGAACTTTTATCTCTTTATTTTCTTATTGTTTTTAGTTCAGTTATGATCTTCCTGAAATAGTTGTGTCTGCCTACCACTAAATATGCTGTTTCTTAGGACAATGTTATATAATTTAGGGCATTAAGTTGAAAAAAATTTTTTAAGTCAAATGTTTTTAAGCGTTCTAGAATAACTGTTAATGTAATAGAACAGAATCTCCAAATAACTTCAAAATATTTAAGGCTCTTTCCAAATAATTTGCTTTATCAGTTCTTCTTAAGATCCAAATGAAAATTGTATTTGTGATAGGCCACACATTGAGAGAGTTAAAAGGATTACTAAAATATACTTGAAAATGTGTTTTCTTTGAATATATATATATACATATATAATCTCTATAAATGTAGAATAAAAATTACAATAAACTATAAGATTAGTTCTTGTTGAAAATGTTGAGTTTTGCAGTAAAGATAGAGCTTTGGTGAAATTTGATTAACCTTCGGAACATTTTGAGTGTGTACACCTAGGTATTAAAGCTTATTGGCACACAAGACATACTCTGCATGCTTTTGTAAGAAGTGAAAGCTGTAATAGCTTCAAATCCTAAGACCCTTCGTAAAGAAGAAAGTAGGTGAAAAGGAGAAAGTGAGACATTTTTAGTTCCCCTCCCTCCAAATGTAAGGATATTTATTCCTTCCTAACAGCGTTAATGTATATTGATAGTTGACTTTTACTTTTGGTACCTGATAATTCCAGACGTTTGCTTTATATATGTCTTCTAGATGCCCAGATGTGAGTCTGCAAAAGCTCCCGGAACAGTGGTTATGGAATGTCTTAGAGGAAATTAAATGCAGTGACGCTTCATCTAAACTCTGTGCTACAAGACGCAGTGCTGGAATTCCTTTCTACATACAGGTACTTCTCTATGGGATCAGAGCAGGGGTTTCATTTGTCTGTTTTTGGTCTTTTGATAGTAGTGTATTCTAACCCCCCAATTTATTAGTGGGCATATAGCAGAAGGAACAGTTCTGTCCTTTCTATAGCATATTTCACAAGTACTGTAACATTTGTGACTGTTTTCACGTGTGGACAGTACGTTCCTATGACAGATCTGTTCTTGGAACAAACCCTCTAAGAGCCAGTCTTGTCGTGTGAACAGAGGGTGATAGAGATTTCCGCCTTTATGTGGAGTAGGAAGACATTGCTGTGGCACATTCATTGCTCACTTCCAGGAAGTGCTTTTGCTACTTTTTTTTTTTTTTAGATTAGAGAAATCATCCTTCCTCTCATTTCCACAACGCTTCAGACTCTCTTTAGACAACGTGTTAACAGTCTCTTTTGAATCCTTCCATAAACTATCCATGCATAAAATAATCCTAATCCTAAGTAGGTAACATTTGTAAGTGGTTATTTCACATACGTTATTTTATTTAGTCCTTCCTCAAGCCCTGCCAGTTGGGTCCTATTATCATCTGTATATTGTGGCTGAAGACACTGGAGTTTAGAAAAGTTAGTTAAGTGACTTGCCAATAGCCACAGAGATAGTAAGAATAGAACTAAGACTTGGCCCAGGCACCCTGCCTCTTGAACCCCTCTTCTGTAAGGGTAGAGATGTGTGTATGTGAGAGTACAATTTCTTTTTAATGAAAATGAAAGCATACTCTGGACATGGTTTTGCTGTTTACTTTTTTTTTCCACTTAACATTATGCCATAAAGCAATGTCTTCTATATCAGCACACCCAGCTATTGCTACTTGATAGGAAAATATTTTATTTCCACAGTGTTGAAATTAAGAGGCTGTAATCTTTATGAATCCAAAGAATAAAAACCAAGTCCTCACAATACTAAATTAGATGTGAACTGAAAGATCATTGTTTAATATTCAAGAAGATAAAACCTAAGAATGGAGTGGTGTAATAAAAGCAATGAAAATAAATGAAATGAAATCTTCTTTGGTGCCCCAGCATTTTTTCCTTCCTTTTCTTATTCCTCCCTCACATTCCCAGTCATAATTTTTTGGTGACAATGGGCACCAACTGTAGAGGTTGATTTGACACAGAGATCACCAAGGTGGTTCTGCTAGATAGGTTTAATGACCTTCAGAAATCAGTTCCTCTCTGATCTGACCTATTCAGAATTAGCATGGGTCAAGTGTAATTCATTCTGACCTAGTGTGTTTTTGCCTCGTGTCTGTCTGAGGACAGATGTTAATGCACCAGCAAGGTCTGGTTGCCTGTTTGTGTCATGTGCTTCCTCTCTGGTTCCCAGCCAGTACTAAATATTGGTCATAGTGATAGAGTGGTCAGGACTGAACTTCCTTAGCCCAGCCTTGAGAATAATGCTGTAACCACCATAGCTATTGGAGGAAAAAAGCTATGGTTTGCAGAAGGGACATCAGTAATCACATAGAGCTTTCTTATTGATTTGTTTATTTGCTTTTTAAGGGCCGCATATGTGGCATATGGAAGTTCCTGGGCTAGGGGTCGAACTGGAGCTGCAGCAGCTAGCCTACATTATAGCCACAGTAACTCAGGATCTGAGCTACATCTGTGACCTACACCACAGCTGATGACAATCCACTGAGCAGGGCCAGGAATCAAACCTGCAAACTCATGGATACTAGTCAGGTTCGTAACCTACTAAGCCACAATGGGAATTCCATATGTTTAGCTTTCTTATTTATTTTAGTTGAATAAATCTAGAAAAATATGCTTAGAAAGGCCCCATTTTTTTTTAGCATAACTTACCAATAAAATGATATTCTTATTTTGGTAGAAACTTCTGCTTGGCATCAGCCATAGAGAAAAACTGCCTACTTAATTTGTGAGCTTACCCTTTGTGTAGACAGATAAAATTTTTTTTGAATGGTCATTAAAAAATAGTGTATGTTTTCTGTACATAAATATGTTGTGAGTATTTCTTTTTTAAAACTCTTGCACCTGTGTATCTTTACTTTCCTCTTTATGAATTATATATACTTCAGAAGGAGCCGAATGGCTTGAAACTTGCATTCTTGGCAGCCAGTAGCTACATACATTTGAGTTATTCCGGCTATTCCCAGACCTACATAACTATTAATAATCTATTTTATGTCTGTTGATTTGCCCATTCTGGACATTTCATATAAGTGGAATCATTATTGTTTCTGTTCTCTTTCACTTAGCATCATATTTCTTTTTTCCATTTTTTTTGGTCTTTTTTTTTTTTTTTAGGGCCCCACCCGCGGCATATGGAGATTCCCAGGCTAGGGGTTGAATAGGAGCTGTAGCTGCTGGCCTAGACCACAGCCACAGCAATGCCAGATCAGCATTGCCACCTACACCACAGCTCATGGCAACACCAGATCCTTAACACAGTGAGCGAGGCCAGGGATTGAACCTGCGTCCTCATGGATGTTTAGCATCATATTTCAAGGCTCATCCATTTTGTAGCATGTATTAGGACTTCATTCCTTGTTATCGCCTCAAGTGGTTTGATTTTCCCATTTTTATGGTCATTGAATATTGGCAAAATGTTAGAAACAAAATAAGGGAGTTCCCTTCATGGCTCAGTGGTTAACGAATCCGACTAGGAACCATTAGGTTGCGGGTTTGATCCCTGGCATCGCTCACTGGGTTAAGGATCCGGCGTTGTGGTGAGCTGTGGTGTAGGTCGCAGACGCGGCTTGGATCCTGCGTTGCTGTGGCTGTGGCGTCTGCCGGTGGCTACAGCTCCGATTAGACCCCTAGCCTGGGAACCTCCATATGCTGTGGGTGCGGCCCTAGAAAATACAGAAGGAAAAAAAAAAGAAACAAAATAAATAAGCAGCTCTTGAAAATTCAAATATAGGACCACCTTTAGAGTTTGTAGTGTATCCTTTAGTTTGCAGTTTCTGATGCTACAGTTTGATAGTCCTCCAGGTAGACTCTTGTGAAGAATTCAATAACTGATCAGTCTCCAGGGAGTTTCCAAATCCTTAAAATATGTTTAACCTAGAGGTTTGTTTTTCAAGTAAAGAGAAGTTTTTTGTTGGGTAAATTTGTTACTAAAACTAACTTGCTTATTGTGTCTGAGACCTGCCATCTATTTATGGTCCTAGAAGAGTTGTCAGCAAGAGCCATTTTCAGCCTCTTAGAATTATATAATTAATAAGCAAACTGGAGGTGACCTTAGAGATTCCCTGATATCACCACCTAATTTTACAGGTGAAGAATCTTGGGGCTGGTGAGGTTAAGATGCTTGCCCAAGGCCACATGGTTTAATTAACTTGTTTAACACAACATGTTTTTATAAAGTGGGTTTTGCATTTGGGGATCAATTCTGGGAAGTAGCAAATAGATGTTTATGAAATAATAGTCCTGATAATTGTTGCTTTGTTTTTCCATAGGCACTGTTGGCATCTGAACCTAAGAAAGGCAAAATGGATTTGTTGAAAATAACAATGAAAGAGTTAATCTCTTTGGCTGGACTTACAGATGACTCAAAGAGCACAGTCCCTAAGGTAATAATAGAAATACACAAGCCCTGCTAGGAAGGTAGTGGTTTTAAATCTATGCAGTACTAAAAAACAAAACAAAACAAAACCTACTAAAGATACAGAACTCTTTAAGATAAGACAGGTATTTGAAGCTTATTTGGATGGGTTGTTCTGGTTTGGTTTTTCCAGTCTACAAAATAAACCATTGCTTTAGTTGTAGATTGACCAAGATGATCAGTTTTTTTTTTTTAATTTTGTTTAAAGTCTAGTTGATTTACAATGTTGTACCAATTTCTGTTGCACAGCAATGACCCAGACATATATATATATATATATATATATATATATATATATACATACATACATACATATACATACATACATATATATATGTGTGTATATATATATTCCTTTTGTCATATTATCTTCCATTATAGTCTATCACAAGAGACTGGATATAGTTCCCTCTCTGTACAGTAGGACCTCATTGCTTATCCTTTCTAATTATAATAGTTTGCATCTACTAAGCCCAAACTCCCAGTCCATTCCACTCCCACCCTCGTTCCCTTGGCAACTACAAGTCTGTTCTCAATGTCTGTGAGTCTGTTTTATGGATAGGTTCATTTGCACCATATTTTAGATTCCACATATAAGTGATAATCATATGGTATTATTTGTCTTTCTCTTTCTGACTTAACTTCTCTTAGTGTGATAATCTCTTATTTATGGCTAAGTAGTAGTTCATCTTAATCCATTCCTCTGTTGATGGACATGTAGGTTGTTTCTATATCTTGACTATTAGAACAGTGCTGCTGTGAACATAGGGAAACCAAATCAAGAATTCATTTCTGCTGGGGGGTTTTTTGTTGTTGTTTTTTATTTTGGTTTTTTTGGGGACACACCTGTGGTATGTGGAAGTTCCCAGTCTAGGGATCGAATCGGAGCCACAGCTGCTAGCCTATGCCACAGCCACATCAACATGAGATTGGAGCCGCATCTGTGATCTGTGTCACAGCTCATGGCAATGCCGTATCTCAACCCACTGAGCAAGGCCAGGGATTGAACCCACATCCTCATGGATACTAATCAGATTCGTTAACCACTGAACCATGACAGGAACTCCTTAGTTTCCAATGCATTTTTTAATAGGAGCTTAATGTGTATGTATCTTTTATGTTTCATTTAAAGTACATTGTACGAATGCTGATTTATAGCATCTTCATTATTGTTTAATTCTAAATATTAAAAAGTTTTTTCTTTGACTAGTGTTTTAAAATGTGTCAATTTTAAAAGTATGTAAAGAAATCAATGTCTAACTTAATTCCACCATGATCAATGCAGAATCTGTAACATACTAATTATTTGGTATTTTTCGAGGCTTATTTGTGGCTAGGTTTGGGGTCATTTAAAAAAATAAATGTTTCAGGAGTTCCCGCTCTGGCGCAACAAGATTGGTGGTTTCTTGAGATCCCTGGGACACAGGCTCGATCCCTGGCCCGGCACAGTGGATTAGGGATCTGGTGTTTATGCAGCTGTGGCTTAGGTTGCAGCTATGGCTGGGATCTGATCCCTGGCCCCAGAACTCCATATGCCATGGAACTACATATATCTATTAGATCAATCTTTTTTATTGCATTGTTCATATCTTGCTAACTTAAGAAGTTGATTTATCGATTATTAGGTGTGTTTTATTAAAATCTTCTATTTTGGAGTTCCCGTTGTGGCTCAGTGGGTTAAGAACCCGACTAGTATCCATGACAATGCAGGTTCGATCCCTGGCCTGGCTCAGTGGGTTAAGAACCCGACTAGTATCCATGACAATGCAGGTTCGATCCCTGGCCTGGCTCAGTGGGTTAAGGATCTGGTGTTGCCATGAGCTGCAGTATAGGTTGTGGATGCGGCTTGGATCTAGCATTGCTCTGACTGTGGTGAAGGCTGGTGGCTACAGCCCTGATTCGACCCCTTTCGCCTGGGAACTTCCATATGCCGCAGGTGCAGCCCTAAAACAGGTAAAAAAATAAATAAAATAAAATCTGCTATTTCATTTGCAGCTTGTCCATTTCTTCTTGTAATTTGGTAATTTCTCATTTTGAGGCTATGTTTGTTACTGGGTATGTACAGATTTAAAATTACTATGGTCTTCGACCTATAAATAATTTAGAACTTTTTATTCTAGGTTCATGCTTTAAATATCCTCAGAGCATTGTTCAGAGATACACGTCTGGGAGAAATTATTATCCCTTATGTTGCTGATGGAGCTAAGGCTGCAATTCTGGGCTTTACCTCGCCAGTCTGGGCAGTAAGTGCTTTTGCCATTTATTTTCATTGACTTAATTATACCTCTGAGTAGGTTTTAATAAACTAACCTTTCTCTGGATGATAAAAAGATATGTATTGCATTTTATCAAGGAGGTAGTCCATGGGATAAATCCTTGGATCGAGCTACTTTTTGACCCTTGGTATTTTATGACTACGTTCTGCCTCCTTTGTTGACTTATTAGCTGTAACTCTCTGTTTTATTATCTTAGTGTTTGCTTTTAGAGTTTATAAGTTTAACATCACAGTCTACCCTCAAGTGATATTTTACAACTTCACTTAAAGTACAAGAACCTAACAATATGTACTCCCTTTTCTCTCTTCCTGATCTCTGTGCTTTTATTATACATTTTATCTTTATGTATGTTGTTTACCCACACTACATTGTTATTATTTTTGTTTAAACTGTTATCTCTTTTTACAAATTCACCATTTTAACCATGCAATTCAGTGGCAGTAAGTACCTTCACCATGTTGTGCAGTGATCACTACTATCCATTTTCAGAACTTTTTCGTCATCCCAAACAGAAGCTCTGTACCCTTTAAACGGTAACTCCCCATCTCCACCAGCCCCCAGCCCCTGGTAACCTCTGTTCTACTTTCTGTCTCTGAATTTGCCTATACTACGTATCTTATGTAAATGGAATCATACAATATTTGTTCTTTTGTGTCTGGATTATTTCACGCGGCATAGTGTTTTCAAGGTTCATCCATGTTGTAGCATGTAACATAATTTCATTTTTTTTCAAGGCTGAATGAAATTCCATTGTGTGGATATATGACATTTTGTTAATTCATTCATCTGTTGACAGACTTTTAAGTGTTTCTTTTTGGCCAATGTGAATAATGCTGCAGTGAACATTGATGTATAAGTATCTGTTTGAGGACCCTCACTTTCAATTCATTTATGTGTATCATATAGTAATTACATATTTTAACTTTTTGAGGAATTACCAAACTGTAGTTCAAAGTGGCAGCACCATTTTATACTCCAATTAGCAATGCACGTGCTTCCATTTTCTTCACATCCTTGTCAATACTTGGTATTTTCTGTTTTTTAATAGCAGCCATCCTAACAGCTGTGAAATGGTATTTCATTTGTTGTTTTGATTTGCATTTGATGTTGACCTGGAAGCAGACTGACTTTTAAGTATCTGAATGCGTCTTTCTTTTGGATGCTGTGGGCTCTGGGTATCAGTTATTGAGCAGAGTGCTGGAAATATACTCTAGTAAAAAGTGAAAAAAGAGACATGAAACATTAAAATGGGGGAGGTTAAATGCTGGGTCACATATATGTATTTTTGCAATATGATCTTGGTCCAAAAGCTTTTTGATTTAGAACGCTAAGATAGTGGGCAATACCCAGTACAGTTGTTGGTTTAAACTTTCACATATTTTTTAATAGTTCCTAAGAGAAACACCATGATTTTATTGTTTTTCTACATCATCATGCCTTCTAGAGTCAAGGAGACTAATATAGAGTTTGTGGGCACTTGACTATGGCTTAAAAAAAAAAAAAAGACTGGCAAAGGGAAAGGAGGAAAGAAGCTAGACATTAATACATTACCTGCAGAACAGAGAGTTTACTAGAAAGGCAGGCTTTCCAATTAGTGAGCTGCCCAGACCGTTTCATAACTGTCTGATGAGCTTCTAATTGAGAGTCAGTATATTGCAGTGTAGCCCAAGGCACAGACTCCCAGTGTACAGAGGAATCGTCAAGGTTGCCAGCTGCTGCCTGGAAAACTATACATCTTCCTGTTAGAAAGATAAATGTCTGCAATTCTGTCTAGGAGCATTGCCTAACTACTCCTGAGGACATGGTGTTTCCCTTTTGCATTTACAGGAAAAGGGAGCAGTACCTGTATACCATCAGGAGAGGTAGGCGGGAATGTGGCTTGACCATCAGGAAGAGTAGAGATCGTAAAACTGATTGCCAGAAATATCAGTGTTGTTTTCTTCCAACCATGAATTCTAGATGAACAGAGAAATGTTCTTTGGGAAAGGGCTTTCAGAGAGTGAAGCCTGGTGACTCTTCCAACTTTTTAGCCACACAAATGAAGGGATCAGTTTTTAGAAATTCCTTTCTTGAGACCTTTTAAACAGTAACACAGGTGCACTGCAGAAAGTTTAAAAATAAAAAACATGGAAACTAAAAGTCACGTGTTTAATTACCATACAGATAGAATAATTTTTAGTGTTCTGATGTATTTTCTTTCTCTTTTTTTCTATGTGGGTTTTATATGTGTGTAGTACTCATATGCACACATCTATTTACAAAAGCCTGCACAAATATACGTAAGTGCTTATGTATAGTTTTATTTGGGGAGATTTACCCTTTTAACACTGGTTATAAAGGATTCTTTTGTTTCTATTCAGTTTGTTTGCTTTACTAGAGAAAGTAAATGTTATAGCTATAATGATCCATTATGTGACTTGAATATATTAATTTTGTTGCCTTCCATATAAAACCTAATCTAACACCAGAATCATGTCAATATATTCAGTAGATGTGAAGTATTCTTCATTTTATAAGACAACACCACAGCATTGTCTGAAGAATGTAAAGAGTGATTTTTCCTGAGTGTGTGTGAAATATGGTTTGATTTACGGAAATCTGATTTGTACTCATCTTAGAAATCTACCTTGTGCCTAAAGATGACTCCATCTATACTTTTGACTTGTTTTTCCTAATAAATTAGAAAAAAAGCAAGTAGAATAATTTTGTAGTAAAGGAGCAATTTCCAGGAAGCATTCATGTATGTATTTAATTGTTTATACAGATTCCTTAATCTTTTCTATTGAGACCACACAAATGTCTTGATCTTTGCCATCTGTTAGGCATTTTTTAATCTGGGGGAAATGGATTGTTGTAAACATGTTAGGCATTAGGTATGCCTACTTGTTGCAGATGATTAAATACTAGAAAGGCAGGAGTATGTAAGACATAGTCATAATAATGGCTGTCTTACTGCATATTTTTCATGTGCTTGGTATCATTTACATTGACTCTCCCAGTTAATGCTCAGAACAGCTCTGCTGAGTAGGTTCTGTTGTTAGAATTCCCATTTTACAGATAAGGAAAACAAGGCTCAGAGAGGAGAAGTGACTTTAAGGACACACAGCTCTTATTTGTCTGAATCCAGAACCTGTGCTCTTATTAGGGAAACTTTGGGTGTATTATAGGGGTGCAGTAAAGGTGCATCCCGTGTTCTGTAATGTAGCATCTCATCTGAATCTGGAAATGTCAGGATTAGCCATAGCCGCCATGGGTGTAGTTGGGACAGACCTGTGGTTTGAAGCTTGGCTCCCACAGCTGTTGAAAAACCCTGCACAAGAGAGTCACAGCAGGGGGATGATGGGATATGACTGATGTAGTTAAAAGCAGAGACTCGATTGTGAGGTGGTCAGAGGGAAGGAAGAAGACCAATCAGGAAGCTATTGTAATAGTTCTGTCCAGAGATGATGGTGGCTCAGAGTATTAGTGAAAACAGTGACAAGTGATAATCTCCAACATATATTTTAGAGATGAAGTTAGTTTAGTTAAAAATGTAGGTAACAAAAGGTAATACATTCTATCTATATCTATCTGTCTACACACACACACACACACGCTCAGAATTTTCTGGGCAGGTTTTGGAAAATGAGACGTTCCCAGGCATTCCCTTTTGTACAGTGACCTGATCTTTCCCAGTATCCTCATTGCAGGGAAGTAAACCCATCTTTCCAACCTGCCCAGAAGCACCATTGAGTATGCCACTTTAGGGCCCTTCTAAGATCACACTGGGTTTACATTTCTGTCTGGTACGTCTTACTTGGCTTCCCTCAGGCCAGCTCTGGTTTACAGTATGCAGTGGGTTTCAGAGGAGGAAAGAGCCTTGCAGATATTCTCACACAGCTGTCATGTGCACTCTGTGCCTCTGTTGGCACCAGCGTCTACAGGAGGCCCTCTGGTGGTTGTGAGGTTGCCACGGGGGTGCCAGGCTGAGGCCATGCAGTGCTGAAACCCAGCCCTCTGTGTTTATTGCACTACATGCCTTGGCATGGACTTTTATTCACTCATAGGAAGAGTCCTTTTCCTAATTTGCACATGGGTGGTGTACAGGCTAATGAAAGCTCCATCTCCTCTTTTCTCTTCTTATGGAAGAAGTATCTTGCTACTTCAGAAGAAATTCACCCTGAATTCCAGAACATGCTAATCATAGACCCAAAAGTCCTAGTAGAGTTTTCCTGAATTACAGATGAGGGACTTGTGACCTAAAGTTTTAAGTGCCTTTTTCAAGATCCAAGGCTAGGAAATGATAGAAAGCAAAGTAGAATCCAAATATCATTTAGTATTTTTCAGAAAGTAATTTTTTCTACTATAAACTGGTACTATGTTCACTAGGCAAAATTATGTACAGACTCCATCCTCAAGGACGTGACTGTCTATGAAAGATGACGGTATATGGGATATAAATAACTATACCACATAGTGCTGGCACATGCTAGGTTCTCCACCCATATTTTAAAAATATTTGTCAAGGGGATTGTTTTCTTATATAAGTAAAATATATGGCATACACACATACACATATGCATATATACATGCATATACACTTCACACACACTACTTTGTGAAACCTAATTTTCTTTCCATTTACCTAACTCTTCCATATCTTATAGAAGTCTGTACAGAATTTTTTTTTTGTACTAGAAAGAGAAGAAAAGGCAAATGTCCTCAGTGGATAGAAGGGAAAAAGTTTGCTAGCAAGTGTCAGTTTGTAACTGAATACCAGGTCCCTATCAACCATATGTTGGGAGCTTGATGGAGAATTCAGTAAGGGAACATTTTCTGGTATTTCCCTTGTGATGAGGATTGATTATAGTTGGAGTTATTTGGCAGCCATTCTATTCTCTCCATTTCTCCTTCTCCTTCCTTTTCCTCTTCCTCCTCCTCCTCTTCTTCTCCTTCTCCTTCTCTTTCTCCTTCTCCTTCTCCTTCTTCATCTGGCATATGAAAGTTCCTGGGCTAGGGGTTGAATCGGAGCTACAGTTGGGGCGTATGCCACAGCCCTGACAACACTGGATGCAAGCCGCATCTGTGACCTACACCACAGCTTGCAGCAATGCCAGATCCTTAACCCACAGAGCAAGGCCACGGATCTAACCCACATCCTCACAGAGATAGCACTGGGTTCTTGACCTGTTGAGGCACAACAGGAACTCCCTATTCTCTCCATTTCTAACTTTACCACTGCTTACTCTTTCATTACTTTTCTTTTTACTTGCATTCTCCTTGATTCTTCCTTCCTAAACAGGACTGTTTTCATTGCCACTCTAGTAGGAGTTTTCCAAAATATACTACCACTGTACATGAACTTTTTCACTATCCACATTAAGATTTAACATCAATGAGTCAATGAGTCAGATTAGTATTTACTATTGATGTTTTAGGAGTTGATAATGCAGTTTGTCAAGTATTCACAACCTTTTTCTCAATTGTACTTCTACTTAATTCCCCTCCTCATTAGCTTTTAGTGAACAGAGACAGAATATGTGGATGAAATATTAGAAAATATACAAGGGTGCCTGAAACAGATGTCCTTGAACTATGTATATTGTCATACAAAAACAAGGTCACTCTTCTATCTTAAGTAACAAGTAGTAACCGTGCTAGTTATTTTGGTCTACATTTGTAACAACTTTTAAAAATGTTATACTGTATAATTTCTATACTATTAAAACATAGAGTATATATTTTTAAACATGGAAATCAATATCATATTTTCCATGAATACAGTCCCAAAAAGCACCTGATCATGTAAGCGGATGCAAAAAAGCAGTTGACACAGTCTTACACCATTAAAAGCACTCAGAAAGCTGGAAGTGAAAGGGAAGTTTCTCAACCTGATGAAGGATATCAGTGAAAAATCCAAGTTAGCAATGTACTTACTGGTAAAAGACTGAAAGCTTTCCCTCTAAGATCAGGAACAGAACAAGGATATCCACTGTTGTCAAATCTCTTCAACACTGTACTGGAGGCTGTAGGTAGAGCATTTAGGCGAGAATGAAAAATAAATATTAGCCAGACTGGAAAGGGAGATGCAAAACTATTTCTGTTTTTCAATCACATTTATATATAGAAAATCCTAAAGAGTTCACGCGCGCGCGCGCACACACACACACACACACACACACACACACACACACACACATTAGGGCTAATAAAAAGTTCAGCAAGGTTGCAAGACACAAGATCAACATGTAAAAATCACTTGTATTTCTATATACTACCAATGAATAATCAAATGAAATTAAGAAAACAGTTCCGTTTATAATAGCATCAAAAAGAATAAAATATTTAGTAATAAATGTAACAAAAGAAGGACAAGATTTGTACAAATGTAACAAAAGAAGGGCAAGAAACTTAAAAACTATTGCTGAAACAAACAAAAGAAGTTCTAAATAAATGGGAAAATATTCCATCTTCATGGACTGGAAGACTTAATATTGTTAAGATGGAAATACTCCCCAAGTTGATCTGAGATTCACTACAGTCTCCGTTAAAATCCCCCTTTGCAGAAACTGACAAGGTTATTCTAAAATTTAGAAAGAAAAGCAAGAGATTCAGAATAGCCAAAACAGTCTTGAAAAAGAACAGGCTTGGAAGACACACAAGTCCAAATTTTAAGGCTTATAACAAAGCAGCAGTGATTAAGACATTGTGGTAATGCCATAAGGATAGATTTATGTAAATCAACAGGATAGAATTGAGTCCAGAAATAAAACCTAACTTTTAGTTAAAAAAAAAAAAATACCGACATAATTCAGTGGGGGAAAGAATAGTCTGTTGCACAAATGGTCCTGGGACAACTGAATATCTATATACAAAAGAATGAATTTGCTTCTTGTCTTAAACCATATTCAGAAATTAACTCAAAATGGATCAAAGTCCTAAATGTAAGAACCAGAGTGATAAAACCTTTAGAAGAAAACATAAGTGTAAATCTTTGTGACCTTGGATTAGAAATGGTTTCTTAGATATGACACATAAAGCACAAGCAACAACAGAAAAATGATGGATAAATTAGACTTGATCAAAGTTTAAAATGTCTGTGTTTCAAAGGATAGTGTCAAAAAAATGAAAAAACATCTGATAGAATGGGAGAAAATCTTTGAAAATCATATATCTGATAATCATATATTTGATTGGTATCCAGAATACCAATGATAAAAAGACAACCCAATTTAAAAATGGACAATGAATTGAATATATTTCTCCAAAAAAAGATACAAGTGGCCAATTAGCACATGAAAAGATGCTTAACATTATTCATAATCAGGAAAATATAAGTCAAAACCACACTGAGATATCATCTCATATCCATGGGATAGCTGTAATAAAAAAAGATGGACAATAACAATTACTGGGGAGGATTTGGAGCATTGGTGAAAATGAAACTAACAAACTACTGACAAGGATGTAATAGGTACCACCATTTTGGCAGTTTCTCAAAAGGTTAGCATAGGTTTCCCATATGATCCAGTGGTACCACTTCTTGGTATATATATACCCAAGAAAAGTGAAAACATGTTAACACAAAAACTTGTCTGTGAGTGTCCCTAGCATCATCACTATCCATAATCGTCAAAAAGTATAAAAAACCTAATGTTCATCAGATGATGAGTAAATTTTTTAATGTTTAATATTTTAATATGGTATATCCATACAGTGGAGTACTCTTCAGCCATAAAAAAGAATAGCATACTGATACATAGTACAACATGGGTAGACCTTGAGATTGAAAGCCAAATGAAAGAAACTGACATAAAACGCTGTCTCTCACATGATCTCATGAATATGAAACATCCAGAACAGGTAGTTCCACAGAGACAGAAAGTAGATGAGCTTGCCTAGTGTGAAAGGATGGGAATAACTGTTAATGTGTATGGGTTTTCATTTTGGAGTCATGAAAATATTCTGGAATTAGGTAATGGTGAGTTTCCTGCTTTGTGAACAAAGTGAAAATTTCTAAATAATGTCCTTTCAGATGGTGAATTTTATGGTATATGAATTATATCTCAATAAAAGGAAAATTAGTTTTTCAAAATGTTTTTTAAAAGTTTATCATTTGGTCCCCTTTGGAAATGCTATAGCATGAACTCATTATTCTGCAAACCGGTAAATTTATGGAAATAATTCTGTACTAACAGAATGACCAAATAGCTCATGAGGGAAAGCCTTTTATTTTAATGGTAGTTTTTCTGAAAATTATAACTAATTAATGGTAGAATATTACTCTTTTGCTATACTACTGGAGTAGGTAATGATGATCATTGGCTCCTAATCAGCGAACTTGATGAATGGATCAGGCTGCTAATCTATCAGATTCATCTTAAAATTTCTAAAAGACATTGTGTGTCTCCTGCCTGTAGGAGAATAAAATAAGGTGGTTTTCTTTTTGGGGACACCTATTTATTTTGTAAAACAGTTCTCTATAGTTCTGATAAAGTGTACCTCAGTGGACACCCTCTTTTATCTCCAGTTTTAACTTAGGACAGAGCAATTTGTTTACAGATATTGGGCAGGGCATACAGTAGAGACTTCACCAATGTTTGTTAATTGTTGAGTGGACATAAGTGAACTGGTCCAGTTTTAGGGTTTCATTGCAATTATGGTATGAATTGTGCCAGTGTATCTGTGGTCAACTTCTAGAGTTAGCACGCACGAACTGTGTCAGTCAGTGCTTCTGGAGGAGAGGTTGCAAACTGGTGGCTGAAAGGTCAAGTCTGGCCTACAACTGTGTTTTATTTGGCCTTCATAGTTTTTTTTTTTTTTTCTTCCTCTTCTTCCTTTAATTTGTTGCCAGCATTAAAAATAGATTTCACATAAAAATTGGGGTTTCTGGCTTCTTTTGAAAAAGCAGAAGATCTGGCAGTACTGGGCTTACATTCCCTCTGGGCAACGATTTCAGTTGCAGCTGAATAGTGACTGCATTAGACCCAGTCCTCTGCTGCTTCTGTCACTCACTAGTCCTTGTGGGCATTTGAGTTTGTGATCCTTTCAGCAGGAGTTTCAGGAAGCTATGGTCTAAATCCTACATTGCTGCTTTTAATTACCTTTCTTCTAATGTTGCTATTTAGCACACCATATGATGCCATCTAATTAGAAATAAGCTCTGTGTTAGCAGTAAGTGTGTGTCTTCTATTTCTGGTTATTCTCCGTGGTGCCAGTATAGGACCTTATAATAGGAAAGTCAGTACATGTTTATACCTATCTACTCTGATTTGGCAAGGTAATTGAGGAAGCCCAGTATGCTATGGCATTCAGGACATTTTTATGATACAGGAAAGCATCTTGACACATTGATTTGGAAATAGACGTGATTCATGTTTATTAATGATGGTTCTTTCTTCTTATTTTTATGAACCATTTATCTCAGATAATCTTAGGGTTAAAATTACACTATTAGGTTAGTGGCATTGTGCAGGTAATAGCATTTTAGATATAATATTAAATATTTTCTTGGTCATATTAAGAATGTGGGTCCTTTGAATTAGGTCTGATGAATATTTTCTCATGGGTAAATGACTACAGAAAATAGATGGAGAGAGCTGAGCTTTTTACTGGGGTATTACTCATCATCAGAAATTTTGCAGAAAAATAAATTAACTTTTTAAAAGTGTTATTTGATGATATAAGCACAAAGAAATAAAATAGTTGGTGGTAATATTAGAAGTTTAAGAAAAAGCTGTGTTGTGTGCATGTGGTTGGGCTGTAGAGCTCAGTTTAAGAGGAAGTCATCAATGTAATTACTATAAAGTTAGTGAAAATTATCTTATTTTATGAATAGAAACCATATCTCCTTTAGCCCTCCACCGGGCAATTGGGTAATGATTTTGAATATTTAGTTTGAACGTTGTAAATGTTGGTTTCATGCCGTGAATATTTCTTAACGTTTATTGTGTATTTATTTTTACATTAGGTGAGAAATTCATCCACGCTTCTCTTCAGTACCTTGATTACAAGAATATTTGGAGTTAAAAGGGGAAAGGATGAACTTTCCAAAAAAAATAGGTAAACTTCATCTAATGCTAACTTTCCTTTTTACAAAATATTGTCCTGGCCAAAAATAATTTTGGGAATTTTACTTACTTTTATAGATTCATCTAGAGTATAAAAATATAAAAATACTATAGTAAATTAACCTATGCTGCCAAATTCTAAGCCCTTGGGCAAAAATATATCTACTGTTTAATAAGTGGACCTTTCAAAGCAACAGAAATACAGCAGGGTAGCAAAGACTGAAATGTAGAGCTTGTTTCTCAGTGCAACAGCTAAAGGTTTGTTGATTTACATCTTCTTCAAGTGTTCCTGAGATGTCCTAAATAGCTTTTTCTTGATGTATCATCAAGTACTGGCTTGTGCAATATCGTTTTGCTTTTATAGTAACTGGAAGTTTAAATGTTTATGATGCGCTCATCAAAAAACACCCCTGATTACTTTTGCATTAAGCTCTCACCAAAGTGAGCAGTTACAAATGTTGGCCACACAGGATAAACAGTGCTTTTTTACTTTTAGGTCTTTGTTGTGTTTGTTCCCTAAGATGTTTTTCTATTAAGCTTTTTTTTTTTTAATGTCTGGAAAAAAACTTACTGAAACACTTTGATTATGAGTAATTTCTATATACAATGCATATGTCCTGTTTGTTGGTTTTTAAAGAGAAGCTTTGAATAGTTTCTTTAGTACATAACGCGGGTTTTAATGGTAGTCTAGTGGCTTGCATGAGTTAACACTAGATGTCACTGTCGCTGCATGCTTAATTACTTTTAACTTCATTTAGGATCTGATTTGGCCCAATGGCCTTGCTCTGGATGATCTAGAGATAAATCAAGCTCCATTCCTCTCCTACCTAAAAAAGTTGATGATCACACTTTTAATTTCAGTTTTAATCTGTTGTTTATTAAGATATATTTTCTTGGCAGTTCCTGTTGTGGCTCAGCTGCAGTGAACCCAGCTAGTACCCATGAGGATGCGGGTTTGATCCCTGGCCTCACTCAGTGGGTTAAGGATCCAGCATTGCTCTGAGCTGTGGTGTAGGTCACAGACGTGGCTTGGATGTGGAATGGCTGTGCGGCTGTGGTGTAGGCCAGCAGCTGCAGCTCTGATTCAACCCCTAGCCTGGGATCTTCCATGTGCTGCATTTGCAGCCCTAAAAAGCAAAAAAAAGGAGAGAGATATTTTCTTATGATGGAACTAGGTCTTAGGAATGAAAAAATATCATGAAATAATTTTATAATGCACTATTAGTAATTCTGGTGAAACCTACTGGTAGTTCTGAATTGTCATTTAAATTGCTGCATATCACCCTATAAAATTCAATAAATATTTAAATGGAAAGTGGTTGGCTATAAATGTGTGAATCCCTTGAGTATATTAAGGAAAGACTGGAGTTTTTTTTTTTTTTCAGCTGAGTTGTTTTTTTCATAACGATCACATTATTCCTTTGAAAGGATGATTAGTAAAAAAGGATTATTTTTACTATTTAGCTGATTCCTAAATAAATTCTTCCTGTCACTAGGTTGAAGTCACTGATATTTGTTTCTTCTTAGGTTTATTTATTTTGTTAATAATTCAGTTGTACTAAGGTTTAAAACAGTTTGGTCATATTATAACATAAGGCCATGATAAGTAGTGTAAATAAAATATGATATGAGGTTATCAAGCAAGTGAAATTGATGTTTATAACTGAACTCAGAAATGAAGAAATGTTTTTTTTCTCCTTTACTTTTTATGAAGAGAGTGATTCTTGGATGTGTATACAAGTTTTACTATGTATAGGAGAAAACGATCGGATTCATTTTGTGTAAGGTTACATCTGAAACAGGGTGGAAGAGTAGCACAGTAAAAGCACACTGTCCTAGTCTCTTTGCCACAGCATGCTGATGGCAACCCCATTATAACTTCATTCCTCTCAAATAAGGAAGGTTACAAAATATATAACTTTCCTAGAAAGAAGGAAATGGAATATTCATATAATTGTTTTGAGTAAAAGCTAAAAAGCGAAATGAAGATATTAAGTTAATTTTTTAATGTGATGAGCATTTTTGGTAACAGTTTTTATTTCAATAATCTAAACGTTGGTATGTTTCATTACATAGACAATGCTTTTATTCTGTTTAACCCTTAAAGAGTATATTTCTTGGCAGCATCCATTGGATTTGCTTTGCAAAACTTTTAGTGTCTTACACTTGCCATTATTTATTATTGTTCTTTTAGCTGTAGTTTATTTAATTATGTCACTTTTGGTTGAAATGTTTATATACCTATCCCCTACAATATTAACTCCCTGAGGGTGGAACCTTTTCCTTCTATTCCGTGTATATATGGTGGGCACTGTAAGAATGCTAGTGATAATGATGTCTTGTTGACTGGTTACTCAACCACTGAATAACTAAACTCAGCTGATGATATCGCCTAGGCCGGTGGAGTCTACTTTCACAGCCACAGATGGTTCTGCACACAGTTTTGCAAATATGTGCTCTTGATCAGAAGGGAACTAGACATAAAAAGCACATCTGCCTTTCCTATCTAGTGGGGAAAAAAAGGTCTATCTTGGAGTAAACAGACTTAGTTTCTAAGCATTTTGCTGCCCCTGGAGATGACCTTAATAGACTCCCTTATCCGCTTTGCTCTTCAATTTCTCCATCTATAGAACAGGAGTAATAAGATCTGTTCTGTACCAAGAGGGCTGTAGGGAGGATAAAACAAAGTATTAACAATTCATTTTCTTTTAAAAAATTGGAAGTCCTGTGCCATTAGAGATACATAGTTTGCTTTTTCTGTTACCACTTCTATTATTTTACTCATCCCATTGTCTTAAAGTTACACTGTGCTTTTGGAGTACCGGGTCAGGACTTTCTTTTTAATACCTTTTTTGGAGTACCGGGTCAGTACTTTCTTTTTAATACCTGGTGCCTAGCATAGTGTCTGGCATATAATAGGCAAACAGAATACTTGCTTAGTGAAGAAGTAAATATTGTTACTGGAGGAGGAGAGATAAGAACTCTGGTTTCTATTTTGTTGCCATATAGCCACAATAACCAACTGAGACAAGTTAGTTAACTTCTCCAGGCTTTGGTTTTCTCCTCTCAGAGATTTGGACTATCCTTGAGGTCTTCTGTTTCTATAAAATGCTAAGTTAAGGCTTTGTGTAATTGTTACTACAATTGTGAGTGTGGTAAACTGCTATGTTCCCAGTGCCTAGAACAGTGCCTGCTTGGTAGTAGAGAAGTTCCCTTTTCACGTAAAAAGAAAGGAGCAGGGGTTCTGCACCCCAGTTATAGTGCGTAGGGTACGCTCGTAATGATCGAATTCCAGAGCTCATTAGTCTTGTTCTAGATGTGTCTTTGGGATTATGAAGAATGAGAAAACATACATTTCACTTGTTTGTTTTAAATAATGTTATTACATTGTCTTTTCCTAAAGCTCCTCTCCTTTTTGTTTATTACCCCCTGACTGGCTTGGCCTGACAGAGTGAATAATGGATCCTTTGTAAGGTCAGAAACCGCATAGCTCTGTGATCTGAGGAGTATGCTGGGCTTCCCCAAGTAGCCTTCCCCTGCAGTGGGAGTGGGCGCATCTCGACAGTTCCTCATTCCTTACAGGGTGGGAGCTAAACCAGTGTGATCTTTCACTCTAGATCTTTCCCTTCAGCCCCTTTGTATTTTAACCTTCAACTGTTCTAGTCCCAGGTAAGTGACAGATATCAGTATATAGTCTGAAAAGCTTTATTTTAGACTTTGTCAAACCTTCGTAGGGGTGTTCCATGTACAGAGTGTTTTGTTCTTGCTTGCTCTTCATTTTATATCGGTCAGTCAGCCGGTAAGAATTTGTAAGCATCTGTCATGAACTCATTATTGACACGGTAGAAGAGTACATGAAAAATATAAAACTTGGACTTTGCTCAAGGAGCTTACCTTTCAGCTGAGGAAACAAGAATCATTATTTGTGAAGCAGATAGAAATAGAAGACAATATAGAGTAAGCAGCTGCACGGTGTGGTATGAGTAATGGATGCAGGAGAAATTCATCGGTGGGAGAGTTGAGTGGAGTGCTCAAGGGGAACTGTGTTTCTTATAAGCACAGTTTGGGAATGAGTAGATTTGGAGTACATGGAAACAGGTAGGTTAAAAAAGAGGAACAAAAGAGTAATAATCTAGTTTTCATTGACAGAATAGTACAATCTCTATTCTGTCTTGTTAGAGCTCATATTCAAATTAATAGTTTAGGATGGTTTAGTGCAATTTAAGAGGAAAATGTTTATAAAAGCTTCACTAGGTCCAAGTAAAATTATTTCTAATGACTACGTTAGGAGATGTTAAATTGTATTTGTTTTGTTTTCCTGGATCTAAATAACAGAGAATTGTTTTAGTTATTTCTCTTAACATCTTAGTGGTGTGGTTATGGAAGGATCCTCCAAGGGACATCTAGTCTGGTCCAGCCCCTGCTTATAGACAGATTTTGAAGCAGTTTCCAGACACACTGGCTTCTCTCCTGTTTTTCATGTTTTCTAGGAAAGAGATTCCACAAGTTTTTGTGGTTACCCACTCCATTGTTTAGGACAGAATTGGATTCTTGAAACTAAAATTGAGAGCTGTATGGCAACGAGGTTTTTATATTTTAGAGAATGTAATTATTAGAGTTCAGAATACCTTACTTGCTTTGAACTACATAGTAGTTTGTAGCAGTTGCCTATTTGGCCAGACTGAAGATCAGAATTTTCTTTTGACTGTGGCCAGGGTAATCTTAACATCCTCAGCCCCAAAGGATTCTCGTTTTCTCCATTTAACGAGCATTTATATTGCATTTTCGCTCTGGGCCAGGCTTCTGGGCACTGGGATCCAAGGATGAAACAGACATATTCCTGGCCCCAGGGAAACCGTTGGTCTGATGAAGAATGTATCAGTTATCTACTGCGCTGAAGTCTCTGTTCCACACATGTAAACGGAAGGGAGAAGTTGTGAAAGGGGGAAGCATATCCTTAGTGTCTATTTGCGTGCTTGGTACATGCCAAACCCTTCATGGGTGTCAAATTTATGCTTCATCACAGCCCTGCAGCATGGGTAGAGCCATCCTAATTTCATAGAGGAGTAAATCAAGGTTGGTGAGATTGAGTGGTCTGCCCAATGTCATGCAGCCAGAAAGTGGCAGAACTAGAACCCAAGTCCAGCTGCATCTGTACAATACATGCAGATTTACTCACCAACACACACAGCTCCTTATGAGCAGTGAGTCACCGTTTTGAGTCTGGCTTTAGATTTTACATTGTGAGACTGTGGGAAATGAGGCACTTCATCCAGTCTCTGTGTGGAGCAGGACTCTCACGTCTCCCGTGTGGCAGGTTGATTTGAAGACCCTTTAATTACCCCAATAGGAGGTCGTTGTGGCCAGAGGGCATTTATCTCTGTAAAACTCAAGTGTCTCATGTTAGCTTGGTGCTCAAGGGCGAGGATATTGGGGTTTTGTGATCATCTTTGTCTGTGGTATGGTGTCTCTCAGCCTTAACCCAAAGATTTTCCAAACTACTGCTTGTATTTTTCATTCACATATTTAATAAAAATTATAGTGATAGCCATTATTATATTAGTTTTTATATTTGAGTGCTCATAAGAAGCTATCCAGTTCCATTCTCATTCAGCAGATATGAAAATTGAGGTGCTCAAGGTCACGTAACTAGTGCTGGAAATAAAGTTAATGGGTACTTTTAACTCACAGCAAGCCCAGCCAGGACATTTAAAAAATTTAGCTGATTTTAACAATAATTTTAACAATAATACTAGTTTTGATTCAAATAATTTGAAATTAAACTAAGAGCCCCAGTGTTTTGCTATAGTCTGGAGGTATGATTCATGCATTTTCCACAGTTGTTTATAGAACATTCAACCTGGTTCTTTGGGCAAAGTAGATAAATGCGTGTTTTTCGAGACTGAGCATTAAAGTACAAGTCTTATGTAACCCTTGTGGAGAAGTTCTTAAAATCAGAATTAAGTCTAATCTGACACTTTGGCCTACTGGAGAGTTTCATGTTTCAAGTTTTTTGTTCATTCTTAGGTTCATGGATCACAGGTAGGAAAACCACAAATAAAAATTTTAACCAAAAAGAAGCTCTTAAAAAGAAATATGTTGATGAACTTGAAGTGGAAATTAGTCATCGTGTTCTTAAATATTGACTCTTGCATGGACCAAGTAATCTTTGTTCTAAGTACCGCTTCAGGCCATTGCCTTCTTTAATAACTAAGGTATTGTTGCTTTAGTTTGAGCATGTTCTATGGAATTTTGGCAATGCATGCATCCTCTGTCTGCATCTTAGTAAAAGCATGAGTAAATATTTTTTCTTAGCTTTGGTATTATTTATAGCTTACATTTTATATGAACCAGACTAATATAATGTAATACCAGGATTATATAATTTAGGACATTGGGATTGCTTCTAGGACTATGAGATAAAGTCTTCATTTATCAGGGGTTTTACAAGCAGTATTTGTTGCTCATTCAGTGCCTGTAGAGAAATACCACAGAGGTCTTTTCCAAATGAGAAAATGGAGTCAAAGAGGTTAAAACCTGAGGAAACAGTTTCTTTAGAACTTGGATAATATTTCTTCTTTATTCAGAACTTGGTCCTTATAGATATTGATCTTAGTAATGTCTAGTTTAGAAATTCCAGGAATTTTCAACTATTCTTATTATACACTAAACTTTTAATAAAATATAATCAATAAATTTTTTTTATTGAATGCTTATTATGTACCTTGCCACTCCAATATGTACAGAAGTAATTTATGACATGGGTTTGGATTTCAGGGAGTTTATCATTTACTGAGAGAGAAGACTAATGTGTGAACTAGTTTAGGAGTATCAGACTCTGTTGTACTGTCAGGTGATGGGAGTGTCAGAGGAGATGAGGTCAGGCTTTACACAAGAGTTAGTGCTGAATTTGGATTTGAAAAGATGGACAGGATTCGAATAGGTAGAGAAGAGGATGTTGCATATCAGGTTACATAGGCATGGGCCAAGATATTGAGGTTGGAACACATGTTGTATATGTCTGAGAAAGTTAGAGGATAAATCAGACCAGTACTGGAAGCATGTGATGAAAATATTCATTCATTCATTCATTCCTAGAGCAAGGATTCTATGACCACCTATTCTATGTAAGCGCTGAACTGGGTTCTGGGGTTATATCAGCTAATGAAATAGATATGCCAAGCAATAAAGGTCCTACTGTACAGCACGGGGAACTAGCTCCAGTCTCTTGGGATAGACCATGATGGAAGATATATAAGAAAGGAAATGTATATATTTATGTATGACTGAGTCAGTTTGCCATACGGCAGAAATTGGCACAACATGGTAAACCAATTATACTTTACTTTTTTAAAAAGGAAAAAAATAAAACAGATATGCCAAGGAGACTAGTTTGAATTTTAAATGACGTGAAGAATCATGTGGAAGTTTTTGCTGTGGAGTATTCCATGATAAAGGCATTGTTTTAGGAATCAGTTGAGAAATGATTGCATTCTGTAGTCCCAGCTGGTGGAGAGTATTGGAGGATATGATGCAAGACTCTGGAAGAAAGTTACTTGGGAATGATTTGTACTCTCTGTAGATTATTAAAGTGTGTTCCAACTTGGTTTTTTTTTTTTTTTTAGCATTTATTCTTTTTGTTGCTTCTAAATTGGGTAGTGGCTGTATTAGAAGGGAATATTCCTCTACTAGGGCAGATAGGGAGGGGGAAAAGAACAGTGACCAGCTTTGAAATATAATAGGTAAGCTTTAGTATTTATTAGTATGGCTGGGTTCTATACCTTTGATCTCTATGTCTTGATAGGAAATTAAGCAGCATACCCTGTTATTGTCCTTCATCTCCCAAATAATAGCTCCATTTGTTAATATTTAAACAGAGGCTTGAAATATTTCAGACTTGAAGTAGTTAGAATGTTTTTGGCAGAGTTCCCATTGTCGTTCAGTGGTAAAGAACCCAGCTGGTATCCATGAGGATGCAGGTTCGATCTCTGGCTTTACTCAGTGGGTTAAGGATCCGGTGTTGCTGTGAGCTGTGGTGTAGGTTGCAGACGCAGCTCAGATCCTGTGTTGCTGTGGCTGTGGTGTAGGCTGGCAGCTCTTGCTTTTCCAATTCAACCCCTAGCCTGGGAACTTCCATATTGCACAGGTGTAGCCCTAAAAAGAAAAAGAAAAAAACAAACAAAAAAAAAACCCTTTTGGCTACAAGTAACAGAAAACCCAAATGAAAATGTAAACAGTAAGGAAAAGTTATTATCTCACATATAACCAAGAAGTTTTAAGGGGGAATTGATTCATTTCAGATTGCTAACACCATCAAAGAGCCAGGTTCTTTCAATTTCTTACTGTGCCATCCGGACATGAAGGCATTGGACCCAGGCAAGCTTCCTGCATGGTTTCAAGATGGCTGTGGCTCTAGCCGTCACATCTAGATGCTGCAGATGCAATATTCAGTGGCCTTCTGCATCCCTATTTCTTTTTAAGAATGACAACACCACCTTCTATACATGTTCCCATGCTTTCAGCTCCACACTCTCCAGACTTTCCTTCACACCTTTTTGGCAGAATCAACATCTTAGTATGCCCCACCTTATCCCTAAGGAGGGAAATGGATCCACCATAATTAGCTTAGACTAATTAGGATTCTCCAGTTGGGTCTGGGGTTGGTTCCAGCCCTCCCAGAAACGTGTGACTACTCAGAGAGGGATGAATAGCCAACCAAAGTCAAATACTGTTAAAAGGAAGGATGGGATGAGGAAATGGATGTTTATTAGGTGACTAATGGTGTCTGCTGCTACATTCTTCTAGGCTATCTCAAAAGCTTTGAAAATGTTTTCATTCATTAGGAAGATAATTAATATGTGTAGTATTTTAGCCTATTAGGAATGTTTTTCCCCTCTTCATTTATGCAGTTCCTTCATATAATTTTTTTTTTAAGGATATGAAATAGTAAAAATGTCTGGATATGTGGTTCCATATACTTAACTCCTGTAAGCAAGCCTAGTTTATAAAAATTTCGCTCAGGAACAAAGTTTTGTCTTTACACTTAAAAAAAAATTTGTTGAACTTTAAAATAGAGATGCTGGATAAAATACAATAAATTTCTAAGTCAGAGAATGCTCTTCTGCAATATGAAATATCTCCCTGATTCACAGCTAATCTCTAATAAGCTAACAGAATGTTAACAGAGTTTTTTTATTATAAACGCTAATTCACTTTGGAATTTGACCCATATATTATAACATCGATTTTGTTATTGTAAGGCCAAATGGTGTGAAATCAAATAATCCTTCTAAATTTATTGGAATTGGTACTTATTTTTATTTATGAGCCAAAAATCGCTATCCTGGTTAAATTGAGCATAGTATTTTGATGTGACTATTTTCGCCTCTGAATTCAAACTAGGCCAATTGTTTTGAACGATCTCTCTTTCTCTCTCTGCCAGGTTTCTCTATTTTCTATCCACCAGACTTACCATTTTGTTCTGTACAAACTGCCTCTGTAGAAGTGGAACATGAAGCTGTCTGGGTCAGGGCAAACCAGCCCAGCTCAACAAAAGATGGGGTCAGACTGCCTACGTTTGACAAGGATCAGTAATTCTGATCAAGTTGCTAAATCTTAGAGGTCTAGAATTGTCTACTCCATAAGCACAGCCCTAGAGCCATCCATTGCTCCTAATACATCTTTGTCTTTCTTTTGTTTATCTCTGTAACCACTCAAGTTATGAACAACTGATTTAGATACACGCAAATGGTCAGTTACACACTTTCTCCCTTTAATTCCCTTGGTCCCCTCTTTCACTCCCTGCAATCAAAGCCCTCCTAGGCCACTGGTTTCATTTGTATAATTGGTGGTCTGTTTAGATGGTCCAACATTTTTTTTTCCTTCATCATTTATTCAACAAACACAATCACTACATTCAAGGTTCTGAGCACTGAGGGGAGTATAGACATTTATAAAATTTGGTCTATGTGTTTGAAGAATATTGGAGGAGGAGAGATAAGACTTGAACTCAACTGTAATGCAAGGTGGAAAGCCACGAGTACTGTTAGTGCCTTTCCCCTCCTTCAGGGGAGGAGCCTGCAGGTGCCCCTCCTCCCCCTTCCTCACTTCACTGTCACTACCTAAGTGCACCTCTACGGAGCTCACACTCTTCAAACATTGTCCTTTCCAAACCCTTCCTTCTTCCGATCCCAGTTCTTCTACCATTGCAGGTGAGAAAAATCTCACATGACCATGTCTTTATCTTGCCTTTGTTCTATCTGTGTGACAAGCAGTGATTCAGATCATGACCGATAAACCCGAGAGCAGTATCAGTGATATGGTTCCCCTATCTGTATTTGGAAATGAAATTCTCTGTACTGAAAACACAGTGCCACTGGTCTCTGAAGGTGGTGAATGCCCACTGTTTCCCAGAAACACATGGCCAGTCATCATCTGTCTCCTTTCTGCTTTTAATTAAGCCAACCTAATTTTCCTTAAGCTTCAACCTTTTAGGGAAATAAAAGAGGATTTCTCTTTCAGGGGCATTCTATTGCTTTAATTAGTTCCTAATACTGCAGTAATGTAGGTTTTAACTTTTTATCATTGTAAAAGTATAATGTTTCAGTGCGGAAATAAATACATTTCTCTGGGCTACCTGCAGTACCACCATTTATAATATTTATGTCTTTGGAATATGTATTTCAGTTGCCAGATGATCATTTATAAGTATGGGCTTTCTACAGATGAACTTACCATTCTTAAATTCTTGCTGCTTCTTTTCCTTCCTGTTTTCAGCCCTTCAAAATTGTGCTGCCATATACTACCAAACTGGTTGGTCCACCCATGAAAACTGAATTCTAGGGAATTCGTGGCATTTTCTGTGGAGGTTTCTTTCTCTGGAAATCTCTTTTTACCCTTTCCCCCATTAAATTGAAATGTAATGCTTTTTCTTGGTTTGTGTATAATATCACTCTTTCTAGCATTTTTAAGTAACATTCCTTGTGATGGTCAAATCATAGTTTATGTAATTATTCTTTTACTGTGAAATATTTAGTTTTCCCCTCGTTTTTAAAATATTTTAAATAATGGTGTGCTATCTTTATGAAGTTTGAAATATGTAGGGTTACTTCTTGTACATAGATTCTTCTAGGTGTGATTTCTTGGCAACAGAGCTTATAACTAGTCTTCTATTCTTTTTGTATATTGTCCGACTTCTTGAAAATTAATATTCTTGAAAAACAGTTTCCCCTGTCACTGTCTTACTCAGGAATTTTCATTAGTTCTCTATTGCCCATGGTCTGAGGTCTGTACCCCTTTAATTGACCTTTGCCCTTTTTGTTAAACCTTTTTCCTTTTTGTTTTAACCAACTGCCTACTATTGAGCATTTATTTTTCTACACAATAAAAAGTGATACAGGGAATATCCTCATACATTTTAGCTTTGCCCATGTTTTTTGTGTTATTTCTTTATGATAAATTAACAGAAATGGAAATACAGGGTAAAAAACACTAACATTCAGTGAAACTGATAGCCAGACTTCTTTTAAATAAGATATCAATTTACAAATTTGCCAGCACATATAATCTTTCTAGTAATGGGTATTATTCTTTTTTAAATGCAAGTTGAAAAGAATGTGAGGGGGGAAATTACCATGTTATTTCAATTTTTATTGCTTTTATTACTAATAAGTTTGCACATTTGCCCCATTATTTGTTGGTTAATTGTATTTTCTTCAGCTTAGCTTTCAAGGTCCTGTATAATTTGAATCTACCCTTTTCACCTTACCTCTTATTAGTCAAATTCACAAATATTTATTAAACTTTTACCAACTACCAAGAAATGTATACGCTCTAATCAAGCTAATCTCCCTACCATTCTTTTGAATGTTATAATTTTCCTTTGTGTTGCTTTTGTTCATGCTTTTTCTGCTCCTAAAATGCTTGTCCCTTCTCTTCTACTTACAGTATGCTGATTTTTCCCATCTTTTGAAGTTCAACCTGAGTCTTTTTCCCTCTGGGAAGTTTTCCCTCACCTGACTGTGGCTTCCTTGTGGGCAGGGCCCGTGTCTCATGCCCATCTTTGCCCTATACCTTGGAAGGCATCTTCCTTACACGGGAGGCAAAGAAGTGATCTATATATTGATGTTGCTAAGAAAATGCATGTTGAGTTAGGCAGATCTGGCTTCAACTTTTGGCTCTGACTTTGGCCAAGTTTAGTCCCTCGAGCCTCTGTTTCTTTATCTCAGCATCATCACATACTGGGGGTGTGAGGAGTCAGTTTGATAATCCTTATAAAGGACCTGGGGCAGTGATGCCTGGTATATAGGAAGCTCTCTCAGCGAGAATTGTTTTTAGATTAATTGAACAAATACAATGGTCATCCCAGCACTTGCTGGTCTCACTGGTCTCCCTTTCCTTAGGACTCTTCCTGGTGTGCTCCAGGAAGAGATGTGTGCTATCTCTTTCTTGCATTAGTGTTGCTTCCTGTGAATTAGGCACCCTCAAGTCAATTCCAAGTTCTTAAGGGGAGAGATTGTGTTTTAAGCTTGCTGTATATCCTAAAGCAGGGATAGATTAAGTTTAGTAGAATAGCTTTGGTAGCAGTGAAAATGAGAGCAAAGCAGTGATGAAGACCTTGTTTTCCATTTTTTACAGAAACCTGTGCTCGAAGAAACTACTTTCTCCTAGGGCCTTTAAGAAATGTTTAGTTTTGTTGCTTGCTCAGCCAAATGGAGTTAGTTATTCAGTAGAAAATGGTAAAAATATCCAAATAACACCACTGGATTTCACTTTTCCATATACTGTTTCAGAGTGCTGTATTCATTAATATTTGTGAGAAACCTATGGTTAATACCACAAGAAGTCATAAACTAAACCAGATTTCCCCACTTTAACTTTCACATGACTTGGATTAACAACAACGTTACACCCTGATTTACACCTGGGATTTAAAAAACCTTCTCAAAAGGCTGAAACAATGATTCATATTTAGTCACCATGTGACTGGGTTATTTTCATTTATTGAAAATATAAACAACAAAAATATCCTGGATAAAGAGCTCCATGTATTTTAACTAGTGACAGATGCTATGATCAGAATTTCTACTTAAGTCAGGCATTTTTGACATACACCTCAAGCCTCGCAATTAAGCTTTATGCCTTTCCAAACATAACAGTTAACCAATAAACCAAAATATCAGCCTGGTCTGGCTTAGCTCAGCGGTCTTTTGATTTCTTCCAGTCTGTTTGATGTGGAGGCTTATTGAGATTTATCTACTGAGCTGTTCATAGTTTGTAGGGCTGAGAGCACTGGCTATATTATATAAGATTCCAGTACTGACAGGAAAGTGTAGACAGTCTCCACAGTGTAGATAATTTGGTCAGTTGTGCTGGTCATAGTTTTGTTGAAATTTTTAAGACTTTTGTCAAGGATTTTTTTTCTTAATTACTACTCAACGATTTTTCTTATTTCCCAGTTTATACTCTGAGCCTTAAAACAGATGTAGTTTGATTGGTTCAATTCAGTAGAAAGTTTTTAAACTTTCAGTAGAAATCTCAATCTGTATTGAAAAGTTTTCCATTTATTTGGACCAATTCATGCAGCAGGGAAATAAAAATAGAAATGTACAGTAATCAATTATAAATATTTGGTATACGGGGAGTCAGATATCATTCCATTGTATTGTCTGTGATGGTAATAGCATCGATATACACAACTTTATAACATAAAAACTGCAAAAGACTGTCATATAGTTACATAGTCAATAAGTATTATTGCCCTTGTTCTAAATAACACACTTAGAATTTGTATATTAATTTGCAATATGTCTCATATCTAATATGAAACAGAGTTTGTATTCAGATTTAGCTATGACTCCTAATGCAGTTATTTTCCCATTATATTAAAGCTTTTTTTGCTATAATATACAATATTTCTTAAAGAAGCAAAGTCCTGCCAAACAGCTTTCCAATGGTTTCATCACATCTTCTTTCCTAAGAAATGGAGTAAAATTACTCATGTTTACCCTGGAGATAAGAAAATAAGATCATGTTGGAGAAATAATAAAACTTACTCATTCTTTCTGCCTTGTTGCCTCATGGATCGAATGGGAGAAATAGTAGCACTCACCTCATAGGGTTTTTGGGTAGATTAAGTGAATTAATACATGGAAGGAGATTAGAAAAGTGCCTGGCTTAGAGTAAATCAAAATACATTTCACTGTCATTGCCACTCATATACTCAGCAGGGTTTATTAATAAGCCAGGTAAAGTGCTAAGCATTGAAAGATAAATAAGTCAAAATCTTTGCCTTTAAGGGTCTCAAAATCAAGCGAACCACACACTGAATGCAAGCGGCGGTTTGGAAGTGCAGAGCAGGGATAAGTACCTGCTGCGGGAGAGGTTTCCTGTGAGAATCAGGACCTAAGCTTGAAGGATAAATAGAAGTTAGCCAAGTAAAGAAAAACAGTAGAGAAGGGCCCAGGAAGACAGATGACAATGGTGAAAGGGTGGTGTGTACATGTTTATCCAATCCAGGATTTCTTTTTTTTTTTATTAAAGTATAGTTGATTTACAGTATTCTGTCCATTTCTGCTGTATAGCAAAGCAACCCAGTCATTTATACACACACACACACACACACACAGACACACACACACACATTCTTTTTCTCATACTGTCTTCTATCATGTTCTATCACAAGTGATTGGATATAGTTCCCTGTGCTATACAGCGGGACCTCACAATCCAGGATTTCTTCAGGACTTTAATATACTGATAGGCGCTGTGACTCTCCAGTCACCGTATAGTTACTTGTTTAAAATATTGAATTATGGAATCCTTTTTATGGAATATATTATAAAGAACTATGTTTTAAAGAACACATTTTTGGAAACTGGATAGACTGGATGGTGAGAAGTGAGTTCAAGTCAGTAGGCAAGGAGAATGGAGAAGGGGGTATTGACTAGAGATATTAAGATGGTCAGTTTAACAGGATTTGATGAAAAAATGAGGAGACCAAAGAAGAGAAGTGAGATGATGGCAGATCTTTGGCTTGGGATCTTGTCTGCGACTGATGGTGCTGCTTACAGAGGTGAAGATTTAGGAGGAGAAACAGTTGGGTGATGGATAGGGGAAGATACTGCGTTCAGTTATCAGTTTTGAGTTTTGAGACGCCCAAGAGCCATCCAGTGGAACATATTCATTAAACAGTTCGGTACTGAGTCTGGTGCATAACGCCTGAGTTCTGGGCTGGCTGAAGGAGTCACTCGTGATATCTTCTGCCAGGAAAGTGCGTGAGAGAACCCAGATTGTTGAGGATAGGCTCCTGGGGACATCACTGTTTAAGTGACGCATGGAGAAGGTGGATCTCTCAGCAGAGATCAAGTATTTCCACAATCTGATATTCTTTGGGACAGGCTTGTCTGCTCCCCTGTGTCCCCCTTTCAAGATCCATGAGTATTTTGTTTTGTTTTGTTTTTCTGGAAAGTGTCTGACTCCACCCATGCAGGAAACCTACTTTGCTGGCTACTTCTTCTCCCAAGAATCTGGGCAGTTGTAGCAAGAGGCACTTCACCCACACCCTAAGCTCTCTGGGGAGAGCTGTGTGATACCCCGCCCAACACTTCTAAGTCCAGAGGGGGAAGGTGGAGCCATCTTGCGTTGTTAAGTTTTTGAGTGTGAGGTCCTTCCGTGTAACTGGAGAAATCATGAAAGAGAAGAATTCCACTGGCTTAAACAAGTTCAGTGGATTTTAATTTTCCTGATAAACTATTATTAAGAAATTGTTTTGGAGATTTACTCTCTGAGTAGGATTAGCTAACCTACATTTTTCATTTGGATAAGTTGTTCTTTAATTAGAAACCAAGATTTAGGGAATAATTTCCCATTGCTTTATATAGTGTAGAGAAGGTATGCGAACATACCAAATGAAGGTTTTCCTTATGATAGTGAGAAGCTGGGAAAACAAGAGGAAATTATAATATGTTAAAGGAAAGGATTTTCTTCATCCAATATGCCTGCTTTTATCTGCAATTCTGGAAGTCTCTGCCGGCAGGGTTTTTTTAAAATTCCCTATTCTTGTTGTGCCAGAAGTTGCATATTTCTGGCAAAATGTTCATTACTGGCTAGGGGTGCAACAAGAAATCTTTTGCCAGAGAATTAAGCAAGCAGAAGTCTGTCAAAACAAATATTCTAGTTTGAAAATATAGTCCTGCGGGGAAAGGGGGAGGGGTGGATAGTGCAGGAGCCCAGACCATGTTTTAAGGCTGAGTGAGTATTTACTTCATAAGAATTCTGTGTTCGGAAAGATTGTTGCTTGTAGGAGTGCTGGAGAAAGCAGGATTGTGGTACATTAAGTGTACTGATGAGCAAGGATGCATTTTGGGGGGATTTTTAGTTTGCTCTAGTGTTTGGTATTTTGCTCATATAATGACAGCCTTTGCTAAGAGTGAAACATGCTGATAACAAATAGCCTTTTAAATTTAATTCAAGAGGCAGTTAACAAAACTTATGTTTACGTGGAAAAACTCTCAGGCCCGAGGATATTAAACATGTATAAACAAACATGCACATAAACACACAGTCCACTTCATAAGCATTTATTTGGCTGGGAAATGCCAACTTCATATAATTTCAGTCTAAAAAATATTGGCTGATTGATTCAAAAAAGCAAAACTTTGGCTTCCCCACCCCCCCCTCAATTTTTCTTTGTACTTCTTCCTTGTTACTTTAAAAAAAAAAAAAAGGTTTTATAGAAGAATGATTACAGATTGGGTAGATCCAAGGTTTTTGGATGTCTTTTCTATGTAGTTGCTTAAAGCTACTATTATAGAGTTGCCCTTCAATTGAAGTTGGAAAACATAGGCTGACGTTTGTGTTACTTTCCACTGGGATGGGGGTGGGGACTAACCCTATTACGCCTCAAGGATGAAAACCATTGCACATAAAAGTGGATTTTGAGGATTTCCTGAAAAATCTGCATATTACCAATGTTATTTTTTGAAAGAATTTAAAAAATAAAATATACTTCATCATAATAGTGAAGTGAATGATCATATATAATAGAATGTATTCGTAATAAAGAAAAGCCATCAAACTAGTATTAATGAAATGCAGACCAGTTTATTTTTATCTCCTTTTGGCAAATTTAGACTTGCTACTGTAGGCAATTCAGGGAACACATGCCTTCTTCTAGAGCACTGGGGGGAAACCTTCCTGCTCTTTGATTCTCTGACTTGTTATAGTTTTGTTACTGTGAGAAGCATTAATATATATATTTTTAAATTGTAGTAATTCAAAAGAATAAAATTTTTTGGAGGGGTTGAAAAGATCATGGTGCTCCACTGGAATTTGCCTTTAGTAAATGTAACATTTGTTTTCTAAAGAACTATAACAACATACTTAAATTCCAGAACAGTAAGCAAAATAGCTTAAGTTCACTGACTTGAAAAAACATTCTTTTATACTGCATGGTTCTAAAATAAATACTTAAAAGAAACAGAGAGCAAGCCATTCTATCTTGGATTTCATTTTCCTTCAGATAGAACAGCTAGAACAAACATTCTTGCTAGTTAACATTGCCTGTGTTTTTATGAAGTTAATAACTGACCTGTCAATCACGCCCTATATAAATACGGTAGTTGAATGCTTTCTGCTTTAGAAGCACTTTTATTTACAAGAGCTGCCAGCCAAGATTTCCAAAGGACTCCACGGGCTGTTTGCTTTGATCTGTTTTGAGGGCTGGTCTCTTTATACCTGTTGGTTTGCTATTTATGATACCTTTGTGTAATCAGGTATGGGGAGAGCAGATGTGCAGAATAAACACGTCTTAAGGAAACCAAGGCTCAAGAGAAATGGTGTAATTATGCACCAACAGCTTTAAAAAGAGAGAGAGAGAGTATTTTCTTAAATCAACTTAGTTGCTGTTATGACAGGAGAACAGATGTTGTGGTGTTCACCCCAGAGGAGGAAAAGAGTCTCTCTTAAATCTCAGTTTATAATGAATGGAGGTGGTGTGTTTATCCCCACCCTTCAAACTGTTGCTCTCCTTTAAATTTGTAAATTGCTGAGATGTTGCAGCTCTTCTCAGTTGACTTTTACCTTTGACCTTTTTTCATTTGCTCCTTCCCTAGGAAATGTTTACCACATGTCTCTATCCAAATAATCGGCTCTCTGGGGGAAGAGTTACCTTTGCATTTTGAACTGAAAATGCTCTTTTAATGTTTAAGACAGGTTTCAGAAAGGGATGGTTTTCTGTTGTTGTGATTTTGATTTGGGGTCCCTCAAATCTCACTTCTGGGGACCTGAAAGCCAAATTCATCTTTGGCTTTATCCCCCATATTTCCAAGTGTGGCGCCTCTGCCAGCATAAGGGTGCGGTGTAGGAAAGAATGGCAGAAATTAAGAGAAACCCAAGCCTTTTGGTCTTGTTTCCAAAATGAGCTATTGATCATTTGGTCTCTTTCATCTTTCAATTAAATGTTGCCCTAATAATTCCTGTGTGTTATGTTTCATGCTGCTTTTCTCTAGGAATTTGAATGTTTGAATATATTAGATTGTTAACTTCTATTTTACTTTAAAATTGAAAAGCTTAGGAGTTCCCACTGTGGCTCAGTGGAAGTGAACCCAACTAGTGTCCCTGAGGATACGGGTTCGATCCTTGGCCTTACTCAGTGGGTTAAGGATCTGCCGTTGCTGTGAGCTGTGGTGTAGGTTGCAGACGTGGCTTGGATCTGGTATTGCTGTGACTGTGGTATAGGCTGGCAGCTGCAACTCTGAGTTAACCCCTAGCCTGGGATCTTCCGTGTGCCGAAAGTGTGGCCCTAAAAACAAAAATAAATTAAAATAAAATAAGTGAAATAGAAATAAAATTGAAAAACTTCCCCTACCTTTTTAACTAGACCTTTTCCCATCACTCTCTAGGCCTTTGGAAGCACTGATTTAGAGATTTCCAGGCACTCATTCCCCTCCTACTTCGGGAAATTCTCTTTATATTTTTCATTCATACTGATTTTACTGACAGCTTTCAGTCAGCAACTTTCCCTATTGTGACACTGGCATGAATCTTCAACTTTCTGTGGAAGAGTGCCTGAACATGCCCTAAGGTTTAGAAAGCATGTATTTTATTAACTAGTTTTTTCCTTGCTTTCGTTGTTGCTCAGGAAACTTTCAAAATCCTGTCTTTAGGTATGATTACTATTTGGTTCTTTGTTTGTAGTTTTTTAAAATTTTTGTTTTTTCTTCCAGTTTTATTGAGATATAATTAACATATATAGCACTGTATAAGTTTAAGGTTATACAGATTAATGATTTGATTTATATACATCATGAAATGTTTACCACATGAAGTCTGGTGAATCCATCATCTCATATAGATACAAAATTAAAGAAATAGAAAAAAATGTTTTTCTTGTGATGAGAGCTCTCTAGGATTTATTCCCTTAGCCACTTTCATTTATAACATAAAGCAGTATTAATTATATTTATCGTGTTGTGCATTGTGCCCCTAGTGTTTAGCTTATAACTAGATGTTTGTACCTTTCAGCCATCTTCCTCTAATTCTAACCACCTCCATCTCGGTAACCACAAATCTAATCTCTTTTTCTATGAGTTTGTTTGTTTGCTTGTTTTCAAAGTATAACTGATCTACAATACTGTGTTAGTTCCTGTTATACAACATAGTGATTCAATATTTCTAAAAAGTTCAAAATGAACATCATGATAAGTCTAGTTACACACTGTCACCATACTGTTTTTAAATGCTAGTAGCATCTATATGATAAAGTGTAAAATGCAGCCTCAGATACTGCATTTTCAGCATATTCAGCAGTCTTCCCTAGATAATTACTTGCCAGAGTAAAATCATTTCGTAAACTTGAAGGTAGATGAAAGCTTGGCTTTAAACTCTGGACTCCTTCTACAGAGCTTATGGGGTCAAAGGTGGGAAAGTCCTGGGGTCGCCTGGAGCCAGAGAGAGCGAGCGAGTGCAGTCATGTTGCCTTTGTTGAGGTGCAAGCCTCTAAAAGGTATGAAACTGCCCAAATTACGTCTGAGCATCCTCGGGCCTTTGATTGCCTGAACTCTGCTGGAAGTTGAGTGGCACAGGGCAGCCCAAGATCAGGCCAGAGAAGGAGGCAGGAGTAAACTGCGGTCGGCCGTGTCCCAGACCCCAGGGAGGAGATCTCCTCTCCAAATGATGTGTGCAGGGAGCATTTTGGAAGTCCATGGGACTGCTTAGTTGGCAGATTAGCAGAAGGAAAGTCCCCTCCAATATTTTTATTTTGCATTCGTCCAAGGCGCAAACCTATAATTAAATTTTCTGAACAAAGACCCTATTAATGCACACCATCCAGAGTGATGACTAACAGCTCTTCCTTCCAGGTCCATAAGGAAATCTGTAACACTTAATGCAAAATAAAGACCCTAGTCAGGTTTTACGGGGAGGGTAAAGTAAGGGAGTGAATGTAGTTAGGACTGAGTTTGCCTTTAAGAAGTCATTTTTTTCAGTGCTGTTTAAAATGGACCTTTCAGTGTTTACTGCATTTACTCAAGTATGTGTGATTTACTGAGTGATCTAAGATTTAGTGACAGTGGTAGGATTTTTTTAAACTTTTGGAACATTGTTGAAAAAAAAAGCCTCTTTTTAATTCTTTTTTGTGGGCAGTGTAGACTTACATAAAAATGTTTAGGACAGACTTAAACACAGTCATGTTACTCACTGGCCAAAACTTCAAGTAGATTTCCAGGATTTGAGAAATCTGGTTGAAATTCATTAGCTTGCATTCGGGGCCTTCTGAAGTCCAACCTGCTCCCTCCTCCGGGAGCATTTTGCTCCAGCCTCTTCCTTCATCCCCAGGCAGGCCTTGCATGTCTCTTTCTCCATGGTTTCCTGCCACCCTTCTCCTCCACATACTTTCCCCTCCTTCAGCCTCCCTGCCTCTGGGAAAGGGGACTCCTAGCTGCCCTTCAAGGCCTGGAACCACCTAGACTAATTTAGGACCACGTTTTCTCTGTGTTTCCAAATCTGTCTACCTCCTAGTGCCTTCTGTCCCGTGAAGCTGGGCTTCCTTGAGCATCCCTCTGCTTTGGCCTCCAGAGCAAGCTTGTACGACTTTGTTAGCTCTTACCATGCCAGTCCTTCAAGCATACTTTAACTTCTGTCATATGTTTTAAACTTGATTTTAAGTCCTTGAGGCTTAGAATTGAATCTTAATGTGTGCCGGTGTCCTCCAGAGCACTTGGCATACTGCTCAGATACATGATTATCCATTGGTTGATTGATTGGTATATGTCTAGGCCCAGGGCTTGAGAATTAGCAGTCTGTAAAGACAGCAAGTTATTTTCAGAACCACTGGGTACCTTTGTACCAGATTTATGTTTTGGCTTGTCAGCTTGGTAATAGATTTGTCAGGCCCAGTTCTGTCCAGAAAATCTGTTTTCCACATCTTTTCTCTTTTTTTTTTTTTTTTTTTTTGTCTTTTTAAGGCCACACCTACAGCATATGGAGGTTCCCAGGCTAGGGGCTGAATTGGAGCTGTAGCTGCTGGCCTATGCCATAGCCACAGCAACTAGGGATCCAAGCCACGTCTGCAACCTAACACCACAGCCCACAGCAACTCTGGATCCTTAACCCACTGAGCGAGGCCAGGAATCAAACCTGCATCCTCATGGATGCTAGTCAGATTCATTTCCACTGAGCCACGACGGGCACTCCGTGTTTTCCAAATCTTTACATGAACAGAATGGTGTTGTAGTCACACTCTGGAGCAGTGTCACCTGGGGACTGCCAACTCTTCTTTATGCTGACGCGCTGACTCAGGTGGAGTGTTCCTCAGATCTCATTTCAGCTTTCTGGGGGTACTTTTGTTCTTAATTAAAGGAAAGCTTATTTCTAAGACCATTCTTGAACCAAAGGCAAGTGGATATTCATTAAATGTTGACTTTCTTGACTTTAGTTCACTTCAGCGGTTGATAACTCAGGTGGGATTATGCCTTGACAGTGATCTGACAAGGCCCTTGTTCTTGGTAGTTATTGACTTTTCCAGTGTGAACCTTTTTGATAGAGCAGGAAGCCAACATCCTGGTGTCTGAACCATATAAGGAACTGGCTTTCTTTTAATTTTGTGTTTTGAGTTTGAGGAAGATGCAGACTGTGCCAAGTTGGGACTTAGGAGACTTCAGTGCTTAACTCATTTGATCTGAAAATTACTGGTAAAAGTACTACTCTGCCAAGTGTAAAACCAAGTCTTAGAACATCGAATGCCCTCATATTACTGACACAGACTGCTTTAAGTCTTCTGGAGGCTTAAGCCAGACTCTAAGAAGAGATTTTAATAGGCCAGTATGAACCCAATGCCCACAGTGGTGAAGGCTTCACATTTGTGTAGTGCTTTTTGACTCTCCTGTGTTTATTCATTCGACAAATATTTTTTGAGTACCAGCTTGGAGCCAGACATTGTTCCATGAAATACAATGACGAACAATCACCAAATGTTTTGCTTCTCTGTTATTTTGAATTTTAACTTCTAATCTGTTTCCTCTTATTAGAATGTCAGCTCCTCAGGAGTGGTTCTTTATCTCATTCACTGCTCCATCTCCGATGCCTGACGCATAGCAGAAGCCCAGTAAATATTTATCAGCATATCAGTGAAGTTCTATAGTGAGGGAAGTAAGAGTTGCTGCTGTAATGGTACATGGCAGATACATGGAATCTGGGCTTAGAAGAATCAAGGAAGACACCTTAGAGCAAAAAAGACAATGGCTGAGCAAAAGGCTATGCAGTGTTTACCGGGGAAAGAGGAGGTGATATGGGGGGGCTGCTCCTGTTCAGAAGTCGGGGGTGACATGAACCATCACAACACATGATTGCTGTGCAGAGTGCAAGGGGCCTGTGGCCTGAGATGAGGTCAGCCAAACTGAGAACACGGGAGCAAGAAAAGTATTTGAAGCACAGGTATAAAGGGATTAAATTTGTTTTAGTCTGATCAGTTTGACCACTGTGTAGAGAACACAAGTAAAGCTGGATTGGAAGTGAAAATTTGAAGACCAGGAGATCAGTTTGTTTGATGGTTTTGTTTGGTAGGATAATTGTACCCAGACATTTGGACTTCATGAACCAGAAAAAAAAAATTATATTTTGTGGGTCAACATAATAGAGTTGCTAACCTTTTCATTTTGTTAAGTAAGGATGTTAAAAAACGCACCACCTGTCAGAATCATTTCATAAAACAAAGGACATTTTAATATACATGCCTGCAAATACATACAGACCGCAGTCACAGGAGAATGTCAAATAAATGTTAGATAGTGAAATGGAATACATTTAGCTTGGTTTTCTCATTTTCCTCATGAATGGGCATCTGTGTATTCTGATGTTTGTAAAAGGGTGATCCAGCCTAGGAAAGGAATGTTGGTGGTCCGAATTAGAGTAGTGACAATGGAAGTCGAAAGAAATGAATAGAATTGAGAGATAGGAGGTAAAATCAGCAGAAATTGATGATTTCAGAGTACTTTTAGATCTCTTACTTCATTTGACCCTAATGGTAACCTGGTAAGGTAGTTAGATTAGGTATAATTACCCCCATTTGATAGATAGGAAACTGAGACTCAGAAGTTAGGTGACTTACCTGAGTCACATATCTGAGTAACAGCAAAATTGAAACCATCATGAAAATGGTGTGAAACTCTAGGTGCGCGGTTCCCTTAACTTACCCCTTTCTGACTTTTTTTTTTTTCAAATTTCAGGGAAGAAAGGAAAAGGAATCATGGGATCCCTCTGAGTCATGTGTTTGTTTTAGGGCAAAACATATGGTATTGTCCATCCTTAGAGTAAAACAATGTTTTAGTGATGACTCTGATTCATCCTAATTTTGCAACATCATCTATTACCAATCCACGAACTTGAGTAACCCTATTTAAATTAGGCCAGAGGAGACTAATAGGCTTCTTTGGCTGTATTTTCATTTTTATCCTGTGTTACCCTTTGTCCTTTCTATAAATAAGCCTTGGCCACCCTTTTTATGGGTCTTTGGTGGGGGGTAGTGAGGCTTTGTGTGTACGTAAGGATATTTATCTCCTACCACCTGATTTGTTGTTTTTTCCCCTTTTTCTTCCTTACTGTACTTGCAGATTAAAGTTACTTGGTACTGTATACGTTTTAGAAAGAATGGAGTAGATTTTATGAGGGACCGCCCCCTTGTTGAATGGCAAAGAAAGAAGTAGAAGTAAATACAAAGAACAAAATTGGACTTAAAGGAGGAAAAAATGAAGCAATGACAATTTGAATTGGACAAAGGGAAAAAATGTAGAAGGCAGTTCCTTCTAAATGGCTTTGTAAACATCATTTTTGGTGTGTAATCATAAAATCCTCTGACCTATGAAACACCAATTTAATGGAATTAATTAAAAAACTGAGATGGAATGCCAAGATTTACATATGAAAACGATCAGTGACTGTGCCTTCAATTAGTTATTTTTATGTAGTCCTTATACCAGTCATTCTGTGGGCTCCTTGTTTTTTGACAAATTTAGAAGACTACTAGAGTGACTGTAAATTATTTCCATACAGACTAAACAGCTAGCCAGTATTACTGTAATCACAAATAACTGTGAGAAATGCGGTTTTTCTTTTCCAAGGATGAAATATGCCTTTATTAAAGCATCTGCATCTATCTGTGTGTATGTTCAGTGTCTATCTTTACTACTAGATTGGACACATTAAAAAACAAGTAACTGTTTTCTTAGACTGGGTGAGTAGGAAAATGTGAGAGCAGCATCGTATATCATCATTTTTATTGTCTCACACGCATCCTCTGGGTGTGTGTGTGTGTGTGTGTGTGTGTACACACCTGCATGTGCACTCATTGTGTTCGGACACCCTAACCATGTTTTTTTCTACCAATATGGACCCATGCACCCCACTTTATAGCTTTCTTCCTGGCCTTTGACTCTTATATTTATAGTTTGGTGTATGAATGCTACAAAGTATAAGTGTTAACATATTCAGAATACTATGTAAAATTTTTTGTGCCAAACCCAAATTTTAACCATATTTTCAGTGCCTGCACTTCATGTACTTTTATTTTTTTTTTTTTCACTTCATGTATTTTTAAAAGCTATTTGTATAGCAAGAGCGAAAGTGACTTATGTTCTCTGATACTCTTGGATCTTAGAATCTCAGGGTGTGTTGACTGTAATGGTAATTTGTACCAGTCCCCTCTCTTTTCCTTTCATCTCCTCTTTTAGAGTGGGGCAGGGAACAAAGAGGGCCAGGGAGCAGGAGCCAAGGCCAAAGAACAATGCATGAGTAATGGAATGAGAAGGTACCGTGTTAGATTTGTCCATGTATTATCTCATTTCTCACAGTAACTCCACAAAGTAGGCACTGTTATTCCCATTTTATAGGAAACAAAGTGGAAAGGTACTCAGCAAGATTGAACATCTCACCCAAGGTTACACAGCCAATAAATAATTCTCCTGGTCTGGCTGCTTCTAAACCTCTGCTCTTTCTCTATATTGTGTTTCCTCATTTCTATCCTACCACAGAATAAATAATATATGGAATATGTCTTCAAATTTTAATCCGTGATGTAGTAGAAGCTTTTCTTTTCTTTTTCTTTTTTTGAAGGCTTTTCTAAAATAAAACGCTGTGTGTATTATGTAAAAATATTTTGTTATTGAAAATAAGCTGAATGTAGGCAAATAGTATTTGAACTGCCTCAGTTTGTGTCATATTATTAGCTCTGTCTGAACTCATAGCATTGTTTTGCTTTAAATGTGATTATATAATTAAGATAGGTATTTTGCTTAACATTTGTGAGTTTTACGCATTTTTTAAGACTTTACTTGGAGGTATTTATATACTTCAAATATTTACTGGGAAGTATCTTTGCAAGGTTAGGTGAAACATTTTACCAAGCTCCCACTTTCAATGAGTCTCTGTTGGGAAAGGTTAAATAGCACTGTAGAGTAGTCTTTTGGCATTCAAGCAGTTCCTCTGCTCAAATAACGGTGAGTAAAATTGATGGTCTTAGTAATAAGGTCATAAAGTCAAAAAGAGTTACCACAGTGTGGTCAACATTTTGACCATAAGGAACAGTATGTAAAAGTTGGTTAGCTGGAAGGATTTCTTGCCTCCTTAGTGACTATTGTGTCTCTGTTTCTTTAGAGTCATAGCCAAACTGGAAAGAAGGGGATAATCTTTTATGTAGAACATTTTGCATTTAGAATGGTTGTTCTTTAGATTCTCATGATGAAAAGCTTCCACAGATCCATGAAAACCAGAAACTATCCTTTGAATGAAATGCCTCTCCCACTGTATTGCTGATTCAGAATACCCTGTAATAGTCTTGTGCCACCTTCTTGTTGGCCTCTTCTCTAAACCTTGTTTGACACATCATGGAACTTCATGTTTTTAACAGATAGAATTATTCTTTGTATTGGAATGTGGGGAGAGAAGTACTATAGTCATTCCAAGAAACAGCTAAAATATATAATCAATATTAGAAAAATAGAGTGTTTTTTTTTTTAAGGGATTGAATAGAAGCAGATATAATACAGGGACCAGAAGAAAATTTTAAAATGAAGAAGAGGTAAATTAACGTTCTCAGAGAAATGGGATAAAATTGATTGCATGAAATAGGAACAGGATGGTATTTTTAAAAGAGCAATCAGAATAAGAAAGAGCTCTAAGAAATTAAGAAAATATGATAGCCCAAAGAAAAATTTCAATACATGGGATAGAAGACAAAGTAAAAGAACCTTTGCAGAGGTACAACTAAAGAGATCAAGAGAGATGGAACATGAGAAAGGAAAAAAATATGAAAAATTAGAAGATTATTTCAGGCAGCTCAATATCCAACATACAGGAGTTCAGAAGGGAGAACAGAGCAGTGAGGGCAGGAAATTGTCAAAGAAATAGCACAGGGACATTTCCTAGAACTAAAGGACACAAGTTCTAGTACCGTGAGTGAAAAACGAGCCACACCAAGACACATCATCATGAAATTTCAAAAATTTTGTAGAGTAAAACAAAAGTAAAAACAGCCAAAACAGTTCACATATGGAGAATTAAGGCTCCAAATGACAACAGACTGAGAAAGTAGAAGAGAGGTGTCTTCAAAATTCTGATGCTGTGTGATTTCCTTGCTTTTCTTTTGCATTCAACTAGATTAATCAATGCTGAGATAAAGTAATAAGAATATGCTTTTATTCAAAACATTTTTTAATTAAATCAAGAAAAACTCTTTTCTCTTTCCACTTAGAGAACACAAATGAGTAAAGCACCTAAAATTTTTTCAAAAGCAAGTTGCTGGGCAGTGTTTAACACACATCTGTGTTTGCCACTCCTTCAAAACAGCTGTGTATGTTATAATTTTAATGTTTATAGATAGATTGATATAGAAAAGGCCTACAGTGGGGCAGTGTGAAAGTTATTTATATATTGTCTAGGGTTTTTTAATGAGTATTAATTGTAATGAATAGAATATAACTGACTGAAAAAGGGGGAAGAAAAGAGATGTGATTTATTCCTTATTTTATGTTTTAAAATGTAGGCAGTGCATGTTCTGTCTGTCCTCTCTGCTAGGTGCTCTAGGAGATACAGTTGAAGTAGCAAACACAGCTTCAGCCTTTGAAGGTTGCTGGGTCTGGCTGTTAAGGGAAACACGCATGGAAGGGAATGGGGCTCCCAGCCGTGTTGAAAGTTGGCCTCTGTGTGATCTCAATGTACAGGCTGCTCTCAGGGCCAAGCAGATGGCTTTCCAGGGTCTGCGAAGAGGTGGCAACCTACTTACTTCATAATACTTTAAAAAAAAAAAAAGGCAGTATCCGTGAGAACACCAGACATGGAACCCTGATCTTGGAATGTCTAATTTAATAAATTTCACTTGCATTGCTACAGAAACCTCAACAATCTTCCAGCTGCCAAACCCAGGAGCCAGAGGTTAGCGTTTTAAATGATAATAGCAATAATGAGTTATACTTATTCCAGATTAGTTTTCTGGCTGTCCAAAAAATAAGTGGCTGAGATGTCCAAAATGTTCTTTTCGCAACTCTGCCAAACACTGGCTTTTCCTCTTCGTCTGGAGATCCAGCCAATCTGTTGAAAATTATCCCTTTTTTTCTTTTTTCTTTTTTCTTTTTTTTTAGTACTTCCAGGCAGTTGTTCAGAGAGAAGACTAAATCCTCCCTCAGTCTAAGGTGGACATCCACCAAATGGAGACTCTTTTCTATACTTTTGCAGCAGAAGAAATCACTCTGATTTCTGAGTCTTACTTCATTTCTTCTAGCCGTGAATTTGGGAAGATGTACACCGGACAGCATATCATACCTAGTTATGGGCTGCATCGTGTATTAATTGGGAGTGTAACATTGCCTGGTGACTGCCTGGTTTTTGTTTTCATTTTTGTTTTTTTTTTCCTCTTGTAAATAAACCTTGGCATTCACTGGGGTAAAGGAAGCCTTGAGCATGAGTAAGAACAAGTATGCACACTCTTTTTTTTCTGGTTTGATTTGTGTGAGATTGAGAGGATTTTTTTCCTTTGTATTTTAGTTTTTAATTTTGGCGGCGGGGGGAGTTGTGGTGAGGAAATTGGTTAGAGCTATTGTAGTGTGTTAATGAGATTCTCTTAATTTGAATGGAGGAGAGACTTGAGACTTATTAGACCAAATAGAATATCTGTGGTCCAGTGATCTCTAAAAATGCTTTGTAAAAGCAGATAGATAGATTTTTAAAGATTGGTTTAGCTGGCAGTTTGCCTGCTCATCTATTCCCTTTAAAGTCGGTGGGTGGGCCTGGCTCAGTGTCTGGCAGTGGAAGCACAGGTTGGGAACCTTAATCTAAGTTGATCAGGCTGATTGACAGCAGTGGAGAGATGCTATCTGACCCAACCATGAGGACATGAACTCCTTTGAAAATTGGCCTGTCTGGGCCAGTGTCCTCTGCTCATTAAACAGATGCCTGGCACAGGATGGTTGGATTACCTGTGTAATGGAAGCCTTGAAAGGTCTAGTGGCTAGATTGGGAAACAAGAGAGTTGGGTTCTAGTCCTATACTTTCCCCCAACTTGTATTTTGATCTTGGGAGATTTCCTTAATTCCTCTGGACATTCATTTCCTCATCTGGAAAATTAAGCAAATAGAGTAGCAGCCCTTCTCTGAGAGTCCTTCTCATTCTAATATGTTCCTTGAAGTCTGCGACTCTGTTGTCACCTTCCCCTTGCTTTAGTAACAGGAATTGGCAAATTAATGTTAACCTTAATGAAAATGCCCATAAAGTTTAGAGTAAGATCTTGAAAAAATTAGTTGAATGAAAACATTACGGGGATAGAAACCAAAAAGCTTTTATTTTGAAATACTGGATTTTTTGCTGAATTAGTCTATTAATTATTAATGAGTCAAAGAGAAATTTCTAGGTGATTTCTTGCTAGCATTTAGGATGGGGATGAGGCAGGTTCAGCACCGTTTGAACTGTTTGCGCGTTTAGTGCATTTGCTTGACTAGGGTTTTAATGCCTATACAATACTCTTTAGAATTACCAAATAAGACCTTTTTAGTCCTGTACATACTTTAAGAGTCAGGCTGATGGTGATTGGACTCCTATGGTTGTGAAGAAGACAGCCCATCCTTTACTGGGACAAGATTTGTGGAGGGAGTGCTAAGAAAACAGTAAGAAGGCAGCAGCTATTTACTGAGTGTCCTGTGTGCCAGCACCATTCTAGATGCTGAGGTTAGAGAAGAAATAAGACAGTTTTTAGTTTCAAGGAGCTCACTTCCTCGTGAGAAGAGACAGACTTGGAACATGTTTTAATAAAACATCAGTAACTATTAATGTTACGAAAAAGATAAAATTGCTATTTTTAGGGATGAGTGGGCAGTGACAGGTGGAGCATGCGTCTTTTAACTACAGAGGTTTGAAAAGATGGGAATAGAAGGAAGAAAAGAAGTGGACAGCTCTCTTCTGGAGCCTTCATCCTCTAGACTGTGCCTCTTAAGCTCACACAGATGTATCAGAGCCCTTTCCTGCTAAGGATAAAGTGGAGGCCAAACCAATGATCCCTGCCCTCAACCTGCTTCAACCTCAGGAGTTCTGGTTTAGTGTTGGTTTTACATTTTGCATATTGGGATTATATGTGAAAAAATGTGATCTGTTGCTTTAAAGATTTGGAAAACAGCTGCTTTGGAATAAACCAGTTATGTTCATTCTTACCCTTAGTACCTTAACTCTTATGTTTTGCAGTTGTGCCATGCAGTTAATGGCCCCCGAAGACATCAGGTCCTAATCCCCAGAACCTGTAAATGTCACCTTGTAAGCAGAAGGAGTCTGTGATTAAATTATTGATCTTTCATGGGGGGGGTGATTTTCCAGATTATTTGGTTGGGTACTAAGGCAATCACCTATAAAAGGGAGGCAGGGGGAGATTTGATACAAAAGAGGAGAAAGCAGTACAATCACAGAGGCGGAGTTTGGAGTAATGGGGGTACAAGCAGAGAATGCCAGCAGCCACTTGAAGCCAGAAGAGGCGAGGATTGCGATCTCCTAAAGAGCCTCTAGAGGTACCCTGCTGACGCTTTGATGTTGGACCATTGATGGTGATTTCAGATTTCTGGCCTCCAGAACTGTGAGAGAATAAATATAGTAGTTAAGGTAAATTGAGGGTTCCTTGTTATCAGTGTCCCTTTTATTTAGTATATTAACCTTTTCCACAGAGTATAACTCATGTGCCTTGAATGTTATAACCATGTTTCAGTTACCTATTGCTGCGTAACAAACACCCCCATTATTTTTGTGGCTTAAAAAAGGACACTTTTTTTTTACTTCTCATAATTCTCTGCGTGAGCTGGATTCAGCTGGATGATTCTTCTTTACCATGCGGTGTCAACCGGGATCACTGAAGTGGCAGCATTCATCTGAGACCTCAGCTGGGCCCTCAATGATTGGGGGACTAGAAGCGACTCTCTCTAGACAAGGTCAAGTCCTCTAGACAGTGAATATAGGAGCTGCTGTGCCTCGTGAAGCCTAAGGCACAATTGGCACAGCGTCACCTTCACTACCTTCTGTTGATCAAACACCAGAGGGCTAGACCAGAGGCCTGGGGAGAGGAAACAGACCCTGGCTCTTGAAGTAAAGAAAGCCTGCTCACATAGGGAGGTAGTGGGAACCATTGTTGACCATCTTTGGAAAGCCTACCACAGACTGTTTAGAAAATTATTATCATTATTATTAATTTTTTGGCTGCCCCACAGCATATAGAGTTCCTGAGCCAGGGATCAGATTTGAGCCACAGTTGTGACTATGCTGTAGCCATGGCAATTGCTAGATCCTTTACCTTGTGCTGGGCCAGGAATTGAACCTGTGTCCTGGCACTGCAGAGACACCGCCAATCCCGTTGTGCCACAGCAGGAACTCCTAGAAAACAACGGTTGAATTAACTGTGGGAGGTCAGTTGATTCTGAGGTTTTATACCTGATGAGATTCAGTAAGAAACATTTTCTAAGAAAAAAAATTTCCGGTGTAAAAACATCCAATATAAGCTACCAGAATGGGACCTTGTACACACGAGGAATATGAAAGATGTGTGGTTACTGACCAACTCACTCCTGGCCAGTGATTTCACAAGAGGAAGGGCAGGGCAGGCACTTCTAGAAGCAGGACTTTTCACTTCTCCTTCTGGGTATAGTGATGGCTAATTCTGTGCCTGGGAAGCAGTTCCTGAAGGGAAGGATTAAAAAAGCGTTCAACGCATCTGAGTATTTTATGGCTGTCAGCAGAGGCTAGGAAGGGAGATGAGACCAGCAGGAGACCTGGTCCACTGAGCCAGAACTCTTAGAACAGAGGCCGTGCGAAGGATGCCTTTCCTTTAGCTTCTTACACAGTTTACCTGAAATTTAATAATAGGACTTCCTCGTGGACCTATCACAGTGATTACAAGTGCTTGCTGAGTGTGAGATTCTGACCCTGGGACCCCAGCATCGCTTTTGTCCAGTCACTTATCCTTGTTTAATTGTTCCTACTCTAGGGAGAAATTCGGGTGTCAGCTCCAGTCAGAGTCTAGTAGAAAGGGGCTTCCAGGAGCAAAGTCAGAAATGGTTTTCAGGTGGGATTCCAAACCCAGACTTCTCTTTATTAATTGCTTCTACTTTATGAGTTTGCATTTGATCATCCTTTGAAATGTGTGTGTGTGTGTGCACTTTGTCTTCTTTGTAGGTTTATTTCCATTTGGGGGTACTGTTTTTCTTGAGATGAGCTTACTGTTTTTATCAGCAATCACCATGGCATGGAGACATAGGCCCTTAGCTGATTTCTCTCCTCTGGGGTGGTTTTATAGACCAGAATCTGGGGAGTAGCTAAGTTTTAATAGTTTATTGAGTTCCTGTTTGAAATACCGACAGAAAAGCTCCAGGCTTTTGCCCTCATCATTTGTTTTCATCTAAGGACCAGTTTTATGGTGTTTTCTCCGTGGTCTGTGAATAAGCCCTGTTTTTTTTTTTTTAAAAGCAGGCTCAAACTCTGCCTTTGCTGTTTAACATGCACTTCCTTACTCCTGCATGTTTTTGCTTGCCTTTGCTTTCTCTTTTTATACCTTTGTGCGGTACTCTGTTGATTCCTCCTGTTCCTGAGATGACTGAAAAAGATAAGGGAGTATGTATGCAGGAATTGGGCGCTAGAGAGACTTATATTTTTCCTTTTAATGCATTTCCCCAAATGCATCTTTTCTTTGCATGACAGTCTTCATCCTAATACTTCTGTTAAACTCAGAAGCACATGCTTCCAGTGTTTCAACTTTTCATATGTATGGCAGATATTAGGACACAGGTCCTAATAGAGGAATAGAAGCTCAATTCAAGTGAAGGTTTCTCTAGACTGTTAGGTGGCAGGGTGGGGTCACAGACGACCACAGTGACCGAAGCACAGATGCTCTCAAAAACTAGCCTCTTGGCATTACCAAGATTAGATGTGGAATGTGCAGTGCCGAATGTGGCTAGCCTGGGACTGCTTTCCACACACAGCTTGGCCAAGGCGGGGGTGAGCTGTTCTGGGTTGGTGTCTGGATGAGCGCCCCAGACCTTTGAGACAGTGTACCACACAGAGGCTGCTACACTGAAATGGGTTCACACGGGCCTGGAAGAGTGTTCTTGATCCATTAAGTGTAAAAAAAAGCAGATTATAGAGCAATATATAAGGAGGAGAAAGGTGTAGATAGACATCAGAACAGACTGGCAGTTTTCCTTGGGTAATGTGTTTGTGGTGGTTTTTAGACTTTTCTTTGCAGTGTTCATTATCTGCCTTTTTCTTGGTAAAATACGAAGTGCTGGAATAATTTTTAACTAGCTAGGCAGGCGGTTTCTTTCATTCAGTAAACCTCTCTTGTGAGCCTCCTTTGCCCCCGGCCCTGGCTGGTGCTGGGGAGTCCAGTTCTGAACAAGTCAGGCGGAGGAGTGCCCAGGTGGAGACGAAGGCCACTCTGTGCTCCCGGCACCTTATTCTTGGTGCAAAGCAAGTCCATTTCTTCAAGTAGCTTCTGCGTTTCCTCAAGGGCCTTTCATCGGTTGTACCTGTGCAATTCTTATCTGATGGGATAAGGAGAAATAACTCACTTTTTGTGTGGTCTGACAGTCCCCAGGTGAAAGCAGCTTATTCCCATCCTCTCCCCTGGCTTGTTTTTTTCTGGTATGTATGTCTGTAAACCTCTCTGGTGAGCCTCCCTTGCCTCTGGCATTCAGAGGTTCCCATTCAGAGGTTTTGCTGGTCTCCTTTGTCTTCCTAGGAGCTTGAACTTACAGGGGTCCAGTGTTTCTTTTTTGTCATTTCTCTTGTTTCCCATAAAGTTGCTGGGCTAGTTTTTGGCCGCATAGATAAACAGGTTTGAAATGCCTGTCACTGGAGAATTTTCCCCCAGGGCTTGCTATATCTGGGGAGGTAACATATCAGCCTGTTGGCTTATTTGGGTGAACTGGAATTGAACAGCTTGCAAACCAGGGAGATGAGCTTTATATATTTGTATTTAAGAACATTTCAAGATACTCAGTCTACTAGTTCAGATTATGATTCTGAATGTCCTTAGATATAGCTCATGATGCACTTTAAGAAATTATTCATTTGTTACCATCTTAGTCATAATTCCTTTTCTTTTTTTGTCTTTGTCTAGGGCTCTTTCCTTTCATTTAGCTTCATTCCTTCAGCAACTGTAGATTAAGTACCAGTAGCAAACGGAGCATCATACTTGGTCCCTGAGATAACATGGAGAAATAAGATAGCTACACTCCCTGCCCATAAATGGTGTGTAATCTGGTGAGAGATAAGCAGGTAAATAGGAAGTTCCACATAGGAAGTGCTCTGAGTGTTCTGATGGAGAGATTGTAGGTTGTAGTGTAATACCAATGTCAGGTGCCTCACCCACACTTGAGACGTCAGGGAAGGTGCCCTCAAAGAAGCTGGTCTAACCCCCAAACTGAAGAATTATTTGGAATTAGTCTTGGGTGGGCGAGGGGAGAAGTGTTCATAGCAGAAGGTATATTTGCCAACATCTGGAGACTAGAAAGAGCATAGAATGTTGATAGATCCAAACAGAGTTCTGCAGGACTAGGTTTGAAAGTGGAGAGACAAAGGTTAGCTGGACAGGTATGTCCAATTAAGCAGAACTTGGTAAATCAGGCTAAAGAGTTTAGACTTTATCCAGAAAGTGGTAGGGATCTATTAATCTCATAATGTCACATGATTAGGTTTATGTTTTTCAGAGAAAATTCTTATTACAATGGAGAGTTACAGAGGGGAAAGGTGTGAGACAAAGAGATCAGGTGAGAGACTGACACAGTATGTAGGCAAGAACTAATAGCTGCCAGACTTGGGCTGTTAGTGGGGATGGTGAGAAATAGACTCCACACAAACTCTGGAGGTAGAAGCAACATGATTTACCTGTTGATCATGCATTGGGAGTTTCCGGCTTGGGAAGTTGGGTGAGTAGTTAGGTGTCAGTTGGGTGGGTGCTAATCACTGAGAGAAGATCAAAGGCAAAAGGTGTTGGTGTGAGGTCAACTGTATTAGAATTTTTTTTCTTCTCTGGCTAATATTATGTATTCATACATCCCCAAAATATTTCCCAGTCGACCAACATTTATGTAGTATTGGGCTCTGTATCAAGAGAGCGAGATGAAGGGCAGTATAGATGCCTATGGCTATTAATGCTGTGGTTGAGGTGAAAGATACATAGTTAGTGAATGTCCATGGGGCACCGCATTTCTACTTTCTCTAGTTTAATCTGTCTGCTCTTGTCACCTCTCACTCCTGCTCAGAAAGTTTCAATGCCTGTAAGACACAGGTGAATCTGTCTAGTCTAGCATTCACATTTCTAAAAAATTGTATGTCTTCTTGTGTTTTTTTACTTTTTCTTGTCATAAAGCCCTCTTTTCATCCAGATAACTTGTCTGCCCACTTGGTTCCTATACTTACCGACCCCCTATGATGTCTTCTCTCCTTTTTAAATCCATTTTTATGGTTTTTTTTCTAGATTCACCTTGGTTTCATGTTTCCCACAAAACTTTTCCTACCTCTCCAGCTCCCAGTTACAACCTTTTCCAACTCTGTAAAGCATCATTTATTTGACCCTTACACTAGTTGGCTTACATTCCAGTTTATAGTCTATGAATATGACTTGTCTTCCTAACCAGATTGTAAGCACCAAGAGCAGTGGCTAACAGTGCTCTTTTTTTTTTTTAATTACTTAATGAATTTTATTACATTTATAGGTGTACAAAAATCATCACAACCAAATTTCCAGCAGTGCTCTTGTGCAGGACCTAGCACAGTGCTCAAGATAACATATATAGGTATTTAAAAATACGTAGTTGTTATGTTCTTGATAAAAATATGATCATACAATTTTGATTAAGTAGCGAGTAAGAGGTAAAACTTACATGTTCTATAGGATTCAGAAGAAGGAGATTCAAACATGGACTAATATGGTTTCATAACCTTGGTCTTTTAAATTAAGTCTAGATTATAGACCTATATAAGCAGCCCCAATCCTATGAACTGCCTCCATGTAGATGTGCTGTTGTAGACAGCGGCTCTCTACTCAGTATAACTATAAAATGTAGTCACTGGTTAGTTGAGGGCTGGAATTAATATATCAGCAGCTGAATATCTGGATTCAAGATACTGTAGACCTTTTGGTGTAGTTGAGAATCGGGTAAGTGAAGTTTGAATAAGACCCTTAGATAATTCTGATATCCGTCTATGTCTGACCTCTTGAGGTTTTATTTTATAATACCCAAGAATTGTTAGTGTTGAATATCCTTTAGCGCTCCATAAAACATTTAGCCAAGTCTTTAGTACTCAGCCCTCGGCTGATGCAGAGTTGCGATGATGCTACCCGGAAAGTAAATGGAGCTCAACTCTTCTGTGTTTTCAGTCTTAGCCTTTAGGTGAGCTGAACCAGAAATGGGGTCAACATTCTCTTAACAATATCATGGAACCTAAGAATGCTAGACTAGAAAGACCCCTCTGGTGTCTCAGTGTACCTGAGCAAGGTTGAAATTCTTCTTAAAAAATAATTTTTTTTTTTTCTTAAACACTGACACATGCACAGTTGATGCTTCAGAGGCCTACACCACTAAGCCTGGCCACAATAATTTCAACAAAATTTTTTAAAGGTGAAGTCAAAACCCACCAAGCTACTAAGACCAAAACAATTAGTGGAAACATTCGCCAAATGTTTAAGTAATGTACGTTCTTCATATATCCTCCAGGATAGACTGGTTGGTAAATGTTTGCTGAGGTAACTTATTGTTTGGGATCCTTAGGTTTCATTCAGTGAAAACAGTGACTTCAATTTTAGAAGAGTAGCTTCCCAGCCCTTTTCCTTGGCAGTATCGTGGTCAACAGAGCCAGTTATTTATCAGGGCAGTTTCTAGATGGTGATCATAAGCCTATAGTCTGCTTAAGTGAGAATGCTTTTTACTCTATCAGGAGATACCAGGCCATTAAGGAATGACTTCCTCCCCTGGAAGTGAATGAGTGATGCCTTGAGAAGACATATCCACCTGGTTTTGTTGTGTAGATGGAGATGTACTGTAGAGAAGTATGTACTCAGGGTTTCCAGTATGGAACTCATACAGTTTTACTTTTAAGTTACTCCACTGAAAATGGAAACTGGTAATCTTGTCCAGTTTTGCTTGGAGAAAGTAAAGAATGTAACATAGCCTGTAGTGGAATGGTTTTGTCTTGCACCTCGGTAAAACATTGACCCTGCAAAACCAGGTTTGCAGTTTACTGACAAAGTTACACAAGTCATCCTTTGTAACAGCATGAGATGAATAACAACCAAAAAGACCTAACCATTAGGGATTAAATCATTTATACTCAACCACAGTGTGGTTTACTATGCAGCCATTAAATGGAAAGAAATAGATTGGAGTGCCTGTTATTGAGTGATTTCGTAGATATACCGTAGGTGAAAATAATAAAGGTGCTCAACAGTATAGGTAACATGAATTTTTGTCAGGAGGAAAGTCAAACTAAAATTATATACTGAATGCACTGAGTTTTTTTAAAGAGAAAGCTAAGATACTTTTGTATGGTTTTCTGTGAGAACTGGGCAGTCTAGTGTATTACTTTTAACATTGAAGAATTTTTTCCTTAAAAATATCTAATAAATAAAAAAAGAAAATGAGCTTATTTTACTTAAAAGTTCCAATAAATGTTCAGTAAATCTCTAATTTGGGATGGAGTGAGGACTTTTGCTTTTCATTTGATTTTACTGAATATGAAATAGGTATAAAAGAAAATTTATAAATTGTGGGTAAGGTTTAAAAAGTATCAACAAACAGGGAGTTCTCTTGTGGTTCAGCAGTTAAGGATCCAGCGTTATCACTACAGCATCTCACGTCACTGCTATGACGCAGATTCAGTCCCTGCCCCAGCAACTTACACATATTGTGGGTGTGGCCAAAAAAACAAAAAACAAAAAAGTATGCAACAAACAAAAGTACCCCTTTCTCTCCAAAATTATAGGGAGATACCACTACATGTCCACTGGGATAGCTAAAATGGAAAAAAAGACAACAGCAAATGTTGAAAAGAGTATAGAGGAATTCCCTTCGTGGTATGTGGCTCAGTGGTTAACGAATCCGACTAAGAACCATGAGGTTGCGGGTTCGATCCCTGGCCTTGCTCAGTGGGTTAAGGATCCGGCGTTGCCGTGAGCTGTGGTGCAGGTTGCAGACACGGCTCGGATCCCGCCTTGCTGTGGCTGTGGCGAAGGCCGGCAGCTACAGCTCCTGTTAGACCCCTAGCCTGGGAACCTCCATATGCTGCGGGTGTGGCACTAGATAAAAAAGGCAAAAAGACAAAAAAAAAAAAAAAGAATATAGAGACATCAGATGCTTACTTATTGTTGTCAGTGTAAAATGCTATAATTATTTTGGAAAACTGTCAGTTTCTTAAAATGTTAAACATATTTCACTTTTATTCTCAGATATTTATCTAAGAGAAATTAAAACATATGTCCACAAAAAACCTTGTACTACAAGAATGTTCCTAGCAGCCTTATTCATGATAGCCAACAAATGGAAAGCATATCTGTCAAGGGGAAAATGGATAAAGAAACTTGTATATTCATATAATGGAATACCAAACAACAAAAAGAATCAAACTGTTGATGGATTGAATAACATGAATGAATCTCATAAACTTTGGGCTAAGTGAAAAAAGCCAGACACAATTATGTAATGTATTATTACATTTATATGAAATTCTAGAATAGACAAAACCAAATTATGGCAGTAGAAATCAAATCATAGTTGCTTTGAGGATTCAGAGTTGACTGCAGAAGGGGCACAAGGGAACTTTCTGGGTTGCTAAAATTTTTCTGAGGCTTCATAGGGGTGGATTACATGAGTGTATGCATTTATGAATATTGATTGAATGGTACACTTAAGATTTGAGCATTTCACTGTGTATAAAACGTACCTCAGTTTTAAGGTATGATATCTTGGGTCTTCATTCGTAAGACATAAGAGTGGGCAAGTCAGGGAATATTTGTGTCTCCCCTTCCAAGTGGTTTTTTAATAGTTTTAGAGGCCAAGTGTTTAACTAAATGTTGTATTTAGCTTGAGCTTTTTTGTCAGTTGTACAGTCGGAGGAACTATTTTCAGGATCTTGTCAGAGGTCAGGAGGCAGTATGTATAAAGATGGGAAGGGTAATCCTCACAGATTGGAGCTCCAGAATCTCACACTCCAAGTCTTCTTCTGGTCATCATCCTCCAGAACAGTAGGTCTCAACTGGGAACCCTTTTCTCTTCGCAGCGTACACTGGGCAGTGTCTGGAGATATTTTTGATCATTATCTGGTGGCGGGAGGGGGTGTTGCGTTACTGGCATCTAGTGGATAGAAGCTACAGAGGCTGCTAAAGATACTACAGGGCACAGGATGGCCCCCCACCACAAAGGATTATTTTGGTCCAAAATGTCACTCACTGGTGCCCGCGTCGAGGAACTTTATTCTGCACTTGCCCCGATTACCGAAGCTCAATCAGTTTCAGTCAACCAGGTTCATATTCTAAATCAATCATGGAAACTTGGCATTTTCACAAATTGCATATTTCTTTTCTGTCAGAATTTAATAATAAATATTTGTAAATATATATGTATACACACACACACACACACACACACATATATATAATCTTAAGTTTTGAGATAAAATTCAGTGTGTTAGGAGCATTTCCAAAATCCAAATTAAATGTATTGTTTCTACTGATTGTTAAATTCTTCAGATGTAGATTTTGTTCTTAACTTTATTTCATTAAATATTTAAACAAATGACCTTAGTTATCATCCTTTTAAAAATAAGGTTTTATTAATTACCAAAGCAAAGGAAATAAATGATAATACTTTATCTTTTTTTCTCCTTCCACAGAATGACAGGGAGTGAATTTTTCTCTCGTTTCCCGGAACTCTATCCCTTTCTTCTCAAACAGTTGGAAGCTGTAGCCAATACTGTGGACAGGTAAGGAGAGAATATGGTGGGGCAAAGTGAAGTCCAGGATGTGAATGACTTGGAGGTTTTTTCCCTCCTGGCAACAGGTTTTTTTTTGTTTGTTTGTTTGCTTTTTTGTCTTTTTAGGACCGCACCCGCGGCACGTGGAGGTTCCCAGGCTAGGGGTTGAATGTGGAGCCTACACCACAGCCACAGCCACAGCCACACAGGATCTGAGCCGCATCTGTGGCCTACACGACAGCTCATGGCAATGCCGGATCCTTAACTGACTGAGTGAGGCCAGGGATTGAACCCGTAACCTCGTGGTTCCTAGTCAGATTCCTTAACCACTGAGCCACGACGGGAACTCCCAGGCAACAGTTTTTAGTCAGCTCTTTCCTTGTAATGTAGCTGGATTTGTTTTTTTACGTGATTCTTTTATTATATCATGTTTCCTGACACTCTACAGTAGATTTGTACCTGAAAGGTTGTATAAAATCCAGTTTTCATATTATATTTTATATTTAAAAATCCTGCTTTTAAAGTTTTCAGTGTTTTTTAAACAGTAGAAATTGACAGAACACTGTAAACCAACTGTAATGAAGAAAGTAATACCATTTGCAGCAACATTGATGGAACTAGAGATTCTCATACTGAGTGAAGTGAGTCAGAAAGAGAAAGACAAATACCATGTGGTATCACTTATATCTGGAATCTAATATACAGCACAAATGAACCTTTCCACAGAAAAGAAAATCATGGACATGGAGAACAGACTTGTTGTTGCCGGGGGCGGGGGGAGTGGGATGGACTGGGAATTTGGGGTTAATAGATGCAAACTATTGCCTTTGGAATGGATAAGCAATGAGATCCTGCTGTATAGCACTGGGAATTATAACTAGTCACTTATGATGGAGCATGATAATGTGAGAAAAAAGAATGTATACATGCATGTGTAACTGGGTCACCTTGCTATACAGTAGAAAGTTGACAGAACACTGTAAACCAGCTATAATGGAAAAAATAAAAATCATTATTTAAAAAGAGGTAAAATAAAAATAAAAGACAAAAAATAAAAAGTAAAAAAATCATTAAAAAAGTTTTTGGTGTATTATGTAAGTCAACTATACTTTAATAAAAATTTTTAAATAAAGTTTTCAGTGTTTTACAGGCATTAACTTTTTTTAGAAGCACATGGTGATTTCTCCTAAGAATCATTTTCTTTCTCCTAGATTTAAAATTTGGTGTGTTTATGTAATGAGTTTGCTTTAAAACACACCTGTAATTTTTTTATTCTGTCCTGTTACAGCTGACTAATCTGGTCATGTATGATCAGAAATAATAATGTTCTACTTGAGCAAAGATGGCCAGTGACCCTGGAAATACAAAATAAAGCTATTAAGAGGGTTTCCAGTCTGATCAGGGCAGATAAAGTTCATCATTGTCCTTTCCATCACATTCTGTGGCTTTCAGTGGAATTTTTAGTGTGAACATCTTAGAACATGGACCATTTTATTCTTCTAGCAGTTTTTGCACTTGGCATGAAATTGTACCAATTTTCCGTAATGGGAAAATAAAATCACATCAATGAATTTTACTTTGGTTCATAATACATTTCCTCACATTAGTAATTTGTGCAGACAGGCTTTTCGGGCCCTAGTAAATGACTGAACATGCTTTCTTAAGTACATTTGGATGTTGAAACATTCACATTTCACTCCACTCTCTCCACTCTCTGATCAGCTCAAATCAAAATCGCAGACTCAAATTATCAAATTATTAGCTTTGAGAGGAGAATCGTGTGCAAAAGTCCAGTCCATAGCTTTGCCAGTGTTTCTTCCTTATTTGAACATTAAGCAAATATGAAGTGAACGGAGGGAAAAAAATGAAAAAAGGAAAATTATCCCTGATCTTAGAATCTCACTTTATATACATAATTATTTACTGAGAAAAAAAATGTTTGAAGACGGTGCCTCACTTCCTAAGTTTTAAACCTTTTATGTACAACATTTTTTTTTCCAGTGATACCGGAGAACTGAACCGTCATCCCAGCATGTTTCTGTTACTTTTGGTGTTGGGGAGACTCTACCCTTCCCCGATGGATGGCACCTGTTCTGCTCTCAGCATGGCGCCTTTTATTCCCTTTATTATGAGGTAGTGTGTGCCTCTTGGAGGTAATGGGAGTGGGCATGGGGGCTTTATGGGGTTATTTAATCCTTGTTTCTGAAATTACAGATTTTTTTTTTTTTTTAACTTTGGGAGGGGTCTTGTGAAGGCAGGGGCCTGGGAGTTATTGCCTATTGCCACTGGGTATTACCGTGGGTTTAGGCACTCATATCTACTGTGTAAGTCGTGTTTCCTGGGAGCCCTGCCTGCTAATGGACGTGTGGTGTTGTTAGGAGATACCCACTTTGATAAACATAGCCTGGGTGTTT
>PVHT021183519.1:1546230-1594811 GCA_004024745.2 Catagonus wagneri | reverse complement strand
TTTTTTTTTTTTTTTAACTTTGGGAGGGGTCTTGTGAAGGCAGGGGCCTGGGAGTTATTGCCTATTGCCACTGGGTATTACCGTGGGTTTAGGCACTCATATCTACTGTGTAAGTCGTGTTTCCTGGGAGCCCTGCCTGCTAATGGACGTGTGGTGTTGTTAGGAGATACCCACTTTGATAAACATAGCCTGGGTGTTTGCATTATTCTGGCATATAGCCCGTGTCCAGAGGTTCAAGAGGACATGTGGCTCTTGACTCCGGATGACTTTGCTGGTGGCTGCAGGGGTAGCATCTAGATGGCAATACTGTGCAGCACGAGTTCACTTCCTACTCATCTTCTCTTTCAAGCTTGGAGTACCTGAGAAAAAGCAACTCATAAAGCTCACGTGTGGAATCAAATGATAACAGGTTTTTCTGCTTCTACAGCCTATTACCACTTCCTCTGTTACTTTTTTTTTTTATTGAGGTATTTGTCAGCTTCTGATCCCCTTTTTCATTTTGGATCAGTCTTCAATAAATAGGCCTCTGAAAAGTATTGAAATTTTCTTATGAAATATTTTCAAAGCCCTGTCGCATTAATTAGTTTTGACCTTTCTGCTTACCTCTCGACAAAGCAGAACCTTCATTTTTATATATCTACCAAAAATTGAAACAGACTTAGAGCAGAAGGATGAAGTAGAACCAACGCAGGAGAGTGTACTTGTTATTGATGTGGTGTCCTGGGTTCCACTTCCTGGTTTCACAGAGCTGACTGATGCATTTTAATGTGAGAAACCATTAAACACGAGATTCTGGTGGGTGATTGCTGTAGCCATTTGTTTGTGCCAAGTGCCGGCTGTGGTGGTGTTATCTGTGATCGCAGAGATGACTCACTCAGATTGGTTTTTGTTTTCCTGATACACAGAGGTACCAGCCTCCCCTATCCAGCATTTGGTGATTCATTTTAGGAATCAGGGTCATAAATTTTACTTTCAGGAGCATTGAAAAATTGTACTTTCACATATAACTGGAAAGAACTAAAAAGTATTTCAGAAAGTTGATGGGAGGAGGGGGAAAGGCACATGTACAGAATCACAATGTACGTTAGAAACAAAGACACGCTTAGAACTTTAGCATCCTATGTGGAGAACATTCCGTTGTGGAAGCTTATTACTAATCAATCTGTTATGTGTTGCATCCTAGAAATGAGAAATTGCTACATTGAAAATGTCCTTCCTAGCTATTAGTTTTCATGTAATCAGAATGTTCATATTACTAATTCAGAGCACTTAATTACATATACAAAGATTGCATTAACGTGGAGGATTTAAATATTGCCTTAAGGCCAGTGTAGTTGGTGCATCGTGGTTTTTTTTTTTTTTTTAGCTCAAAGAACACAAAGAAAGAAATGTGCAGTTCTCCCATCCTTCCAGTGAACATGCCTTAGACAGTGGTTGCTTTCTACCTGAAAAAAGACTCACAGAGCGCCGCCACCAGCAGAAACAGAAGTTCCTTAGAGTGTTAGTAGGCTCTGATATATTGAATGTCCATATGTGTTATAGACAGTGTTTCTGAAACTTTATGATGTGCATATATCATTTGGGGATCTCATAAATCTGCTTCAGTAGGGCTGGGGTGGGGCCTGAGATGTCTGCATTTCCTATAAGTTTCCAGATAATGCTGATGCTGTGGGCACACAGCTCACAACTTGAATAGCAAGATTAAATTTCAGATAGTAAACATTATCAAAACTACACATATAACAGAGATTTTTTTTTTACTTTTTTAAAACTGTATTTAAATGAGTTTTTATTTTTCTAATTATAACAACACTGTATTTTTTCTAAACATGCTGAAATACAGTAAATCGTAAAGAAGAAAATAAAAATCATCCATAATCCCACTACCTAGAGAAAACTACTATTTACATTTCCTTTTAGTCAGAGAGATGACTTTAATAAACTCTGCAGTAGTTGAATCCTACTTGGCATTGCTTTGTCTACTTAGGAGGTTTATTAGAAGTAGCTTTTGATCAGGAGTGCAGAGAACAAGCAAGAACATATTCTAAGCAGAGAAGTCAGTAGGAAGTAGACCAGCCTTTGTAGAGCCTCCGCTGTTTGCCAGCACTGAGCTGGGCGTTTGGCTTACAGTGACTCCGAGAGGAAATTACCCCTGTTGAGGAAACTGAGGTTCAGGGAATGAGTCAGTTATAGAGCTGGAATATGAACCCAAGACTGTAGGACTTGTCAGGAGTGTTGAGATTACTCTTTGTGTGTGTTTGGGTTTTTTTCCCCCCCTTTTTTTTAAGGGCTAGTCTTGTGGCATATGAAAGTTCCCAGGGTAGGAGTCAAATCGGAGCTACAGCTGCGACCTACACCACAGCCACAGCAACACCAGATCCGAGCCGTGTCTGTGACCTGTACCACAGCTCATAGCTAACCCACTGAGTGAGGCCAGGGATCAAACCCACACCTTCGTGGATACTAGTCGGGTTCATTACCACTAAGCCGCAAAGGGAACTTCCAGAGTGTACTCTTACCGTTACACCAAAATAAACAACTCCCTTTTGTGTAGTCAAGAGTTTTAACTACACTGAGTAGGCCCATGAGCCCTGACATTTATGCAACTAGGAATGATTAGGAGCCTGTATCCAGTCAGTGGATCTCGGTGCAGACTGACTTCAGGTTACAGAAGTCACGCCCCACCGGCAGTGGAATGGGCTTCTTACCTTGCTTTCCCAGCAGTGTAGGGCTGATTGGCTACAGCCCTTCTCTCAGGCTCTTCTCTCAGGCCCCCTTCTCATGCGGTTGGTCTGTGACCAGGAATGGAAGAAGGCTGGCTTTTTCTTGAAAAGAAAGTGGAAGAATCCTAGACTTAGAGTTAGGAAAACTAGTTTTGGACTTTTTCAACCTACTGCTGGGACAACCTTATGCTGCTCTAAAATGTTCCCAGTCAAACCATAAACAGATTTTTTTTTGAAATAGCGAATTTGGTAAAACTAGTACACATTTAAATTACTTCTGAGAAAATTATCTATGAAGAAGGTGAAAGACTGATCATAAAACCTGTCATTCCAGGCAGTGTTTGTGGTTCTAGTCGTGTTAAAATTTGGACTGTTTTGACTTGGGATAATAGCTGAAAAGATGGGATGTCTGCACAACTGGATGGGCAGTGTTATATTTTTATGGTATTGCTAATGTTAATTTATGTACTGGGAAGAGCTCTAATCAGGCTCCTGGATACTCTGAGTTTAGCTAAAGAGAAATTTTTCAGCTAGTGGGTGTAGCACAAAGGTTGCTCTGACTGTGCTAAAGGGAATAAATTGTACAATGAGGAGAAGATTAAAAGCCCTGAAGACAGCTTTTTATTTTCCTTTGATTTGCATGTACTTACCTGCCATTTCCTTGCTCTCTGTGAGGTATTTGTAAGTATTACTTGTATTTTGTCCCTTATTCCACATTTGGCAATGTAAGCTCATATCTGTTGCCTTTCTTTGTTGACTTAACTCTTAAAGTTTCTGATTTGGATTTTCCAAAGTTAATGCATGTGTGCAGCTATGATTTGTTGCATCATCTTGGAAAAGAAATGGTAATGTTAATCCCAACATTTTGTTTACAAGGCTCTTAAAAATCCAGTGTATTTCATGTGCCTGATGCCATGCTGGATCCAGACATAACCCTTTACCATGCACAGATGATGCTTTCAATTTAAGGCCATCCACCCTTCAGTTTAGATACTGCAAAACAGAGTGACTCATGTCTTAAAAGGGACCCTGACTAACTGCCTGAATACATTTCACTAGTGTTCACTTGAGACTTTTCTAGAGACCAAAATATCTCTGGACACACACCTTCAAATCCCCTTTCATAAACAGGTTTCAAATTTGAATTGAAGAGCTGTAGGAACCCAAATATGTCCCAAACTTAGGCGACAGAGCATGGGGTTCTGACCAGAGCAAAGGCCCTGGACTTGAGACTTGGTTCTCTCTACCCTCTGCCACTTATTCACCGGCTGGCTGAGCAAAGCTCTTACCCTCCCTGGACTGGTGTGGTACCTGAGTGTGTGGGTTCCACTTGAGACAGAAAGTGCCTTCTATTAACTGAGGTTAATACCTGTGGGAAAAGTCCCTCCACTGCCTTTTATTCACAATTGGATGCTTTCGAAAGGATCTCCCCACCTTTCCCCCCTTTTTTGACTTATTTTCATTACTAAAGACTTTTCAGTATGTTTTCCCCCAAATCATTTCAGTCCTTGTTCACTTTAAATTCTCAATGAAATCTGATTTTCTTTTCTCTAAAAAAAACTGAGATACAAATAACCATACAATCTTAATTAAACACGCAGCGATGGAAATCACCTATAGGGACCTATACAATGGAAACTTTCAGTTGCGATATTAAAAAATCTAGTCAACAGTCAGAAAAATTGAAAAATATATATTTTATGTATTTAAAAAGTATTTCATGGAACCTTTTGATTGTACCAGTCTTAGAAAGGAGGGATGGGAGTACAAAAATTAAGAGCTAGGTCTTTTAAGCCTGTGATATTGGGAAACAATATTGATTCTTTTCTTTTCCTTGCAAGTTGCGTAACTCAAGGAATATCACTTTACTCCTCACCCAGGTTAAAGTTGAAAGGTCTTGTTTGCCATAATGTGGAGTTGGGGTTTTTGCAGTAGACAATAAATAGATGGTTTCTACCTTCATTTGAATGCCAGGAACTTTCCTTCAAGGCTGCACATTTCTGTCTGTTCTGTCTTCCCAGGTTCCTTGTAGGTAAGTGGAAGGCAGGATTTGCTTTATAGAGAGATAAATGGAGCAGAGGCAGTTGCTGGGAAGGAAGACCTACATACCCACCTCCCTTTCTCTCCACCCCAGCCCCTAATCATCACTCGCTGTAAACTGCTGTAGAGTTAACTTAAACCTCTCATCTTGTTACTCTTTAATAATGCATCGTATAGTAGTTTATATGCTCAACAATTATTCTCTCCAAATAAATCTTCATCTTTTTCCATGGAGAAGCAGCTATGGATTGTTTTGGTTTGTTTTTCATTTTTGGTACCTCCTCTGCCTAGCCCAGGTTGGGGCACAGAGACTGAATTATTAACCACAAAATGAAACTAACTGTGAAATGAGACATTTTGTGCCTTAGCAGATCTGTGTATCTATGAAGTACTTATGGGAATCCTAGTCCTACCATATTGGAGCCACATTTCATATCCCACTGGTTACTGGTTACATAGAAACTCGGGTAGGCCAGGTTTTGTGTTTTACCTGCCCTTTGAGGAGTCTTGTATTCAAATATGAGCTCTGACATTGCTTCATTTCGACGTCACCTACCTGACCCTTGGTTCCTTTTCTATCAAGTTAAGCTATTGGGCATTACCTGGGTCCTCCCTGGCCTCATGAGCCTGTGACCTGAGACCTTCCTGGACTCTGAACTCCTCTCCCCTGACTGCTGTCCAGTCAAGGGATCTGGAGGCCCATCTTGCAGCTACCCTGCTGCAGGCTTCAGAGCCAAGTGAGAGGAGCCTAGATTGATAATAAACAAGCCAAAATGCATGGGGGAAAGCCTCCCAGATTAATGTGGCAAGAAAAGGAGGGCCCCAAAGTGCTGTAGGCTGTCAGTCTGTATAATGGGGATAATCCTGACAAAATAGCATATAAAAGTGCCTTAGTTTGCTTAAGAAAAATTCGAGAGAAAGGAAGGGGTTGATAATGTAATGGTGATAGAGAGAAGGCAGACTTTTTTTTTTTTTTTTAAAACTCCTACTTTGGCTTTGTCCCTGCCAGTAAACTGGAACGGAAGGCCCTGAAGCCAGATGTAGGTGAGGTCATACAAAAGAATACTGTCTCCTGCGAATGAAAGCAAATCCCTGGGCCCAGATAACTTACAGCCTCGGGTGCAAGTTAGCCTAGAACCAAGTCAGTAATTGGGGGATATGTGGAATGGGAATGTTATCCTAGGAGCTGCAGGAAGATTGCAAAAGAGGGGAGAAAAAGGCATATTTTATCAGTGGCCAAGCAGTTGTGCTGATATTGATTGTTTTTAGACTGGATCATTCAGTGTATTACTTGCAAGTGCTTCATGTATTATTTGCTGAAAGCTAGTAAGGATTCTCTAAGAATTAGTCATGCTGAGTCATCTCATTGTTTTGATGGGCTTACTAGTCTGATAGATGAGGATAGTGCTGCCTAATTCAACATTTGAATTACTGAAAATGAAGACAGACTAGGAGTTCCCGTCTGTGGCTCAGTGATTAACGAATCTGACTAGGAACCATGAGGTTGTAGGTTCGATCCCTGGCCTTGCTCAGTGGGTTAAAGATCCAGCTTTGCCATGAGTAGTGGTGTAGGTTGCAGATGTGACTTGGACCCTGCGTTGCTGTGGCTGTGGCGAAGGCCGGCAGCTACAGCTCCTGTTAGACCCCTAGCCTGGGAACCTCCATATGCCGTGGGTGCAGCCCTAGAAAAGGCAAAAAGACAAAAAAAAAAAAATTGAAGACAGACTAGATTGCATGCTTGTTAGGTTTGCATGTAAGAGAAATATGATTGGTGATGGACCCAAATTCAAAATAATCTTTAATAAACACTAATTCAGGCAAGTGGCCATTATCTCTGTGTACCAAGGAAGGAAGGGGATGGAAATGAAGAAATGTATTCTAGGAGCTTCAGTTTTATTTGTGATGTATTCTTAAGGTCGGTTTTGGGCAAATGGTTGTCATGCTATTCTTTGTACTCTTCTTTTTTGATTGAAGTACAGTTGACTTACAACGTTGTGCCAATCTTTGTAGTCTTTTTTTTTTCTTTTTAGGACCGCACCCATGGCAGATGGAGGTTCCCAAGCTAGTCGTCAGATCTACAGCTACTGGCCTACACCACAGCCACAGCAATGCCAGATCCGGGCCATGTCTGAGACCTGTACCAGAGCTCACGGAAACACCAGATCCCTTAACCCACTGACCGAGGCCAGGGATCGAACCCACAACCTCATGGTTCCTAGTCGGATTCATTTCTTCTGTGCCACGACGGGAACTCCACTTTGTAGTCCTTTTTATTTGAAATGCCTGATATTGAAAAATCAGAAACTTTTCAGTTCATAATTGAAAAATATGATTTCAAAATAGCCTTGGAAGACTGAGACGTATCAGTCTTATCAGATAATATTTGATTCTTCAAAGAAAAGTCAAAATTATGTACATACAGAATGAGAGCTGTCCGGCTCATAGCAGTTTTTATGAAAACATCTTGGGGATTGGGATTTCCTGGTGAGCCCCGGAGGACTAGCATGACATAGTTGCTGCCTCTAGGTTTTGAAGATGATAGTCCCCCTGAACTCTGCTGTCAAGCTAACCACATTATTTTGCTATTATGTTATTCTGCCGTGGACTTCCCATTTTAGGGGGGATCACTGATAAACTAGTATTTATCCAGAAGAGGTGACCAAAATGAGGAGGAAGCTAAACATCTGGAAATAACTAGACTAGAAAAGACTGAGAGGCAACATGATAACGGCCTTTACATATCAGAGAGGCTGCCACATGGCAGAAGGCACATAATTTCTCTCTTGTGCTCCCAATGGGAAAGTAGGAGACAGAGTTCAGATTTTAGTATAAAAAAGAATTTTGTGAAAGTTAGCATTCTTTGTCAAGAGAATGAGCAGATTTCCATAATACCGTGATGCTGGAAAGTCGTCAAGGAAAACCGATCACATGTTGTATGTATTTTTAAAAGGATTTCTACAGTGCAAATGAGGTTGGGTTGCATGACCATCAAGGCATCTTTCTGAGCTGTCTTATTTCAGAGTAGCTGAATAACCCAGCCGTAGATTCCAAATGTGCAATATAAAGATAAACCTGCCTCTAAACCTGTAACACATTATTTGTGTGTTTTTATTCATGGGTTCCTCCATCTCCCAGTTGGGGTGCCATTCTTGGCATGGCCCACAGGTCATTGTGGTCTGCTCCGTGGTGCCCTCCAGCAGTTAATCCACTTAAATTTAGCTTCTAAGTAACTTTTATAACTTTGTTCTAAATAGTTCTGAAAACATTTTTTTTTTTTTTGGCCTATGGGATGTTATGTCTGAAAAGCATTCCTTATTAATTTAATTACCTTTTTTTTTGTGGTTGCTATATTTTTCTCCATTCCAGATGTTGACTTAAGCCACATTTGTTTTCTGATAAGTACAAGGGACATCTGAATCTTTGAGAAAAGTCAGAGATGCTTTTCTGAAGAATGACTAAAATAGATAACTAAGCAGATAACTCTTTGTTGTCCAAACTTCTTCAAACACAGATACCCGGAGAGAGAATAAAGGAGTTGCCAATCCTAGACCTTTACAAGCAGAAATACCTGAGAACAGGGCTTTCCTGGTGCTCTTAATGTAGCGCTTCCTCCTACCTGGCAGCCCTAGAGGTGCAAAACTCCACCCCTCCTGTGGTTACTGGTAAATTCCATGAGCCTTAGAGAATGAGATTAAAGGTTAGGAATCTCCCTGCACCGTCCTGATCTGCTAACAATGGTTGAATGAAAGAAGGGAACCTGCCATCCTGTTAAAGTGTAGAAACTCTGATCTCTGACTGGTGTGGTTCTGATACCAGGCCAGGCTTTGAGCGGGATTGTCAAGGCACAGGTGTTCAGTTCAGCTCAGGGCTTTTTTCGGTGCTCCATGTTCCTCTTTGGCTGTAAGCCAGATCTGTGCCCACTCGTTCCTTTTATACAGACCTGCAGATGACCCTACTCATTACTTTCCTTTGGGCTGTTTGTTATATTACAGAGATAGACATTTCGAAATAAAGTAGTGAATCTAGGTGGTGGAATTTTAGGCCTTACATGAGGGAGGACCTAAAAGCAGAGATTGAAAGGTTGTTTCCTAATGCTGGTGAAATCACAGTTTGTTGGGCGGCTGTCTACTAGGTCTCCTTTTTACCGTGGCCCTGTTTAGCTATTGCCTTATTTAGAGGGCTTTTCTCATGACCTTCTGAATTTCCAAATTCCACCTGTGGTAGCTGAGGTTCAGTGTGTGGAATGAAATAATGTTTTCTGCATTGTGTGGCATAGAGTTCTGGCATAAAAAGATACTCTGTCATCTGTCACCGACTTTTATCTCCCAGTTCCTAGAGAAGGTCCTGGCCAACTTTGTCTCTGGTACCATTTCTCTTTAAGACCATTTTCTAAATGTGTTTTTGAGCAAAAGGAATGAGGAGTTCACCTCTTCTGGAATGCATTGACAAAGCAAGCTAGAAAAACAAAACTTGTAGGGACCAGCTTTTCTTCAGTGTTATCTGTTACCTCAACAGGCCAGTGCAGGTCATGTTAGAACAAGTGATTGGATCTGCAAACAGCCTCATTCTTAAGTGAAATTTGTGACAATGATGATAATCCATGGCCTATTGCTGCTGTTCACTCTCAAACTTGGAGTCCAATCAGTTAATAGATTAACCAAGTAGTTGTTAAATATCCATTGTATCCCTACCTAGCCTTAGGTCTTAGGTTAGATTCTAAGAAAAAAAACGTCTTCATCCTTGAAGAGCTCATGATCTTGCTAGTGAGATGAAACCTACACTTGTGAACCTGACCTACTGTCTACAAACCACTTAATTATTTGGCAAATACACTAAGGACCAAGGGCCTGTGAGCAAGGGGAGCAGCATGGGTGGACTGGAGAAGTTCAGGAGGCTTCCCTTAGTAGCAGGGTGGGAAAAGATTATGGGAATTCAGTGTGCCATCTCGAGGACTTTTAGAAATTGCCCATGCTGGTTAGCAGCTCACGTGAGAGGCAATTCATGCCGTCCACTCACTAGTAGGATGTAACAAGGGGAAGATGGTAACAGAAGTTTATGCTTCATAACCTGGAAGTTATCATAAGGAGCTTTGCTTCCACTTGAATCAAGGGTGACCCGGGAAACTCACAAGATAACTGGTTTGCTGCTTAGCAGGAGAAACTATGGTAAATCTTTGGTACTTGAATAAAGAATAGTATTTATTTATTCCCAAGTACTGTATTTCCAAGTCTTATGGAAGTGGTAATATGAAAATTATTGCAAATGTAGTAATATTTAAATTTTAAAATATTTTAATATTTTTTCCTTGGGAGCTTTTATTGCCTAGGTCTTAATCATTTCCTCAAAAATTATAGCCAGGGTGCTCAGCAGGCATTTTTAATGCTGAATTGAAGAATTTGAGAGTAGCAGGCCCCAAATGCCAACTGATGTGAAGTCATCCCCTACACGGTAGGGAACATTTTAAGATCAAAACTGTAAATTTTTTTTCCTCTTTAGGCAGAAAATCTGAATTAGGGAGTGGAGTATGAAAGTAAAGAGAAATTATATATAGTAGGCTTAAAATGAGGTCATGGTCAATGAACGACATAACATGTTTTGGTTATCTTGCCCTGATTGGTGCGGTGTTTTCTTCCTCGTCTCCTCAGGCCTTGACCCTTACCGGTCTATTTATAATCTTCTAGTTGAAACAAGCTGCCTGAGTCACATCAGTTGCACAAGATACATTCACCCTCATGTCTTTTGACTTCTTTCTCACTCACCTTGAACATTGAGACTCTTGACTGATCTTGCCTCCCCTCCACACAGTGACAGGTATTCTCTTCTTCGCCAGTTATTCTTGTCTTTCACACTGTTTTGTGAGCATTCTTCGTAACCAGTTCATCCATTCATTAAATATATTTGCTGAGAGCCTACTTTGTTTCGTTGCCCAAATCCAGTGCCCCTGCTTCCATCACCTCTTCTTGATAAGAGAAAATAGAGGCCTTCGGGCACGGATTCTCTCCATGGATTCTCACCCACTCTACCTCCCACCAAAGGAGGTAGCTCCTTTGATTTACAGCCAGACTCTTGGAAAAAGGTTGTTTACTGTCTCCATCTCCTCCTTTCTTACCCTTAAACCACTGTGGCCTGGATGCTTCTGCCACTACTTCACCAAAGCTTTACTGACAGAGGTGAAATAGGAGTGACCTCCTTGTTACAAAAATCACTGGATGCTTTTAAGTCTTCATCTTTTTGGATCTTTCTCTGGAATTTGGCACTATTGCACACTGCCTTCTTCAAGATGCTCTTCCTCTGTGGCCATTGCTTCTTCCTCCTCTTTTAGGACCCCATTCTTCGTGCTGCCTGCCAGATGTCGGTGCACCTGTTTGTCCTGCCCTCTGCTCTCTTCTTTTTCATCTTGTGCATATTCGCCCAGCTGCAGCTCATATACATTGATGAGTCAGTTCGAGATCTAGAACTTGCCCAGAATCATAGATTCAGCTTTCTATCGGACTACTCCTTCTGCATGTCCCACAGACATCTAAAAGTCAGCAATTTCCAAACAAGCTCCCAGGTAGTTCCTCTGCACACTGAGGTCTGAACAGCCATCTCTTAGGGCCTAGCACAATGTCTAGCATCACATTCCCCCTGGCAAGCTGGAGTCAGAGGACTTCTTGCAAGGAAACAGGACTCGGTGTTATAGAGGATCCTTCCCATTTATCGGCTGTGTTGATATTTACTCAGTAACAACGGGTCATTGGTTTAAAAGTCATTGACTTTTCATATCCCTCCAGTAAGTTTGAAATGGTTTGTTTTTTTTTCTGTTAATATTGATGATCATCCTTTGAGGTAGCAGGTGGCAGGTGTTGGTAACTTTCTTTAGAGATGGAAAAGTCAGGGCCCACAAAGAGTAAGCAGAATACGTCCACAGTCAAAAAAAGTGATTCATTAAGGAGTCAGGCTTGATTCATTTATTCATTTACTCAACAGATAATTACTGTAACCATCGATTATGTGTCTGGCACAATAGAATAACAGTGGAGCATCAGGCAGATAAGATTTTTGGCATAATGTGATATCCTTTGTGCTTTGCCGCTTGTTGGTCCCTATCTTCTGTGCTCTGATTTTTGTCCGTCTATTTAGTGATAAGTGATGATAATTAGCAAGTGTTTACTATGGGTCAGACATTGTTTTAGAACTTAACACATACTCATTTAATCATCATGGCAACACTACAAGGTCCCTAGTGTTATTATTCCCATCCTGCAGCCTACAGAGAGAGAAAGTTGGGCAGTAGGAAGTTTAGAAACGTGCCCTCTGTCAAGGTGCTAAGAAATGATAAGGCCAGGGTTTAAACCAGGCAACCTGGCTCCAGTGTCCTTTGCCCCTCTCTTATCTATACTAGCGCTTAATACTACCGTACACCCTTTTGCTCAGCTGTTTATGATCCTTTGTCTTTGGGATATGACAAGCTAGTTCTCAGGATGCCAAAATTAGCCTGCAGTTTTAAATAGCAGACATTTGGGCTTACTTTGCCTTCCTGCAATTATCTCTCCCCTGCCCCCCTTGGGCATTGCTCTGGCCGTGGTCTCATCTTCTAATCTGAAATCAGTAGAAAAGGAAGAAAAACTTGTAGTTAAGCCCAAGTGATTGTGACAGGTTGCTAAATAAAACTGGCTCAACTGAATTTCTGAGATTCTTGAGAAACAGTGAGGATTTCTTACCAAAGAAATTCTCCTTATAATAGGAAATTGAGGGTCATTGCACACTTATAAGTGTCTTAGCAAAGAGACTGTGTCTTGAGGCTAAGAAGCCTAAAATCTTAATGAGGTTATTTGGGGGCTGCTACTGAGGCCTAATTTTTAAACTATTAGAAAATGTTTTTTCCATGTGACTTTACCATCTTAAAGTTTCTCCTGTTGAAACTTAACATAATTTTGAAAATCTTCAGGGTTATGGAAAGAAAAAAAAATGCATTTCTATATGAAATATATACAAGGTGCTTTCATACACTGTAGCTGACTCGATCATCCCCTTTTTACTCTCCTCAAAAGAAAACAGAATCACAAGCATATCAATATATGTTGACATTTTTAAAAATTGCCAACATTTTCTTATGTGGGAATCCTAAACTTGAAAGGGTTACCTTAAAAAGGCAAGTCTGAGTCAGTGAATTGTTCAGATTACTGAATATTATGAAATGAAAGTTTCGTTACTCCAAATTGTAGTCGTAAATTTAGGGAACTGCTTTCATGGGTGGGCAACAATAACACCTCGAGGCCTCAGAGGTGGGTCGAAATCCCCATCTGTTTTCTCAGTTTAGTATATTTCAAGTGCAAAGCCCTCCCTCTTTCTCCAGCCAAAGGCTACCAGCCAGACCTGCTGGAGGACACTCTGAGAGGGAGGTGTGTGAGAGGCACCCCCCGGGTTGTTTTGTTTTGCATCAGGGAAAATTACTGGTCCGGGATATTTGTGTCCTGGCCACCAGTCCCCAAGAGATGGCCACATTTCTCCCAATTGTAAATGAAACTCTCAGTCCCAACAGTAAACTTTAGCTCGGCCTCAGCCTGAATAATCACAAAATCAAAATTAGGCAGGTCCACATGAATGGGATTTTCTGTCTAGTCTCTGCAATGTCCAGAGCATTAACAAAATACCTGTTTGTCTGAAGCGTGCTGCTGGGTAAATAAGCCTCCTCGTTTTTGATTATTGTAACCATACAGGAAAAGGCCATCTGTTTGAGGAGAAACTATGGAAATATATCTAGGTAGCCAAGGAAAAACTGGATTGTTAATAAAGGATGTGTCACACTAACAAGAAAATAATTTACAAAGCAGTGGGTAGGAAATATTTTCGAACACTGAACAAGTAAGTCCCTTAAGCTATCCTTTTGGGTGATGGTGAGTAGTGTTGGTTTGTTTTTTGCTTGACTGTTTACCCCCGCCCCCCCCGAAGCCTCTCTTTTTCCTGTAAAGCCAGAGTTTAAGGCTCAGCTTCTTTTCAGCTTGGATAAAAAGGAAAAGTAAAATTCTTTTAATACTAATTATAGCCTGCATAAATCTAGTGAAGAGAAACTTAAGAAATGTAATTCTTGTTTTCTAGCTGAACTTCAATGCCATATAATTAATAAATTCAATCACTTCTTACCCATTTTTGTTTTCTGCATGATTTAAGACATTAGAATTTAATTCATAGCCAGAATGAAAACCGGACTTAGGAAAAGCTTGAAAGGCCTAGAGAGGGATTTGCATTCTGCTGCGTGGTTGAACAGGTCCCTAAAGTAGCAGCTTTAGAATGCCATGTCCTGATAGAATTCCCTGTGGAAAGCTGGCCAGCAGAGCGGTTTCCTAGCACCCTCCCCCTGGTCAGCACCACTGTGAATGTCTTGAGGGCCCTGGATGTGAACTGGGGGCTTCACAGGATTGCTCCACAGCCTGACCGAGGGGCACTGGGCGGACTGGGCGATCTGTACTCTGGCTTATTAGCCCCAGGCTGTGGGTTTTGAAGTTGGCCAGCCACCCTGGCTCAACCTTGGATAAATATTCCTGGGTTCTGAGTAGGAGGGGGAATTCAAAGTCCTGTTTTTCCTTCCACAACCAGTCTGTGGCATGTTATGAGGGCTGAGTGGAGTGGCCGTGTTTGGAGGGGGTAAGGGAACATGTCCTAATTAACATGTACTCCCCTAGTCACTCAGAGGGCCGGATTCCAACCCACTTTATTCACCCAGACCCGCTTCACCCCTGGGATAGTTGAAACGTATATGAAATGACTTAAGAGGTCTTACGCAGTGCCATTTACCCCCCACCCCGACGCCCAGTTTTCTCACAAGCCTCTTCCCTTTTGAGCTGAATCTTGAAGTTGCCTAGGTAAACGTTCATTCTTTAAGTATATCATTTTAATCCCTTCTAAAATGGAAACCCCACTGTGAGGTATATTACTTTAAGGTATTATTGGTCGTTTAAACCTCAGTATGAATTAGTGTTTAAGTTTCATTGATTTGGACTAGAAGAGACGTTGGTCATGTGGATTCATTGGTTGGGTGTGGTGTTAGAGAGGAGACAGGGCCGGGCAGTGGGGAGGGTGTAGACCTTGGAACGAGGGCCGATTGCATGTTGCCAGCCTCACACGTGTGGCCTCGGGTAGGACCGCAGTGGCTTCTCCCCCAGCAGAATTTGCTTCCATGTGTTCAGTGCAGGGGGCATCCTCCTATTTCCCATTGACTTCTCCCTGCTGGCGGGGAGAGACCTGGAGGTCTTTTTACAGCTTTGACTCTTCCTCACCCCTTCTAGACGTAGTTCCATTTCCGTTCCAAGATGAAAGCTTGTCTTTGTCGCTTCCCAGAATAGTTCCAGGCTGCAGAACACAGTGAATCCTTCCAGATAAAAGACCTGCTGATTAAATGCCAGATTGTTATCAGAGAAGCAAAGTGGGGGGGTTCGAGTCCTTACCATTAATTACCTGGTTACAGCTTTGTTTATATCCTGTCCATTTGGGGGCCTGTTTTTCTTGGACAGTTTCTTGTCTGTGTTCTGAACTGTAGGCCGATGTCTGTAAAAAATCCCAAAGGTCAGGGAATAGTGGGTTCTTTATTTTCTGAAAGGTTTAATGGCAGCAAAGAGAGTATCCGAGCTTCTGTCTTCCACCTGGAAGGAAATGGACAAATGCTTGGTTCTGAAGGTTCTTTCCTCACCTCCAGCAGGCAAACCCTAGTGTGCTGAATGAACTCTGACTTTGAATGCATTGCCAAGAGGTTACCTGGAAATAGAATGACGTTTATCTCTGTGAAGCCATGAGTATTAACCAGTGAATGCCTGGGTATCTAGACATTGAGGCCCGAGTCTAAAATGCTGTAAAACTGTTTGGTAAATGTGCTTAATGCCACTAACCTGTACACTTAGGAATGTGAGTTTTATGTTATAGATATTTTACCACAATTTAAATGAGTGAATGAATGACTGATACTTGCTTCCTGGCAACTCCAGTACTTTGGACACCGCTAGAAGTACTGTAGGGTCAGGCTGTGCGTGGTCTGCTTTACACTGAACACAACTGCTGCTGCGCGTAAGCCATTATGCATCCTTTTAAGAACCGGGAGACCGAAAGCACAGAGATCCTTAATGAACACAAGATGAAGAGACCACTTTGCTACCGTCATATGGACAAACTAGGAAGTCTGGGACTGGAAAAGAGCCCTGTCTTGAAAATGGTTGGTTCTAAAGCACTGTCCTTCCACAGATGTAACAAAAGAGCGGGGGTTAGAGTCTCTTGGTGGCTGGGATAGTAACATCTATTCCTCTGACTCTCAAATAGTGGCATTGAAATGCTCCATGACTAGAAGTAGTGTCAGTTCACCTCACCTGTGTATATGCAGCCATCAAATGGCAACACATGTTTCTTCACCAAATTAAATTCCAGTCTGACCTAATATTTTCCTATTAGGTTCTCTTCACAGTCCAGCTTATTTTTCCTATAATACTCTTAGCCAGTGATCCAACCAGCTTTTTCAGGCTCAATGATGATGGGGTTCATTTTGTACACTAGACTGTTGCCCTTTTCTTTTTTTTTTTGGCTAAACCGTGAAACTTCTCGAATTTTCCAAACATGTTATCTGGTGATATTCCCTGATTTCAGGGAAAAAAGAAAGTATGAAAATAGCTGTATTCCAAATCAGGCAACTTTTTTTCTTGTTAACCCGAAAGCCCTAAACTCAGAACTCCCACTAAAAGGTGCTTCTTTTTTCCTGTAAAGGGAAGAGAGAACATTATTCCTACCTTTACTTGAAGGTACTGTGAAACATTCACCATGGTTTCAGCAGTACCTTTCTGATATTTAAATTTAGTATTTTCCTTAGAAAAGCCAAGAAGCTATAGGAATTTAGGAAGAAGCCAAGGTAAATTTAAAATATAAAAGCTCACTTTGAATGAAACCAGTAAAAACAAGTCCTGACCTTCTCATACATAAGAAAAATTTGAATTAAAAAAAATATTCTTTTAGGAAATAAAGATTTCAACAAAATAACATGGGCAGATAAAGCAGTCTGCTGTGAAAAGTACATCTTAAAAATCTCCACTTGAAAAAATGAGGTTTCTTTTTTGCTTTCTTCTTGACCAACGGTTTTGTCAGAATAATCGTTGAATAATAAATGGATACTTTGAAGTATGTAAGGGAGTGGAGAATTTTTCTGTGCCTTGTGTGAACTGGTGATACAGATTATAAACTAAATGATTCCAAATTCCACTAATTTACCAAGGATCCAAATACTAGCAATTGTAGCCAAAGCCATAGAAATCTACTGATGAAATAATGAATAGGAATGGAAGTGATCCAGATTGTTTTATTTTCTTTTGAAATGTTGTATTTATTAGATCTTAGCATCCAGAAGTTAAAACAGTATTGAATTTCATACATAGCACTTTATTTGTAATCTTAGGCTGAAGGTTACGTCCTTGGCGTGACTGAAGAATGACTCATACAATTGTGTTTTTTTCCGGTGGGCACAGAGGGAAGTTTAAGTAATGTAATGTTGAATTAATGCTAAATTTATTAATAGAATTCAAATGGGAATAAAGAGTGTCACTTAATGATTTTATTTCTTTTTTCATTCATGTATATACCCTCTGTGAAGATTCTCTTGAATGTTACTTATGCTTAAAATGCAATACCTCTTGACTACTAAATGTAGCAGTAGAAATTAGCAGTGATTTTTCTTCTAGTAAGTACATCAAATCGTGTCACAGCCAGAACCTTCAGTCCATGGACATATTGGAGGATGTGACCAGAATTCTTTACTGACGTGGTCCCCATCTTAAAAATACAGTTACCATGAAATTAATGTATTATGCCTTAGTCACAGCCCAAGGAAGGGCTTAAAGGTAACGTGAATCTTCTTATAATTAGTAATCTAATTAAATGCTGGAAGGCTTCAACCATATAGTAATATACCTTGCTCCTGAACAAAGATAACGCCTCCACTGAAACTGTATACTTGTAACACTAGTATTTTTTTAATTAGTGATAGGGTGTATGGGTATGTGTGTATGTAATCTATTCTGTTTCATCTTCAAACTTTGCACAGCAGTCTCCATTGTGCATTCATTGGGACCATGTAAATAGTGTGCTAATTTGGTTTGTTCGTTCAGAATTCAGCATGTTTCAAACTGGGATGAGTTGAAAATTATTTTTTCACTACGGAATAAACAAATTATCAAAGTAAGCAAAAATAAAAAATATGAGGAAACAGTTTCAGTTTGCTCAAGATGGAGGAAAAAAATCCGTTTTACCATAATGACCACATGAAAAATTCTAGTGCTAAATGCAGAGTTTATTAAAGCTAGCCCAACAGATTTGGTATTGCTTGGTTGAATGGTGTGAGTTGTCAAGTGTACATAAGAGTTATACAATTGAATTTCTTTTAACATTTGTTACTGTTGTTCAAACCTGTGGTTGTAAAATTGTCTTATAGTTGGGACACTCTGGGTTTTGCAACTACTGCAGGCTCTGGAGGCAGATAGACCTAACTTTGAATCCTTGCTTGTTCATTCAGTCTTTTGTCACGTAATGTCTCTGAGCCTGTCCTAGAAGAGCATGTGGAAGATTTGGAACGTTGTTCTGAAAAAAAAAAAAGTTAAAAAAAAATTCTTATTGATTAGTTGTTAGAATTTAAGTGTTTATTGATCTGATTCTTTAATTGTTAGGATTTAAGTGTTTATTGTTCTGATTCTTTAAATCTTTTTTTGATTAACAAAGAAAGGTTAATTCTGGTCTTAAAAGTTCAAAGGAAATAGCTGGGTTTGTTTAATATGAGGAAGAGAAGATTTGGGTTGTTTAGGAGATGAGACTGGAGGCTGAGACTGGATGTTTAGGAGATGAGACAGGATTGTAACACTTTTCTAATGTATATGAAATCTTATTCTTTAGAAAAAAGCTTTATCAAGGTATAATTAATGTAAAATAAACTGCACATGTTAAAAGCATACATTTTGGCAAGTTTATACACCCATAAAACTGTCGCCAGTGTCAAGATAATGAACATGTCAATCACCCGCAAAAGTTTCCTTGTGCACCTTTCTAACCTTCTCCAACAACCCTGCCCCATCACCTGGCAACAGCTGTTCTGTCACTATAGATTAATTTGCAATTTCTGGAATTCTTACAAATGGAATCATACATTATATATTTTATTGTGTCTGACTTTTTCACTCACCGTAATGATTTCGAGATTTATCCATGTCATTCCACATAGCAGTAGCTTGTTCTTTCTGTTGCAGAATAGCATTCCATTGTATAGATATACCACAGTTTAAGTACTCACCTGTTGATAGATATTTGTGCTGTATCTAGTTTTGACTATTACAAATTAAGGTGCAGGAAATATTCATGTATAGGTCTTTGTATGGACACATGCTTTTGTTTCTCTAGAGTAAACATCTAGGAGTGGAACGAGTGGGTTGTAGAGAAGAGTGGATATTTAACTATTTAAGGAGCTGCCAGATTATTTTTCAAAGTGATTGTACCATTTTACATTTCCAGCAGCAGAGGATGAGAGTTCCAGTGGTTCCGTATGCTAGTCAGCACTTGGTGTGCTCAGTCTTTTTAATGTTGTCTTTCTAGTATGTAGTGATATCTTATCATGGTTTCAATTTGAACTTTCCTAATGACTAAGGACATTGAGCAGCATTATATGTGTTTCTTTGCCATCCATATATCTTCCTCGCTGAAGTCTTGATTCAAAGTTTGACCCAATATTTTGTTGGATGATTTATTTTCTCATAATTCAGAATATAATCTGAATATAAATCAAAAGATTATTCTTTCAGACATAGATTAATTTATCTCCTTGGCATGTAGAACAGGAAAAAAAATTAAGTTGCAGCAAGAAAAGAGTATAGTTATACTTGAGGAAATACTTTTTGACTGTGACATGGATGTGGGTACTGGGGCAACCAAAGGAGGATGTAAAACTTTCCTAGTAGGCATTTAAAAATGGGGCTGGGGAGTTCCCTGGTGGCCTAACAGATTAAGGATTTGGCATTGTCACTGCTATGGCTCAGGTCGCTGCTCTGGCACAGGTTTGATCTGTAGCCCAGAAACTTCCACATGTCGTGGGTGTGGCAAAAATTAAATAAATAAATAAATAAATAATAGGGCTGGCAGCGGTCTGTTTGGACACCGATGTATGACACTCAATTTACCTAACTGCAGTCTTCATTTGAGATAAGAATCTTTCCTGGGGCAGGTCTGTTACTAACATCTCAGTATTCTTTGCTCTTTTGTGCTATTTTTTTCAGGCCAAAAATATAATTTCTTGGAATTTTTCAAAACTTTCCATGTATTCCATGGTTTTAAAAAATTCATTCTTTGTGATTTTAGCTTGAAGCGTTGCTATGAAACCCGAGGAGAGTCATTCAAGGGTATTAATTAGCTCTAGCAAAAACAAATTGGAAAAAAAAAAAAAACAACAAATTGCAGTGTCTGGAGAGTAATCACATTAAAAGAAATGCTCAAATTTCTCTCATCCAGTGAGAGCACAAATCACTGTTTTAGCTGATAGTACTGGGAAGGTTCAGTCGTCTCTCTGTAGAGGCAAAATAATTAAGGAGATTCTAGAGAAGAGGGCCTACATAATTAAAGGAGCAGAGACTGTTTTAGCCCATGGAAGGGAAGGGTAAGGGGTGATTTAATGACAGGATTCCAATAGAGATAATAAAGGGTTTTCCTGTGGATAGAAAACACTGATCTTTTGTTCTCCAACTCCAGAGAGATTCAAACTAGAGAAAATTGTATCCAACTATAGAAAGATTGAGTGTGGTTTGTATTAGACTGAAAACTTCTGAAATTAAGCAATGGGACAATAGAAAAGATAGCTCTCTGCCTGAAATGTTCTAAGCGTCCACTGAATTATAGGATTTTGTTATTCAAGGGACCTTTGAGATCACTTTAATTTCCTTTTACAGATGAGGATGTGAAAGGGCATCATGTCACTTCCCTATGGCCACATCTGGATACTAATATTTTAATTTGAGGATGTTATAAAAGCAGCCAGGTCTAAGAGACAGCAACAGGACCATGTAAGAGTTTTTGCATAACAGTAGGTTTCTCTCCACCAAAATCATCACTTAAAGCTGATGACTATGTGAATTATTTTTTCCTAAACCCATGAAGATCCTGCCCTTGCGCTGACCTGGGTCTTTTGTCATTAAAAATATTAAAGATTTCTATTCTTGGACACTCAGAACTTGTCTCTAAATAAATACCGTACTTTGGGAGTTCCCTTCGTGGCTCAGTGGTTAACGAATCCAACTAAGAACCATGAGGTTGCGGGTTTGATCCCTGGCGTTGCTCAGTGGGTTAAGGATCCGGCGTTGCCGTGAGCTGTGGTGTAGGTCGCAGACACGGCTTGGATCCCGCGTTGCTGTGGCTCTGGCCAAGGCCGGCAGCTACAACTCCTGTTGGACCCCTAGCCTGGGAACCTCCATATGCCGTGGATGCGGCTCTATATAAAGGCAAAAAGACAATAAATAAATAAATAAATAAATAAATAAATAAATACTGTACTTTGAAGAACTGTAGATGATTTGACCTGAGGTGATCAGTATTGATAAAGGACAGCAGAGGACACTGCCACAGCTGTGCCCACAGCCTTTGGGGAGCCTGTCTCAGTCTGATACAAGGTTGTTCAGAAACTTTTGGCTGATGCCTGTGCTGCAAAGACTACATTTTCATGGACGATTATGCCCTGATGACTAATTTGTCTTCCTTAGAGATATTGCGTTGTAAAGCTTTAGGTCTTATTTTACCAAACACTACTCAGAGCGGGGGAAACACATTTAGGCTCCCAATTCATCGTGTATGGGATTGGCAAATATGAGTTCTAACCATTGGAATTAATAGGATAAGAGGCTTATAAGGGTTCACACACCCTTTAGTACAACAGAAAGAAATTAGCACCATGAACTTTGTTTGATTGTGGGTACGTTTTATGTCACTCCTTCTGTACATGTCCCCACCGGTCTGTTCAGAGCAAAAACTGACATATGTTTAGATAGTATTCTGTGCTTATTTCAGAGGGTTTGCGTGAGTACTGAAAATGAGATAAAATATTTGAAGGTATCTAGCACATCGCCCGCCATCTGGCAGACGCTCGGTAAACCTTCCTACCCTCCTTTCCCCTTTCCTTTCTTGGGTTTTAGCCCAGGTATCCGAATCTTTCAGAGATTAACAAATGTTCAGGACTGTTTTCTCCAACCCACCCACTACGTGCAAGGAAAGGAGAAGACAGGCAGAAGCCAAGGTGCTGTGTTCAACCACTATAAAGACCCAGTGGCTGCCAGAACTGTTCATCTCCCGGTCTTTTGTGCAGCAAGAGCGGGAACAATGTGAGGGCTTTGGCTATTGAGAGGAATATGCCCCTCTTTCCCTCTGTCTGCACAAGGCTTATCCTGGCTTGAGAGCCTGAGGGGAGATCCAGAATGCTTTTCCAGCTGCCTATGAGGAGGCCAGTGGACCAGTATGCAGCTTGTTGATCCAGGGTCAGAGACAAAAACCCACACGTGGACTGGGAGGGAAGATCATGCCAGAATTTCAGACTAAGTCCAGTGGTTCTTTTCATTGTGTAGGAAAGTTTTATGCTGATGATGTTAGGTGTTTTTTTTTTCCTACTTTGCAATACTCCATTTTATTTTGGGTAAAGACTGAAAGTAATGATTCCCTTTTAATCTCCAAAATCTTTGTATTTATGTTTCAGTAAATTCTTTTCCATTTTTTTTCTCAGTTGGGAAAGAATCTGTTAAGGTATAACTGCATTTTAGTGCTCCGGAGGAAAAAAGCCTTCTTTCCAGCTGTCTAGACAATTTGGTTGGCATCTGAAAAATTCAGTTTCAGATTGTATTTGTTGTCTAGGCAAAAAATAATGAAAGCCTGAAATGAAATTTCAGATGAAATACAATTTTCATGTCCTGTGTTTTTTCCAAAACTCTGTTTTGATATCAGCAAGTAACTGGGGATTAGCGTTCAGAAAGCATCCTTTCAGTTATTTAAAACGTATTTGTAATTCTAAATAATTAAGGAGCATTATTCAAAGATCTCTTTAAAGTAAGCACCACGCTGGATACCTTCCCCCGTCCCTGTTGGAAAATTCTCTTGCTTTATTTCCTAACACTGAAAGTCATGGCACGAATGCAACCAGCCACTGCCACTGCCACTGCGACCCTGTGTCCTTGCCATGTATGTGACCAGGTGCTGTGCCCAGGTCTTGCAGGGATAAGTGGAAGGATGTCAAAGTGATGGAGGCCGATTCCCAACTCCTGGCAGCTGCCATTTTCACCACTTTGGGATTAACAGCCCATGGTTAGCTGACCTGGAGGGAGCCTTAGTAACTTGGAGTCGGGCTGGAGGGTGGAGGGGGCCTGAACAGGGCGCACCTTCTACACCTAAACTCTGGTTGGGATGCCCTGGGGCTAACATATTGCGGTTTTCAAATGTTCTCTTTGGGCTTATTAATTATTGTCAGCATTTCTTCATAAAAATATTTTTTAAAAGGTCTTAACATATTGCTTAGGGTTAATTTGTAAAGAGCAATCACAGCTTTGAGCTGCTCAGTAGATATTTAAACTAAACATTCTACCCACAGACATATATGTATTTTCTTTTTGTCCATGAAAGCTGGAAATTTGCGATTTTTAGCTTAGCTACTGTCTACTGCTCTTATTTTCTCCTCACTACCCAAACCAAGGATTTCTTTTTTAAAAAATCAAACTTCAAAAGTCCTGAACCCATTCCCCTTCCAAGAAATATATTTGAATAAAGAAATCCATGAGCTGTGCAGAGGGCAAGATTACAGTAACTGCAACTTCTGAGTGCTAGCGGTTTGAGTTGCAGGAAAAGGAACAAGTCGTTCAGGTGGTGGTAGGTGCTTTGATGAACTGAAAATCAGTTTAGGAAGGACAAGCTGAGCATCTGGCCACCTTGGTGGTACCAGACTCACCTGAGAATGTGCAAGAAGGGCTTCAGGAATACCACACTTAGAATAAAAACATATTTCAGAGTGGCTGGACACATGGAACTGTTTTTTCAAATTCACTGATACAACCTTATTTTTTTAGCGGTTTCTCTCTTTTATGCACACACACGTACACACACACATGTCCATGTTTCTGAAGGCAAGATTGAAACTAGGGCTCATACACAATAAAAAGGAAAAAGAAATCTTTAGTGAAACAGCTTTGGAATTGACGAAAGTAGAATCTGGGCCCTGGACGTGGAGAATAAAGGCAGCAGGCCTCATATAAACAAGTCAAGAGTTGGTATCAAAAAAACTCAATCTTCCTTCTCTCCTTTCCAGCTCCTTCGGTGGAGAGGGGAAGAAGCAGGCCCTTGTGAGCACCGAACCTATTGGGGCCAGCAAGGCTCTGTGTCCTCAGCCAGTTGTTGAGGTAGAGAGTACTAGAGAGTTTGTACATGTGAATAAAGCTTTTAAAATTGAAAGTTCTTCCACCTGCTAGATTTCATTTCTAGCAAGTACCATTTATTGGTCATAAACCTGTAGGCATTTTGTTTCGATGCATTATCTCATTTAAGCTTCACAACAGCCTATGAGGTAGTTACTCTTACCAGTGTCATCAGTGATACAAACTTAGGAGGTTCAGAGTTCCCGTCGTGGCGCAGGGGTTAACGAATCCGACTAGGAACCATGAGGTTGTGGGTTCTATCCCTGGCCTCGCTCAGTGGGTTAAGGATCCGGCGTTGCAATGAGCTGTGGTGTAGGTTGCATACGCGGCTCGGATCTGGCGTTGCTGTGGCTGTGGCACAGGCCATCAGCTACAGCCCCGATTAGACCCCTAGCCTGGGAATCTCCATATGCTGCAGGTGTGGCCCTAAAATGACAAAAAGCCAAAAAAAAAAAAAACCCCACAAAAAACAAACTTAGGTTCACTGACCCATCCAGGTTCACCAGCTAGTAAGTGGAAGGACTTGGGCTTAAACTTAGGTTTGCTGGATTCCAGAACATATTCTAAACTCCTGCCTTATGTGCTATATTATTCAAAACTGTAAAGCCCCTGTTTCTGCTCTCAAGATCATTTGAGTCTAGCCAACTTGATCCCCGAGGGCTATTGTGGGGAATGCAGATGGGATGGACCCCACCCCCACCCCCAGCCCTGACAGCTATAAGCAAGCCATTGCGATGACAGGGCCCAGGAGAGAGAGGGATTGACTCTGACCAGAGGAGGTGCAGTAAGATTTTGTAAAAGAACTGATACCTGAGCAGAGTTCAGAGGATAGAGTTCCCCAAGCAGACAGGGGTGAAGAGGACCTTCATTCCAGAGTGTGAACTGCAGTGTGCAAAGGCACTAAGGGTGAAACGACAGCTGGTTTGACAAAGCGTACATAGAAAGTTTATACATATGTAACCTGGTATAACCTCGACCTAGTCCTTCATACCCAGCCTTCAGAGATCGCCTGCAAAGTAGGGGCGTCTCAGCTTTTAAGACAGTCAATAGGTGACCATTCCTAAGAGCAGCTGGCCATGCTGTATGAGAACAGACCATGATGGTAGATACTGGAAAGTAAATTTAGTGAGAGGCTTGGGGGTAGGTCGGACATACCTTCTTCAGACTCAGCCTAGCTCCTAAGATGCTAACCCCTTAGTCAAGTAGGGAAGTCTAGAGAAACGTGGACGATTATTTTCATCAGCAGCAGAAGTTCCAGGCTTTCTGTTTTGTACAAGGGGCAGCTTGACTTCTGGAAAGTGAGCGGGACTAGATCTGAGCCTGGGAATGCAGAGGAACTGGGGAACCTTAAGTCGTGTCAGTGAGGGAGTGGGGAAGGGGGTGGCTGAGCCCTGAAGCCATTCTGAGACTTTTCCGAAGACTCTCACTCTAGTTCTCATGAAACAAGGGGCTTACTCGGGGTCACCAGGTTTTCCAGAGTCCTCTCAGTTCAAAAATACCTCCCCCAATAATGTTCTGTCAGCCACTCTGCCCTGTTGAGGATTAAATGATGTAATACACACAAAGCTTTTAACGCTAAGTCTGGCGCTCTGTAGATGCTTAATAAATATTAGTTACTATCAGCATCATCTTTATTGTTCTGCTTCACATTCTACCAATTAAGGACTGACTGGTTAGTTCCATAAATCATTCATACCTCAATGTGATTAGGCTGCACAGGTTACTTTAGAAACATTTGGTTTGTTCAAGGCTCTGAGGATTTTGAGGCAACCGTGTCATAAAGTCTTAGACTGAATTTTACAGGACCTAATTAGAAGGCAGTACCTGCCACTTGCTGGTTTTGTGCCATAAAGTACGTTGGGAAACCTCACTTTTCTCATCTTAAAATAGAAACGATAATGGTGACCTTAGGATGAAGATTTAATAAAGTAAATGAAATAGTGTCTGCAGGACACAGCCAGACCTGGTACACAGTAGGCACTTAATAAACCCCAGTTCCCTTTCTTTTGACTGCATGCCCTGGGGTCCATTTGTGTTCATGGAGGGAAAGGCAAGGCCTGCGGAGGGCATGTCTTTCTTAACAGCCTTCAGTGTTCCTTCTGCCTGATCCCACGTGGTCTCCCAGACCACGCCCTCCTCTCTGGATGTCCCACCTCAGCTCTTTCTGCAGCAGCCTGTGTTTACTTCTCATGGCCCCAGAAAGCATTGGCTAATTGGCCTGTATTTCCCCTGGACTCTAGACTCCCTGTGGCCTGGGCATGACTTTGCTCTCCGATTCTCTGGTTCCTAACCCAGTGCATGCTTGTGCCAGGCACTCGGTGGACGTCTCCATGCCTAACCTAGAGGTAGGAGTGACGTCCAGCCACCTCCCTGTGAATAAAATCTGAGACTGGATGCAAGAGGGAAACACCCGGAGAAAAGCACAGCCACTGCTCTGTGAAACCAGATCATCTCGGAGCAGTGGTCTTTCCCGGCTCAGAATACTATAGTCTAAATTTTCCAAGGTCGTCCAGGGTTCCTAAAGTCCAAAGGTGTGTATCACCTCCCTTGAAGGCCCTCATCTCCTCTAAAGAGTGGTTGCAACTCTCCCTCCTTTCTCTTTTCTGCCCCACTGCACACCCTTGTATGTCTGTGTGACTACAACTGCCTTGTGATCATGAGGCTGTCATTCTGGCTCCCCCACCTAAGCCAGAGGGTCCCTGTGAGCAGCGTCCCGCACCCCACAGCCACACCGCTAAAGCAGAGCACGCACCCGACAGTCACACTGTGTGCAAAGGAGCAACTGGAGATTCTTGACCGGGGTTTGGGAACCACTGCCCCAAGGGTTTTGAGTGTGCGTCATGAACCTCCTAAAATTGTATGTGTGTGTTCGTAAATCTGCTTCTCTTGTGAGAGAGTCCACAGTTTACATTAGATTCTGAGATGTTTTCATGATCCTAAAAATGTTTAAAGCAAAAAAACAAAAAAAAACCAACACACTAATTTAGAGATTTTCCACATACTTGTAAATTAAAGCTTGCGTTTTTACTAGCTGGGAGATATTTTTATGCTCCCCTGATACCAGGTGTGAGCTGCAGCCCGAAAGAGCCCGCGCGTCCCATTACGGCACCATGGCTGGTGGCTCTGGCCTAGATACTGCTGCTCACACATCATGGAGGGCCCACTTAGCCTTTCTGAGCTTCATTTTACTTTCCATCTGTTAATTTAGGTTTATAACGCCCTCATGTCCATCTGGAACGCTGTATAGTGACGACATAATGGGTGTGCAGGCATTTTATACACTGCCAAGGGCTCTACAATGTGGGATGCCAGTCTTACTATTACACATGTGTCAGGATCATGTTACATGGTGCCAGGAACACAGGCAGTTGATAAATATAAGATTAAAATAAACATGGAAAGGGTTTATTGGACCGAGAGGGCTTGAGGTTTAAAGGTACCAGTGTCTGCGTGTCCCACCAGCCTGTGAATGATCTAGAATTCATGCCTAGAGCATAGCTAGTGATACTGAGGAAATGTTTTTCAAACTATGGTGAAAGATTCCAAATCCATTTGCTTTAGTTTGCAGAGGAAACTGAGACTTAACAAAAAGCTGTCCCACTCCTTTCAGAAGTGCTCCAGACTCTTCCTCTTCACTTTATAATGGAGGCCAAAAAAAAAAAAAATCTCCTTGCCTATCATAGCATCAATTTGCTGTCTTACCCATTTTTAAATGGTACAGGATCACACCCCTCTTAATTCTCTCACCAAGGCCACAGAGAGGCCTGCCATTTCTAGCATATGCTGATCCTGTACTAACACAGGCATATATAATGCATTATAAAATGTTTGTACTTCCAAAGTACCTTCCTTCTTGGATTGTTCTTGTAGACACCGCCTCAGAACCCTGGGGACAGATTATTGCCACCACTGTCACCCTGACCAGACCCTGAGAGGTTACTGTAACTTGTCTAAGTCACCAACATCAGTGTCCAAAGCAGGCTGAACAAGATGCTCTAATTACTTGGCCTTAGAGTCACTAGATCTGTGTCCCCGAAGAACATCTCTGTTTGATTTCAGCACCTTCGCTGAATCAAACTAAAAGCTTCTGTCTAGGGGAAGGGCAGATTTGAGCTTCAAATAGAGTCCACTTAGGGCTGAAAAGACTGTGTTTATATCCCTCACACTCCAGACCACACACCTGCGGAAAATCTCTGTCTCATCAGACCCCTCCCTGCCCCGAAGACTGATGAACGGTAACCTGGAAATGTTTTTTTTTTTGCTTGATAGCTGTGTGTGTGTGTGTGTGTGTGTGTTGATTAGAATCTATCCTTCCATTTAAACAATCTGCAATATGAGGAGTTTGAAATTACATTTAGTCATTGCTTTAAAACGAATGGTACTTAATTAAATATTACTTTAAAAATAAGCTGCTTCTCTTTTTCTGTAATTGCATTACTTTTTCGAGGGGAGGTTTTGTTTTGCTCTTTAAGTGGATTGTGGGCATTTGGAAAGTACCCTAGTACCGGGTATCTGAAAGCAGAAAACTCTGGCACTTTTCCCACTTTCCATCCTTTCCCCTTTTGGGTCGCCAGATTTCTTTGCGAAATCATCATTTGCAAAAGGTCAGCAGCAGAAGGAGGGGCATTCTTTAGTGTACAGTTACTGCTAATTAGAAACTAAACATCTGTAACCATGTCAGAATTATTTGTATTTGAAGAGAAACATTTATACACAAAAGCCTTTTCGGTAACATAAAACACACTATAATACAAAGTGTGTGTGTCAGAGGGGTGGGGAACAGACAGCCCAGGAAGCTTCTGACAAATGACTGTGCTCAGTGAGGTCATTTGCTAATTAAATCTCAAAGCTTTTTCAGAGTATTTTCTTTTCTCCATCTAATGAAGTGTTCTCACTCATTCCCCCCAACCCACCATGGGCCAAAGCAAACATTTTACTGCATTTGCCAATTACAGATCAAACATTTAATCATTTTAAAGGAAAAGTAAGTGAGAAAATGGGTGAATTGGCAGAACCCAGTCAAAAACCATTGGGAGGAGTTGCTGTTGTGGCTCAGTAGGTTAAGAACCTGACTAGTATCTATGTGGATTTGGGTTCAATCCCTGGCCTCCCTCAGTGGGTTAAGCATCTGGCGTTGCCATGAGCTGTGGTGTAGGTCACAGACCCGGCTCGGATCCTCAGTTGCTGTGACTGTGGTGTAGGCTGGCAACTGTAGCTCCGATTCCACCTCTAGCTTGGGAACCTCCATAATGTATGGCCCTACAAAGAAAAAAAAAAGTGGAAATCTCTAGCTGCCTACCATAGCCTTGGCCTTCAGTGACTTTCCTAACATGATGTAAGGGGAGCTCTTTTCCATCCTGAAAGTGTGTCCTGTTTGACGCATCCCATGACAGTCCCTAGGGGGAAAGGGCACAGTGCTTTGACTTACCCTGTACCTGTCTCTCCTCTCTCCCTACTTCCTACAACCTGCCCTCTTCCCCGTGATGAAATTCTGCTTGGATCATTACATTTGTACAGAAGTGATATCTGTACATTTATTGTCATGTTAAGATAAATGTCAATGATAGCTCTGGAGTTTTAGAAACAATTTGGTCATGGGGCTTTGTCTGTCTACGTGCTAACCCAAAATGGCTACATGGACCTGATGGCCCAGATCTTACCAGTAATTTTTTGCTTGGAAGACTGATTAACTTTGGAAAAAACAAGAGGCCATCTCTTTCCCCCATAGAGTCTGCTGTCTTCTGAGGTTCCCCATTCTGGTCTTGGCGTCTAAGGAACTCATAAAGTTGGGTTACCTTTTTTTTTTTTTTTTTTGCCTTTTGAACCATACCGTCGGCATATGGAGGTTCCCAGGCTAGGGGTCGAATTGGAGCTGTAGCCGCAGGCCTACACCACAGCCCCAGCAATGCAGGATCCAAACTGAGTCTGCGACCTATACCACAGCTCATAGCAACGCCGGATCCCCAGCCCACTGAGTGAGGGCAGGGATCGAACCTGCATTGTCATGGTTTCTAGTCGGATTCCTTTCTGCTGCGCCACAACAGGAACTCCCAAGTTACTTTTTTTAATGGGATAAGAGATCACGAAGTCTTGGGAGTTCTCATTAAGAACTTATTTAAGCTAGGACTTACCATATTGGGCTTTCCTTTTAAATGAAACCGTACCTGTGAAAGCTCTCAAGTGCACAGTCTCAACAAAATGGTTGTGGACTCTCAAGCTCTGAGTGTTTACAATGAAGTCAAGAGGCCTTTAGGTGACCTGCTTTCCAATGACCTTTGTAGAATCTCAAAATACCACTTCTCCGTGACTTTCACTTACTTAAGAACTGGCTTCTAGCCAACCTCTCTGGGTGTGAGTCAGCTCAAGAGGCGATGATTTGGTGACTCGAGGGTCCACGTCTTGTTCTCCTGACAATAAGTCCAGAGCGGGTACTCTACCATTTATGGCATTCCCCAGTCTGGCCTGACCTCTCAGCCTTAAGGTCCACTGTTATTCATGAGCCTCTGCTTAAATCAGACACGTTTACCTCGAGCATTTCTGACCTTGCTGTACACAACTGTCCCTGCTTAAATTGTGTCCTGGTCTCACACTCGCTTTCCTGAGTTCCATCCTTCTCAATACTATAACCCACCATTTCATCCTTCTGTAGCCATGATGTCAGGCTCACCTGCCTGTCATTTTTAGTCAGCCTTTCAAATGTGCTTCTCATCTTGCCAACCAGAGTAAGGCTCCTCAGAGACAACAGTGACTGTCTTATTTCTCATGACACTTATCATGGTGCTTTTTTTCATTATGAGTGCCTAGTAAATAGCTGTTTGATTGTTTAAAGGAGCAGGTACCTGTTTATTGTCTTCTTCCCAAATCCTATCTGTATTTTTCCCTGCGATAGAATCATAGATGTCAATGATGTTTATGAGTAAAACAAAGTCACCTGCAGAACCAACATTAAAAAGGTCATTTGGAATAAGGAAAGTATGAAAAAACATCCTTTGGAATGGGGAGCAACTCCCCCCCCACCCCTGCCCTTGGGTGTTTCAGGCAGACCCAGACAGAGCCTCAGCTTACACAAAGGTGCGGATGTGGAAATGAGTATTGAATGGCCTTGTGTTTTTATATCTTCCCAGATGTGGTTGCTCACCTGTTTACCGCTCCCGTGAAATGGCAGCTCGTGCCTTGGTCCCATTTGTTGTGACGGACGAAATCCCCGCTACCATCCGAAGTCTGCTGGCCAAACTTCCTGACTGCACTGACCAGTGTTTCCGGCAAAACCATATTCATGGGACACTCCTCCAGGTAAGTAAAGTCCCTTTTTGTGACTTCTGAACTTTGGTACAGTTAGCAGGTGCAGATTTGACATGCTTTTAACTTTATCTATGGAACTTTTTTCTGTTGTTTAAAGAACAAGTATTTCTTAGGTGTGCTTTTTTCATTATTCGTGATGCAGTATCAGATCGTCTTTTACATTACAACCTAAGTTTTCTACAACATGCTTTTCCACTTGGTCTTCCTCTCTAAACCAGATGAAGTCTTTTTCATCAAGGATGCCTGCAGAACATTCTGAGCCTCTCCCTGTTCAGGCTGAAGTCGTGAGCATTCCTTGATACACATCAGGGAGAATTTGCCCTGCAGCGTGACACTGCAGTACATGAAATTTCAAACCCTACTTTCCTGTTTCCTCTGTGCCATGAAGAAGACTTTTCTTTTAAACAAATATACAAATTTATTTATTTATTTATTTATTTTGTCTTTTTTAAGGCCACATCCACGGCATATGGAGTTTGCCAGGCTAGGGGTCTGATTGGAGCTGTAGCTGCCAGGCTACACCACAGCCACAGCAATGCCAGATCCTTAACCCACGGAGCAAGGCCAGGGATCAAACCCGCATCCTTACAGAGAAACTTTCTTTTTTAAACCCTAGCTGTAAACGTGGAGACAGGAGGTATTAGTAAGAAGGTCTGCTTTTCCCTTGTCTGCTGTGGTCACTCACAGTGGGGCTGGGTTAGAACTTAAATATCAGGTCACAGAGTTCCCTGGTGACCTAGTGGTTAAGGATCCAGTGTTGTCACTACTGCAGCTGTAGTTGCTGCTGTGGCTGGGGTTCCATCCATGGCCTGGGTATTTTGCACACTGCAGGCATAGCTGAAAAAAAGAAGACAATCAGGTCATGTTTCTGATTTGTGAGCAGATTTGAAAGATGGCCTTAAGATCCAAATGTATGTTCCAAGCTTGAGCTCCACTCTTGCTGACGTAGGAGGCAGTGGGTAGAGTGATTAAGGGCATGAGACTGTGGATCCAGACTAGTGCAGCTGTCAGTCTCAAGTCCACTCACTACCTGTACATTTGTGTCGTTTTTGAACCATGGATAATAGTGGCGCATACCTCGTAAGGTTTTTGTGAAGACTAAATGAATTAATGCATATAACTTGCTTAGAATAGTGCTTGGTACCTAGTGAGATATACAGATAGTTATTACTGTTATTATCATAATTTTAATAAGTCTGTGCTGTAGTGAAAACTGATATTTTTAGTAACTAATTCTACCAGGTGAGAATGTAAGACCTATTTTCTTGCTTTCCTTCCCTTGGTTGTTTTATATATTCAAGAAGTATTTTTTGAATGGCTCCTATATACTACTGTGTCACTCAAAATAGTGACCGAGTCAGTTCTTGGATTAAAGGAGTTGGGGACAAAAAAAAAAGGACCAGAAAAAGAGCGATGACAAAGTAGTGTGCTACGTGCTAGGGGGGCGCAGAGCAGGGCCACATGACCGATCTTGGGGAAGTCAAGGAAAGCTTCCCAGAGAAAGTGACAGCTAAGCAGAAAGCAGAGGCAGCCAAGCGAAGGGAGAGAAAAAGTTCCTCTCCTCTGTATGCAGAGGTAACAGCGTATAGAAAGACTCGGGCTGGGTGAGGAGTCGGCCCATTTGGGAACTACAGGGTCGGGTGGGCCTGAAGTTCTAGGGTGGCAGATCTCACACTGGCCTCAGGAACCTCTTTATCCTCTTAAAAGTTTTTGAGGATCCCAATGAGCTTTGGTCGGTCAATATTTAACTAGAAACTAAAACAGAAAATAAAACACAAGAACTCACCAGCACACATTCCAGTAGTAATGAGAGAGATGACATCATCACACACCTTGGAGCCTCTGGCAAACTCCGCTGTGCACTTGGGAGAGAAGGAGAACAAAGGAGGAAAGTAAAGCCTTAGTGTCCTTTTGAAAACAGATTAATCTTGCATGTCTCCTGAAAATATTGGGCAAGCCGCAAGACTCCCAGACCAGATGCTGTGGTCTGTGTTGTACATGTTATGGATCGTTGGTGGCTTCTTCAGTCCACACTCTAAAGCTCTCATCTCCCTTAGTCCTGTGATGTCCCTGTGATGAAGAGAGGGGCTGGGGTTGCTCATGAAGCTGGGACCCTGAGGCCCATGGACTTCTGTTAGACTCTGCTGTTCTTTGAAGGGAAAGGACCTGCAATAATAAGCGATGCAGAACAGGGGCTTCAGACACAGAGGATTCAGCTGAGTTAAAAGGAAGCCAGCTTGTCAGGGGGCGTCAGCCTCCCATTTTCTTTACTGAAGATCTACTCTTGGCTGAACTTAGAAGCGGTGAGATTGGGATTGTTTCTCTGGCTCTCTCACCAGTTGTACAGATGGGCCCCCAGCCTCGTTCCCCATACACACTACTCAAAAAAGGTTTGGCCTGTGTTTCGCCATTCTGCCGGTCAACAGAATATGGTCTTCTGCTCTGTCTCTGGGCTGCCTGTGATAGTCTCAAAGTCACTTTTTTGGCTACACGATACGTGAAACGTTGTGGGAAGGTTCAAACCCTGTAACTCTAGGGTAGTTGTGATTCTTGTTCCTGAGTGTTGGAGAAACGAAGGGCTCGTTGGGAAAAAAAAAGAAAGAACACAACTATATGGTTGTCGGGTGTCGGGTATTTTATCAGACAGACTCCTGTCTTTACCAAGATTGGCTTATACCGTGGCTGAAAAGAGGAAGTCGAAGGCTTGTGAAAATCTTTCTGTCATGTCTGTTCGGGTGTCTCATCTGTGTTGCAATAGTTGTGTTTCACCCTGTTGTTCTTTGTCGGGGCAGCTTAAGGGGTTGAGGTGGGGAGGCTCTTTCCTTCTCCAGCTTATTGATTCCTTCTTCACATAAAGCAACCTTTGAAATCGGCAAAAGACCCGCACCTGGAAAAGAGATGTTAGGGACTAAAAGGAATAGCAATCTCCATGGGACTTTCAGAGCCAGCTAAGTCAATAGAAAATTGTTGTTTTTCAAAAGCGGGAAATCGTTTTGCAATCAGAAAACAAATTCTTTCACAGAACATTTTCTTGAATTAGACATTTTGACTTCTTTGAAAAATGTGTACATGCATATATCCAACCACCAGGTGTTTCTTTAAGTGTACCTTGAAAACGAGAAATATATGCTGATCTCTGAATTTTCAGGGGACTATGGAAGAAAGAGTCAAATTGTAGGACGTGCAAAAAAGGAAAGAACATGTGTGATTTGTTTCTTAATCATTTTAAAAAACCAGAGGCTCATAATTGCCATGTTGAAATGGATGGAAATAATGCACATCAGAAAAGGTGAGATTATGCTGCAGGTTCACAAGAGCCAGTGGTAAATGACATTAAATCTCAATAAAGGCTAGATAAGAGCCATGGACATTACCTCATTGCGGAACAACACTGGCAGGGCTACCCTGTCTTTTAAGTAGAATTAAACGTTTATTTTTGTTGCCAAAATTCTTCATGTTGGGGACTTAACATTATTACTAGGTTACCTATCACTCCCAAGAAATCATGCTGGAGTTCAGAAAATTCTCTTGTACTGAGGAAGAGTTTGGTCAACAATCACGAGGAAAGGTTTATTCTCATTTTTAGTTACTTAACTTACCTTTTCATGTTTCTAAGGAAGTTTATACCCTTTGAAGCAAAAGTTTGAAATTTGAGTTTTTTTATTTCCTGTCTATTTTGGTGATTTTCCTGATGGTCTCAACATATAAAAGGTGATCCCTGCCCTTTCTTAAATTAAGGTTTTTTTATATGGGTCAGGTGAAGTGGGCAGTTGAGAAAATCTAGTTTTGAGGAAATCTAGTTTCTATTAAAGCAGAAAAACCACTTTTGCATTTATCTGTGTGTTCTAGGCAAAAAAAAAAAAAAATACTCTATTTTCATCAGTTAATCCAAACAGTTGCCACAGTTTTACACACCTCTTGGCTGGTATTAAATTTTCTCCATTTTTACCAGCAGAATCTGTCAAACACTTTACTGTTTTATCCACCCCCCCCACCCCTAAACTTGGAGTCTTGATTTCTGTACTTACAGAATTCTGAGTCGAGAAGATTCCACTTTTCTGACTGTGGAGCTGAGCAGCGATGCTGTCTCCTTGGGTTGACATGAATTATTAGCCATGGATCAGCTTCCTACAGCCTAGGCCCGCACACTTGGAAAGATTGCCATAAGAGAAGTAAAATTAAATTTTAAGCACCTCTTGGTTTTTTTTTTTTTTTTTTTTTTTTGTCTTTTCAGGGCCACACCCATGGCATATGGAGGTTCCCAGGCTAGGGGTCGAATCGGAGCTGTAGCCACCGGCCTACACCACAGCCACAGCAATGCGGGATCCAAGCTGAGTCTGCAGCCTACACTGCAGCTCACGGCAACACCGGATCCTTAACTGAGTGAGGCCAGGGATCGAACCCGTGTCCTCATGGATACTAGTCAGGTTCGTTAACCACTGAGCCACGATGGGAACTCCTTGAGCACCTCTTGTATTCCCTGGGAATTGCAAATGTGATTTCATCAACCATCCCAGTAACCCACAAGCTAGGAGTTCACACGCATACATACACCTGCCCCCACCCCCAGTCTCTGTTTCTAATGAGGAAATTGAAGTATGACCTGGGTAAAGTCACAGATGTAGTCAGGGGTAAAGAGAAGACATTAAACTCTAAAATCGACACTCCTTTTCTCTTTAGGACTTGCTGCCTCTCTGATAGTTGATGTGAATGATGACTTTTTATGCCCAAGGAAAGCAAATCAAGAATCCATCCTTGCTTGTTTTAATCCCTTGTCACTCAGTTGGTCTTCTTAAATCTAATTCGATATGATACTACAACACTGGTAACAAAGTCCATCCATATTGTATAAAGAAACAGAGGGAACTAGTGAAACCCTGAGAGGCCACGACTGGTAAAGTACCTTTAAAAGTACTTACTGTACCTCCCCTTCCTCAGCTTGTCTCTTTCTCATCATTTCTCTTTGGTATCCCATTTAATACCTAACCTGGAAATACGGAATCCTCCCTTGGCACCTAGGTCATAGCCAAGATCCTAGTTGCCAGACCTTCTGTCACCCTAAGGCTTGACAAAACCTCTCAAACATGGGTAACCTAAGTGTAGCTCGTAGGCCTAGGAGGAGATGGGACCATGAAAAAGTGGTCAAGACTGGATTCAGTTCAAACTATGGAATACCTATCCTGTTCTAGGCTCAGGGAAAACATGAGTTTGCCTTTAAGACTCTCACCTCCCAGTGTGGGGAGCCCTGGGTTAGAAGCCCAGTGAGCCAGCTGAATCCTTGGGGACCAGGGAGCATGCATAACAGAAAAGAAGACAGGGCCAAAGATTAAGGCACCCGTCATAGAAGGAAACTGAAACTAAGGTCATTTCTGCTTTAGTCTGTAACATCCTAATATGCTCGGTGTTAGGGCCTGAGTTAGGGTCTTTATGGGCGTAGGTATAGAAGTGCTGGACTGAGAGGACAGCGTGAGGATGAGAATCGAGGCAGATCTTGGTATTACCCTTTGAAGGAAAGAAAAGCAGAAAACCAGGAAAGAGATTACGCTAAGCCAGTTAGGCCAGCTTGTCTCTTCAAGAAATAAGGATTAGACAAAACACCCTTCACTCTCTGCTATAGAGAGAAGCAGTGGAAACTAGCCTTAAGTATAAATTCCGTTGGAGTTTTCTAAATAAGTGAATGTTTTTAGAAAAAAATATTTTTTACTAATATTGTTGCACCAAAACTTATGATTAAGTATAATTTAAAAGAACGATTAATTCCATCTTTTAAAAATGTGACCATATAAGACAGCACCTGATGCTTGAAGAATTTTAATGTCTTTTTCATATTTCTTAAAAGTGCAAAATTGTGAAACGTAAAGTAGAAATTTGCTCCAGCTGTCCAGAAATGGAACATTCCTTGACGGGTTCCATTTGGCGACCTAAGCTCGGCCTATCTCCATTGTTTATTTTCTACACAGAAAATATAATTTCAGAATGGAAAGTCAAAAACAAAAGCATGAAATTATGCTGATGTTGTAAGTTATAAATGGGTTGCTGGTCAGTGCGCTTCTTTCCTGGAATGAGTCATTAAGAAATGCTCACTCTTGTCACTATAGTAGTGGCCAGATTTACTCATTCTTTCTGAGGACTTATGTTTGTGTGAAAGGAGAAAAATCTAAGTGGTTAGGAAGGTCCCCAGTCCAAGAAGGGCTAAAACAGAGCTTCTCCAGTGGCCTGGCTGTAGATGTGTCAAGTATTTATTGATTCTGTCAGCTCTCAGGGAGTCTGAGTGGGTCCTCGAGGGGCTGGGGGCTCCAGAAAGTCACCTGCAGCACCTCTTTATCCCAGAGTGCCAAAGAAAGATGATGTTCTTGACGGGAAAAGGATTGAGAGGCACTGGGCTCTTCCGAAATCAAAGAAAAAAAACAGACCTTGTTAAATCTTACCTTTTGGCAATATATTCCTGTCTGGATGTAAGCTCAGAAAAGTCATTTTTAATTAAAATGCTTCTTTGAAGATGAATTAATCCCTTCCTTATAAATACCGAAAGGCTTTTGTTTGGTGTGTGTTACTTAGGGAGCTCTCTCTGGGTGTGGGAGATGGCTTTTAGCTGCCAGGTTTGGAGCACTGACTGTCGTGCAGTGTCACCATCACTTGCCAGCGTCCTGTTGCTGTTTCGTAATACTCTGAATTCATAGTATCAGCCAGGGGTATGTAGAGTTCAGAGGTTTGTCAGTTGATGTATCCCCAGGTTATTGTTACTACTTGGAATTAGAGCAGGGGCAGTAATGGTAGAAAAGAAGGTATGTATGTAAGTATTATGTAGATGTACATGTCCATACATACATACATACATACATACACACACATGCCAGTTGTTGAGAGTGTAGGGTGCATGGTGTGTGTGTGATATATATATAATCTGGGAGTGCGTGTGTTGAGTACCTATGGATGATGGATATCGTTCCCATCATACTGATGAGAAAACTGAGGGGGAGAGGGGTTATGAGATTTGACTAAAGTTATGCAAGATTAAATGGTCAAAATGGAGTTGGGAGTCAAAGCGTTCAAGCTTGTGTGGTTAACCACTATGCTTTGACTTTTCTGGAAGAGGAAAAGAACATTCTCAGGCAGGGGTGACTCGCCCTGGGGCTTTCAGGGTGTCCAGTAAAATGGAAGTTGATATCGTCTGTTTATTTGTGCATTCGACAGCTGTTGGTTGAGCACTGTTCTGGGTGCTTGGAATTCATCAGAGGACGAAAGAGACAGACTCTGGCTCTCAAAGATCCCTGCTCTCCCAGAGTGTACGATCTAGGGGCAGGGAGACAGATAATAATGAATGGTATTACAAGAAAATACATTCAGTTGCTTATGATAAGCATATAATAAATAAGGAGAATTTGAATCGGTAAGAGGGTAGACACAGTTGTAAATGAGGCATCAGAATAGTCACTGTTGAAAAGATAATGCTTGAGCACATCCCACCAAAAGACAAAAGAAAACTTCATTTTTTTATTTTTTAAATAAAGAGTAAACCTCTTTTCTCCAGAAATTGGATTGCTTACACGTGTCTCTTTGTTCAGAACTACCTATAAGCACGAAGAAGGAGGCCGTTCTGTAGGAGCTTGAAGGTTCTGAAAGGTCCCCTTGCAACATGTGCAGATTTCCGGGGAGTACGTGAAGTCCTTTCCCACAGAATTACAGCGAGCCCGGTCAGTCCGCCGTGGTTCCCAAGAGCTTGGGCAGAGAGGAACGTGTCTGTCACATCATGTCTTCTGCTCTCCAGGATGATCTTTAACCTTAACCATCTGTCTATGACTGGGCCTTTGAAATATGGGATAAATGTGGAGAATGCTTATTTATTCTTTTATTTAGCAAATAGCTATTAAGCAATTATTAAGTGCATAGCACTAGGCTATGAAAGACCGAAGAAAAGTTAATGTAGGAGTTCCCACTGTGGCTCAGTGGAAACGAATCCGACTAGGAACCAAGAGGTTGCAGGTTCAACCCCGGCCTCGCTCAGTGGGTTAAGGATCTGGCGTTGCCATGAGCTGTGGTGTAGGTCACAGATGCGACTTAGATCTGGCATTGCTATGGCTGTGGCGAAGGCCAGCAGCTGTAGCTCCGATTAGACCCCTAGCCTGGGAACCTCCATATGCAGCAGGTGCAGCCCTAAAAAAAAATAAAAACAAAAAATTAAATAAATAAATAAATAAAAAGAAAAGTTAATGTATAACATACTTACTGTCCTCAAGAGGCTTATGAGCTGCCAGGGACAGACAAGCCATCCATGCCACAGACAACTTCCCAGAGACTCACGACCATGGCCTGCGTTGTGCAGGTGTCTGAGAACGCATGTCTGAGAGAAGAGCTCAGAAAGGCTTGTAGAATAAACCTTTTTTTCTTTTTACAGTCACACCTGTGGCATATGGAAGTTTCCGGGCTAGGGGTCGAATCATAGCTGCAGCTGCCAGCCTACACCACAGCCACAGCCATAGTCATGCAAGATCCAAGCGGCATCTGCAACCTACACCACAGCTCATGGTAACACCAGATCCTTAACCCGCTGAGCCACAATAGGAACTCCTTGTGGAATAAACTTTTATTCTGTTGTGGAGACAAGGGACTTGGTGGGAGCCAGGGCACAGAGGAGGGCACACAGGAGATGTTTGCAGGGGAAGCGAGCAGGCTAGCTGTCGGGTCACGGAGAGATGGGATGTGTGGCTTTGAAAGCGTCATGTGCAAGGCAGTACCGTGTGTGGCAGAGCATGTGGGCATGTCATTTCTTTTCTGTCATCCTTTTAACTACTATTTTATATCTGATATACATAATGTGTGTAGTATATTAATAGAGTCATATATAATTTCTGAGTAAATAAGGCTATAAGAGCTGGGAGCATGTGCTCAATGAAGGCACTGCACGTGGTGAGGAAGCACATAGGCCCTGGAGCCAGATGGAGTCTCCATGTAGGTCCTGGCTCTGCTGCTTGCTAGTGGTGGTATTTTGGGCGAGTTGATTTCTCTGCCTCCTCGTCTTCCTCTGTAGATGGACAGATAACACTATCTCCCAGGTTGGTTGTGGGATTAAACAAATGAACTAACACGTAGGTCATGCACAGCAAGGTCTCTGGCATATAGTAAGTGTTCGGTGCATATTGGTGGCTATTATTATTACTTGATGCTTCTACTGCCACCCATCCCCACCCCCCTGATCGGGATTTGTGATCCAAAAACACAGCGACCACTGATACAGATGAAGAATCACCCGTGAAGGATTTTGAGCTAAAGAAAGCTATGATTTAAGAAAAATCAATGCCGTGCACTGAAATAATACTGTAAAGAGGGTAAGACTCCCTATTGATATGCGAGTGTGTACATGAGAGAAATAAGTTGATTTTTCAGCAGTTTTGACTTTATGTGTTAGCATGCTTCGTAAAGAAGCTCCTCTGCTCAGTCAGCGTCTCTACCTTCCTGTAGATCATATTGAAGATTATAAGAACTGAGATTAGTTCTGATTTTTTAAGGGTTGAGTTCCTGCCTCTCAGGTTGTTATTCCTTGCACCTGTTTTGTTTTGAATTACACCCCCTCCCTCAGACCCCATCAGAAACCTGATGAATCAGGAAGGAACACTGTCACACTGTCCCAGACAAAGGAGTCTTTTACCATTCATCGGGGGGAATGTGAAGTTCATAAAGTGAAAGGAAGATACAGGATCCTCCTAGGTAGATTAATCTAACACTTTTCTCGGTTCATCTTTCATTATAGAAGACACACTCTTTCCATCCTGTCCCAGCCTTATTGTTTGAGACTTTTTTTTTTGCTTTTTGCTTTTTAGGGCCAAAGGTGCAGCCTATGGAAGTTCCCAGGTTAGAGTCGAATTGGCGCTACAGCTGCCACCCTGCACCACAGCCACAGCAACTCAGGATCTGAGCCGCGTCTGCAACCTACACCACAACTCACGGCAACATCAGATCTTTATCCTACCAAGCGAGGCCAGGGATCAAAACCGCTCCTCGTGGATGCTAGTTGGGTTCGTAACCGCTGAGCCAGGATGGGAACTCCTGTTTGAGACTTTTAATGACAGAAGATAATTCTGAATGGACTTTAGAAACACAACAAAACAAATGTGGACACACTAGCAAGCTTCTATGTCCCATCATGTGGCACAGTTTATTTGGTGGGGCTCTGTCCCAGGAAGATAGCGTTATTTGTTGTTTGGGTTTGGCAATGCCAGTCTAATAGGCAAAAGTAAAACCTCAGTGTTTTTATTAGGGAAGCACTTTTGAGATTGCAGAGCACGTGTGCTTGTTGCATAGCCCCTGAATTTATTTAAAGCACACAGCATATTTCAGTCAGCAAGGGCTCACTCAGCTGGCTGCTTATAAGCGCTGTGATTGAAAAGAGCCAGACAATTTGGGTCTGAAGTAAAATCGGCCTCAGCCCCTGGGCCTGAAGGAAAGTTTAAATAAGCAATAAAAGTCTTTCTATCTTAAACCATTTTATTGTTCATGACATTCTTACAGTTCTCAGTGCAGTTGACTCTTGAACAGTGCAGGCATTGGGGGTGCCAACAACCGTGCAGTTGAAAATCCATAAATACATAACTTTTGACCCCCCCACTTGACTACTAATAACCTACTGTTGACTGCCTTACCAATAACATGAACAATCAAGTAACACATCTTTTATATATGAATTATATACTGTATTCTTATGATTAAGCTAGAGAAAACGTTGTTAAGAAATCACAAGAGAAAATATATTTACAGAACTGTCCTGTATTTCTCCATACTGTTAAGTTTCCCTAGTCTGTTTTCAAAATGAATCTTCTGTCTGTACCTGCATCGGTATTGTCTTACACAAAACACTGTAGATGTTATACCTATTACACACTCGACATCAAAAATGAAAAGATAATGTAAAAAAGAAATTTATATTTATTTGCAGGTACATTGATTCATGCATCGATAACAAAGAAGCAGCAGTAGGATTGCTTTATGGTAACCTAGTCTATGCACTGTGAATGCGAGTGTTCCCTCCTCTTCAGTTTTCAGGGAAAAATTTGAGAAGGATTGACTTAAGTCTTCTTTAAATGTTTGAGAGAATTCGACCGGCGTATTCATTTTCCTGGGATTGTCTTTGTTGGGAGGGTTTTTTTAATTACTTATTTAGTCTCCTTATTCGCTATTGATCTGGTCAGATTTTCTTTTTCTTTCTGACACAATCTTGGTAGATTCTTATGCATGTTTCTAGGAATTTATCCATTTCTCCTAGGTTGTCCAATTTGATGGCATACAGTTGTTCATATAAATCCCCTTTTTTGCCTTGTTTATTCTTGTGCTCCATTAGACCCTCAGATAATAGTACATTTATTCAACAAAATCACGTATGCATCTAGCTCCTAGAGCAGTGCTGACTGTCCTGGCTCCCTGGGACCTCTCCGCCCACCCCGTATCTCATACTTGAGCTTTGCGCTTAGATCATGGGTTTCATCTTTGCCCTTGTGCATTGTCTGTGTTGCTTCCCCAAATGTTAATTCTGTCTTAGGGTAATAGTATCGAGAGGGAAGGCTCTGGAGTAAGACCGTCTAGGTTCAAGTGCCAGCTCCACTGCCCCCTTAGATTTCGTAGCCTTCATTCCTTCCTCTGTAAAATGAAGAGGCAAATAGTTTTCTGGGGATAGCTATGAAAATTAAATGAGAGAAAACAGAGTGATTCTAATAGACCTTCTGCCTCCAGAAGAGAGCGGGAGGATGTTCTTTAGGGCAGTTCCTTTGGAACTATCAAAAGCCTCATTTGTTGTACCCTCCTGTGTGCAGATGAGTTTTGTGATCACTCCTGGCTGAGGTAGGCTTTTCGGGGGCTCCTAGCAAGTCTCACGCTCCAGGTTCTACATATGCTTTTTTTTGTTTTTTTTTGCCAAATGAAGGTATGCTGTTGCCTCCCTGCTTGATTAATTACTAAAGGGAATGAATGTCATATACTTGAATCGTTGGCATTCTGGAGCCAATGTGCAGGCTGGGTATGTGCAGGTGTCAGATGTTTTAATATTGGACTCATAGTTATATTGAGTAGGGAGGCCTCTCTTTTCACTGGGATCTTGGTCCTTCTCCTACTTGCGATGCCTTGTTAATTTTCATAAAGTGATATTTCTTGTGAAGAGGACTTTTTTCATTAACTTCTTGATAATCATATTTCCAAAAAGGGGACTAAAATTGGAGTTATTTTTTAATATCAAATGGATTTACCATGTTTTTTTAAATTGTGACTTTGAAGAGTTTAAAAGTTTCAGAAAATTCCATCACCTTTGTTAAACTTCAAAGAGACCAGTATAATTAGCATCTTAAATGTGCTGTTTGACATTGTTTCCCTCTTATTCACCATTTAAGCCTTTAAAAAGTATCTTTATTTCATGTAGATGGTAAGACGGGTTTTACCTGTAAGTTTAAGTCAGTTTATAGCAAACAGACATTATGTGTTTCCTTTCTTCTTGGATTACAGGATATATAGTAATTTTTATATCTAACATGTTTCTAAAATGCAGTTTTAGTTTCAGTTTCCTGTTTCATAATTGCTTTTGTCGAGCACGTGAGACACTTACTAGTCCAGTTAGCAAATTGTTCTTTTTATACTGAGAAGCAGTATTCATTGATTAGTTTGTTTGAGAGAAAATTTAGTCATCAGGTTTGCTTTTCTAGTGTTTATTTAGAGCACAGAGTTACAGAGCAGTAGTTTATATTAAAGTGTATGATTGAATATACACTCACATGTGTGTGAATGCATTTAGAATCAAGGTGCCGGAAACTTGAGTCCATGTTCTCATAGTGAGTTAGACATGCAGGGGAACCCGTGTCTACCAAAATCAAAACAAGAGGCAAATTTCTGAAGATGACCAATACCAACCAGTGTCCTTCAGCTTGTAATCCTTGCTTGAGCAAGGGTGAGGCTTCTGTTCAGGCAGCCTACTCCTCACCAGTACCTCTGTAGCCTCGTTAAAGGAGGAGGACCATATTGGTTTGCAAATGTGTCTTCGTCTATTCTGGACAAATGTATGATTGCTTTTTTAGTTTCCTTTGTCCTGGCTCTCCCCTCTTGGTTGTTTCTCTAATGTGTACTCTTTCTCCCTCCCTCAGGGGAGCAGAGAGTGAACAGAGATACACAATTCCCAGCTGTGTTTCCATTCCTAAAGTTAAACCTTAGATATCATCACCCTGATCACAATGAGGTTAGTCATGTCTAAATTCATATAGAGAAGGCAGAGGTAGCTTGTGTATGTTAGAGGTTGGGCTGAAAATGGTAGTGGTGGCCTAAAAACAGCTACAGCTTGGAGTCCCCCTGTGGCTCAGTGGGTTAAGGATCAGGCATTGTCACTACAGCGGCCCGGGTTGTTGCTGTGGCTCAGGTTTGATCCCTGGCCTGGGAACTTCCAAATGTCATGGGTGCGGCCAAAAAATAAATAAATAAAAACATCTACAGTTTAGTTTAAAGCAAATCTGAAACAAAAACAACACCAGAAAGTCTGCCTTGGCGTTTGTATTCAAGTGACTAGATTTGAGAATTGCAAACATATCATTTTTCCTTCCCTGGTTGGCCTTTTCAGAGGGGGAATGTGTTGCTGCAGAGCAGAGCGAGTTCTCGTTCCCAGAAGAGGTCAAGCACAGCCTGGAGGGCCTTGTTGCTCAGAGTGGAAGGCCAGGCCAGCAGCAGCAGCATCGCCCGGGGCTGGTCAGAAATGCGCAGTACAGGGCCGCCCAGACCTGCTGAATCAGAATCTTCATTTTCACAAGATCCCCAGTTAAACTTGAAAGCTCCTTAGAGTTAAGAAATACTAGTCCAGCAGTTCCTGTCGTGGCTCAGCAGTAAGGAACCCAACTAGTATTCCTGAGGATGGGGGTTCGTTTCCTGGCCTTGCTCAGTGAGTTAAAGATCCGGCATTGCCGTGAGCTGTGATGTAGGTCTCAGGAGCAGCTGTGGCCGTGGTGTAGGCTGGCAGCTGTAGCTCCAGTTCGACCTCTAGCCTGGGAACCCCCATATGCTGTGGGTACAGCCCTAAAAAGCAAAAAGAAAAATGCTAGTCCAAATAAGCCTTTTCCATGATGTTGCAGTAGGCTGATAACCCACGACATATCTTTACTGATGTAAATAAATTAATGATTGAACAAATAAACATATGGGGAGAAGAGACGCAGAAGAATTCCAAATAATTTATGTAGTTACCCCCACACACACCAGTGTCTCCTTCAAAAGGCGAAGCTTAGCTTCCTTTCCCTCATTCCCTGAGTGTGGGCTGCATGCAGTGACTTGCTTCCACAGAATATGGGAAGAGGCAGGAAGGAGAATAACTCTACGGTGGAGAAACCTGGCAAACACTCCGTCTAAACTATGTGATCCAGGCTAATATCAACAGTGACAGGTCATGTTGATAGCATGTGGTAACGTGTACCCTTGTTATGATAGGATGAGAACGGCATGTCACCTATGTGGTCTTCCTCCGCAAGACTCGTAATCCTAGTCTAATTTGAAAAAAAAAAAATCAGACAAACCCAAATTGAGGAACTTTTTACAAAGTATCTGACCGGTATTCCTCAAAACTGTTAAGGTCCCTCAAAAGCCAAGGAAGAAGTAGAGAAACTGTCACAGACCAGAGGAGCTTAGGGAGACAGGCCAACTAAGTGTACTGTACCTGGATGGGGTCGTGAAACAGGAAGAGGACATTAAATAAAAACTTGTGAAATCTGTGAACTTTGGTTCCAATTACTTTCTTAGTTGTGACAGGTTGAACCATAGTAATGGAAGATGGTACCAGTGTGGGAACTGGGTGAGGGACATACAGAAACTCTGTGTACTGTTTTTGCAACATTTTGGTACGTTTAAAGCCCTCTCACTTAGGAAAACAAGTTTTCTTTCTCACAGAGTAGTGATGGATAAAGGTAAGCCTGCTGTGTGAATTCAGATCGTCAGAGCCTCTGAAATGCTCTTCTGAATGTCAATAATTACTGGCATCTGACTTTATCTGTGTGCGATATTTTGGGCTCAGTCTGGAAACAGTCCTTGCTGTTGACCCAAAGCAGGTGTTGGTTGTTTTGCTTCTAAGTGGGATAGAATTAGGCTTCATGCATTTAACAGGTGACCTTGAGTAACTGAGGCTGAATGTTTAGAATACAGCACTTTATCATTGTCAGGGGACATTCTAGTAAATCCCTACCACCAAATTCGTTTTGGTAGAAGAACATTCGTTCAGTGTGTTTTCGGCTTTAGAATCAAAGAGAACTTTGAGAATGAATTTAGCCAAATGGAGGCCATTTTTGAAGAGGAGACGATTTTCATTAAAAGTAAATGTTGACTCAATTGTCTCAGCTCCTGGTAGGGGAAAAAAAAATCTTCATCAGAAGGGTCTTTAAAAAAGGAGGGGTCTTTCTTCAGGAGTGTAGCAACAGTGTCTTTGTACCTGAAAGTCCAAACAGAAAAAGGCCGGCACTTGCAGAACTGTATCTTTATACACACCAAATAAAGTAGAAGAAAGTGCTGCCAGTCATGTGTAGAATCTTTGGCGAGGACAGCCATAGAGAAGGGCTCTTGTGTTTTCTACAAGTACAACCTTAACCAGGCTATAAATATTGGCTATGAGAGTTTCCCAGTGTTGATCCGGCTTCAGGGGCCCCCTTTAATCCAAAATGGTTGCAGTTGGGTGGTGTTTTTTGTGATGTGTTGTGAATACTGACGCCAGTTTCACAAAATTCTCTTGCAAAATGCTTTTGCTTGCTTGTGCTTTTATTCCCGTTCTTGGAGCCTGCACTGGTACAGGCCCTGTGCCGATTTTCCTTTGCCGTCTTACCACCGTCAGCAGTTCTGTAACAGGATTAAAGGGATACCTCAATTTCCAAAAATAGAAGTTCAAGAGGTTTACTGCCCAGCAGAGGGAAGTCAAAATAACCAGCGTTATATTCCTCTGGCATACAGATTTTCAGTTTCCCACATTGCGACCTTGTACATAGAAAATGAAAACAGTTACAGAATTTGTCTCAGTGTCAAGTTATGTGGAAGCTCGCTCTAGCTTTCACTGTAACTGTCTTCTTTATTGGAAAGAATTTGCTAATAAGGTAGATTCACCTTGGATATCATCCAGTGACTGAAACACCAGGTTCCCATGATAGAGTGGAAGTAAGACCTGAACCCCAGAGAGTTGACCATTTTAAAACTTGAAAGCACATTGAGAAGATACTGTGTCTTATTATAATTACCTCATTCCTACTTGATATGCACAATTTATAATCTCGCACTGGTTTTTTTCTTTTTTTTATTGAAGTAGTGTTGATTTACAATATTGCGTTAGTATCAAGTGCACAGCAAAGTGACTGAAGTTTTCATATATGTGTATATGTGAAATATGTATATATTTTTTCTATTCTTTTCCGTTATAGTTTATTATAAGATATTGCATAGTCTCAGGTTTAAGGTGCTTTGTTCTTAGATTTTCTTTGACAACTGGCATTATTTTTGGATAGGAGATGGTGTATGGAAAGAGGCTGGGATTGAGGCATGATATACTTTCCCTACTTTGTAGGTATTTGACCTCTGCCAGATCACTCATTCTAATGTGAAGCTTAGCCATATGCAAAATAATGGTAACACATACTTTAAAAGGTTGGTATAAGGAGCAGAGATGGTACAAGTACATTATAAGTTTAAAATACTACTGTGAAAATTATTTAACATTATTGAGAGGAGTTAGAAAGTAAATTAATGGAGAGCTATTGCGTGGTTTTTTTTTTTTTTTTACTTTTAAAATTTAATTAGAGTATAGATGACTTACAATATTGCATTAGTTCCGGGAGTACAGAAAAATAAATCAGTTACACATATACATAGATCCATTCTTTTTTTTCCCCCATCTAGGTTAGTACAGGGTGTGTTTTTTTTTTTTTTGCATTATAGCTGGTTTACAGATTTCTGTCAGATTTTCCAACTGCACCATGTGGTGACCCGATTACATGTACATATATGGATTTGTCACATGTAATTAGATATAGTTCCCCGTGCATTACAGTTGGAGCTCCTTGCTATTCCATCATTAAAGCAGTAGTTATCCCCACTCCCTCCCACCCCTCCC
>PVHT021183519.1:1513544-1545230 GCA_004024745.2 Catagonus wagneri | reverse complement strand
ACATTCCCACCAACAGTGCAGGAGGGTTCCCTTTTCTCCACACCCCCTCCAGCATTTGTTGTTTGTGGACTTGTTAATGATGGCCATTCTGACTGGTGTGAGGTGGTATCTCATGGTAGTTTTGATTTGCATTTCTCTAATTATCAGAGATGTTGAGCATTTTTTCATGTGCTTGTTGGCCATCTGTTTATCTTCTTTGCGTGGTTTTTTTTGATCCCAAATTCATTTATTAAAAATACACCTTATCACTCCTGACAGAGTTAACACTAAATTTCAGTATTTAGATGTTCTTTTTTCCTAGATCTTTAGTATGTCTGTTTCTGGTGTGTTGAAAATTATTATCGTGAACAGATGTTGAATTTTGTCAGGTGATTTTACTGCATCTATTGAGATTATCAGACCCTAAAATATAATATAAATATACATTAATATTTGTAATCATTATGCATTCATTTTAAAACATGATACTAACACATCATTAGAAAGAAAGATCTAAGGATAAAATGGAGAGAAGGCGCTATTAGCCGTTTAACGTTCACAACTTTCATAGGGATCCTGAAAATGTTGAAATTAATCTTTTAATCACCTTATAATTTAAACTGTATATTGTGTAGTATATTTTAAGTAACCAGGTAAACATGCCATGATTATTATTTATACACTCCCATAGCATTTGACCTCAAACCCTTGATAAAGCTTTGTTGATTGAATGAACTAGATTAATGCTGTTTTTTAGTAATTCAAAGAGTGTGATAGTATTTTCTTCTTTTTCTCCGCTTTCCTATTGGTAGCATTAGAAATAAGTGTTTCTGGAATAACCTAATGGAGATTTTAAATATCAAGCAAATGTTCTCCCTTTATCACATTGAAGGTTTCCTTTCTGCCACTTTGAGATACAGTTTGGGTGGCCCGTTTCCTTTTGGTGCCATGAAACATAGAGATGCTGCATAGCAGAACAAGAAAATCCATGTTGCAGAAAACGCCCTTTGTCAGCTGTGTGGAGATTGCAGGACCTTCACACCCGGCAGTACAAAGTTCTCAGAGTGGTTATAAAATCCTGACTTTAGAACACCAGGCCCTGATAGCTCTCACTTTGTTCATTAAGAAGAGTGAGGTTTCTCTAGATTAAAGAGGAAATTTTATTTCTTTCAATTTTACCATTTTAGAGCTTTTTAAGTTTTTGTAATTCTGACACTAAGACTGCACACAAATTTGTCTTCCTCCATGAATGTTCATTGCAAATGAATCTTCTAAATGTATTCAGGATCGGCTTAGCAGAAATGCTAGTTGACAGTTACTTGTTTGTTTTAATGTAGTTCATGTTACTGACAATATTTTAAAAATGGAACAGCAGCTCTTTAAGAATTATTTGTTTAAAATTTTTTCTTCTGTATTCAGATTTGACTTTAGCTTTTGTATCTAGGAAGTGTTGCTGTTTCTTAGCTATTTGCCAATGACATGTTCACATTGGGTTAGCTGAGCACATCGTCATCATCATAGACTACAAAGGAAGACATTTATATTATGAGGAGATGACAACAGGCAGTTAAAAGATGGGAGAATGTGTTTGGGTTGAGTGCTAACAAAAACTCAACACCTGCCAATGAGCTGTCTCAATCATCAGAAATCCAGGATGAAGTGTACATCCTGGGCCTGGGTTTTATAATCCATCACAGACTTGGGTGGTAGATATTTAAACAGTGGGAAAAACTAGCACATAAACATTGCTGCTAAAATGACAAGTGATTTCTTAACCAGCCAGGAAAAGGGAACGATAGTGGACATTCATAGCAAATAAGTGGCTGAATTATTTGTAGAGGTTTGGGAAACAGACTGAAGTGGTTTTGTCCATAGATACGACAACAGTTTTAACTGGAGAAACTGTAAAGGTTTAGTTCATTTTGTTTACAGAGTTGCTGATGTGTTCAGGGGTAAGTTAACAAAAGAATCAAAGAGTTTGAAAATCAGAGGCAGTGATCTTTTCCCTTGTAGCAAAGGGTGCACATTTTGGTTTTTCTTTTTTTTGTCTTTATTTTCATAAATAAAGAATATTTATACTTTATATACTGAATATTTTTAATATAAAGAGGCAAATTATTTATTCCTGAAGGTTCATCCCTCTACCTGCAAAAAATGAAGTCTGCTGTGTGTAATATTATGAACAATCAGTATGTACTGTTAACATTTAAGTCTATGTGGGCAGTGAGAATCCCACCATTTAACCACCAGTGCAAGAGAATGTTGTACTTTTTAGAAAAAAACATGACCTCTTATAAATAATCTTATGTGATGGAATCATGTTGAGTTGTATTACTGTAAGTTATAAAATACTATATAATTAGGCATATATAAAAACTCATCAGGCTGTACCCTTCAGATTCGGCCCTTTAAGTTGTATTTCAATTTTTTTTTCTTTTGGCCACATCCCACAACATGTAGAAGTTTCTGGGCCAGGGGTGGAACCCACACCACAGCAGCGACCCAAGCCGCTATAGTGACAATGCCAGATCCTTCACTCATCGTGTCACAAGGAAACTCCCTGTATTTCAGTTTTTAAAAGACTTTACTTAGGATTGATGGTCAAGGTTTAGGAATTATGTTTGATAATTTGGGGAGTTATATACTTTATAATGCTGTGGAGAGGATCTTTATCTAAAAAGATTCTCCGAGGAATGAAGCTTGTGGTTAATTAAAAACAGGGAGAATATTTTTAAACTCACCTTCCAATCACTATATAAACTCTTTGATACAACTGAAGTCTAATGACTGAAAAAGCATATGTTTATGACATGATTTTCAGCACTCACTTCAAAGCAGAAATGTAATGTTCATTAATCTTATTCTTTGATTGTGATGCGAGCTATTTGTTACTGTTGAGTTTACCTTGGCCCAACTGCTGGCAATAATGGCACGGTAAAGATTACTGGGAAACATTAACTTGTTATTGTTAGTTGACATCGTGCTAAGTTTGATGGGAATTAGAGTTTATAAATAGCCTGGTCTATGAATTGATTTAGAAATCTGCTCGGTTTCAGAGATGAATCTCATTTTACGATATTCATTGTTTACATTTGAAGCTTTTTATTTAACAGAGAGTAGAGTCATCTTTTTGAAAAATGTCATATTGAGCATAGCTGTGGTATACCCCCACTGAAACTTTTGTTGTTTTCACTATTAACTTCTTGAGTAAATTGGCTTCTTCTTTGTTGCTCAGCTTTATTTTTCTGGATGTTATATAAGCACTAATCACTTTTTAGAAAGTGTCCTACGTTCTTTTCTTTTTGATTTAATTCATTTATATTTTAATCTAGAATAGTCTTCCTGCTTTGAAAGTATGTTTTAAAATAAGCATACTTGAACATTTGCAATGTTCAACGTGAAACTTCTCTCTGTTTCTGAAAAGTGTGCATGTCCTTGCCTGAAAGCAGGCCTGTTACTTGAATTTTTATAATGCACTATCAGATGCAAATCATTAACTCTGCGTTCTCCCCAGCGTGACGGTGGAAAGAACACAGGGTCAAAGCAGTAATCCTTGAGGGATGAAAGGAAGTTGACTCTGTTATGAGAAATCTAGGCAGTAAGACAAAACCCAACAATAGTTTTTAGAAATCTGTCCAGATCACTGAACAATTGCCTTCTTCTTTCAGGCCAAGAGACCATCCCTAAATTTTCATTCTCATCTCATTAACCTGATGGTTAGTGAGGGGAAGATTCAGTGCTACTCGAGTAGGCTTTAAGACGTGGAGTTTTAGAGGGTTTTTTTGAGTTGGGTGGTGCCTTTACCAGTTGTTTAGGAAGGTTTAAATTAGGTTTCAATTAAATGCTCAATCGTTGCTAATTAAGCACTAAGTGGGTATAAAGCAGTACGAATTCATCACCAGAATCTTGCAACAGAAAAATTAGAGTGCAGAATCACATAATATTAAGTCAAATTATCAGTGTGGATAAAGTAGATAGAATCTTTGTGACTAAACCCTAAGCAGTTCAGGCCATTTGAATATATGTCATCAGGTCTCTGGTTATTAGGACACTGACAAAAAACAGGAAGATTTAAGAGACTGTCAAATGTTTCCTAAACCTAACCTGACACAAGAGTTACCTGGGGCACTGTTTAAAATACAGGTTCCCATGTTTCTGTCATAAAGATTTTGATTGTGTTGATCTGGAGTAGGACCCCAGCATCTGCATTTTTCATGTGGAACATAGGTAAATCTTACAGTCAGACAAGTTGGAAAACGTTGGGTTAAAAGAAGAGAGTGATTCAATATACAAAATTGAGTGTGTGTAAGAGACAAGTGATTCTTCTGGCATATCCAGGAGATAACAGAGGAGACCTATCCCCCAAGTAATGGATGTTATATATTACTAGGTAATTGACCATTGAGACTAAAGGACCATGAAGAGCAATAAGAAAATCGCGAGGTTTCTAAGCTTAAATATTTAACGGGCAAAAAGTGTTCTGGATTTCATTTCATCACTTATCTTTCACCCAAGCCTGTTCCACTCTAGGAAGGGTGCTCCTGGTCATTCATGTGGAGAGCAGTCAGGCAGACATGAGTAAGAAGGAAGCATTTGAAATAGCAGCTTGGCAGATGCAGGGGGAGACTCTTCCAAGTTTAAAGGGCAGCTGGCAGGACTGCCCAAAGGCAGTAGTGGAGGAAGCGGGAGACTGAGTGAGCTGTTTAGTAACACAATGTTTTGTGGTCAAGATCAAGGGGCATGAAGTAAGAGTTGTGGGAAACCAGGGCAGAGATAACAATAATAATTGTGCATGACACATCTTATAAGGATCAAGGAGGTCAGCAGTGCACATAAACCCTTGGTCCTCATCCAGAGCAATAAAGGGGAGGTTGGTTACATTATTTCAGGTCCACAGATGGAGACCTAGAGTTTTTGGGGGTAGGGTTTTTGATGTAGACATTGAACTTGAGAAGGAAGTAAGAGAACTAGAGCTAATAGGTTTCCTGACGTATAGCATTGGGTTGGATAAGTGTTGGGAGGATGGAGAAGAGCAGAAAAAGACTATCTTGATGTTGCATTGGTGAGTTTGAGAAATTTTGAACAAATTTCAGCATAGGTAAATGAAAAAATGTTATCAAACAGGTTAATAAACAAGTGGTATGGAATGGGCATAATGAAAGGTGTGACATGTTGAGTGTTTTAGCTATGAGCAAAGAGAAAGTAGATACTGTATGGGAAGTAGAGTTGATGTTTCCGTACAAGTATATGCTATTAAGCAGACTTTTTAAGGTGACTTTTTGATGACATAGTGATCAGAATAGTCTCAACCACATCTTCTCTGGTAAGTATCATACTTTTAAAAAATAGTCTGAAAGGGAAACGTTTTTAAAAATTGAACTTTGGGAGTTCCCGTTGTGGTGCAGCGGAAACGAATCTGACCGGGAACCATAAGGTTGCGGGTTAGATCCCTGACCTTGCTCAGTGGGTTAAGGATCTGGTGTTGCCGTGGGTTAAGGTTGTGGTGTAGGTCATAGACGTGGCTCAGATCCTGTGTTTCTGTGGCTGTGGCGGTGGTGTAGGCCGGCAGCTGCAGCTACGATTGCACCCCTAGCCTGGGAACCTCCATATGCCACAGGTGTGGCCCTAAAAAGCCAAAAAAAAATAAAAAAGGAAAAATGAACTTAGTCTAAGGATTTAGCTTATGGTGGTTGTTTTTTTTCCTCTTCTGCAATAGTAGGGAGACTGGAAAAACAGTGAACAAAGAAACAAACAAAAAATGACAATAAGTCTTTATTGTCTGCTCATTAGTACCAGTGTCCCAATGTCACTTGAGAATTGTTCCTTACCCTACAGTTAGTATCATCTTATAGCTTGCCTCTAATCATAGACTTGGCTATTTTTAATTAGCATCTGATGATAATTTTTTTAAGGATTAAAAGAAATCAAAATGAGATTCTAAGAGCATCTGATTAAAGCAGGCTCACGGTACCAGTTGCTACGCTAAAGTAAATGTGTAATTCACCCACGAGCCTTTTTAGTAGATGAGGAAATCTGTATTCAGGTCATTTAAAACATGTGCCAGAAATGATACTGAATACAATATTACAGTATTGAATATTGATGACTTGAATGTAGAGAATCTTTAAAAAAAATCTTTTTAAATTTTTAGTTGTGCTAAAATGCATGGAAAATTTACCATCTTAACCATTTTTAAGTGTTCACTTTAGCAGTATTAGGTATATTCACATGTTGCTGACCAATGTCCAAAAAACTTTTTCATCTTACAAAATTGAAAGTTTATACCCATTTAACAATGACTCCCTATTTTTCCCTTTCCTCTCAACCTCTGAAAAACCACCATTCTACTTTCTGGTTTTATTACTATTCCTGATACCTTGTATAAGTGAAATCATAAAATATTTGTCTTTTGGTGACTGTCTTACTTCTTTGCATAATCTCCCTAAGGTTCACCCTTGTGTTAGAATGTCCTTCCTCTTTATGGCCAAACGATGTTCCATTGTATGTGGATACCGCATTTGTGTATCCCGTCATCTGTCAGTGGACACTTGGTTTTGTTCCAGCTTTTGGCTGTTGTGAGTAGTGTTGCTATGAAAGGAGCGTATAGACACATCTTTGTGACCCTCTTTTCAGTTCTTTTAAATACAGGCCCAGAAGTGGAATTGCTAGACCTTATAGTAATTCTATTTTTAATTTTCTGAGGAAACTGCAGTACTTTTTAAAAATAGAAATGTAGGGAAGCTTAATGTCTTATTTTATATAGTACCTTCATTGGGAACCTTAATGGTTTGTTTCTTGGCCTCGTTTGCCTGCAGTATTAAGTATTGTAGGTAAACTTACGTTTTCTCATTTGTAGTCCTCTGCTGTGCTGAGAATACCTGCCCTCTCTACCCACTGTCATGGTCATGGGGTAATTATAATGTACACTACCAATTATAATGTACACAATTCAAATTTACACTGTTTTCTTTCTCTTTTTTTTTTTGGCTTTTTTGTTTGTTTGTTTTATTGCTTTTTAGGGCCTCACCTGCCACATACGGAAGTTCCCAGGCTAGGGTTCAAATCGGAGCTGCAGCTGCCAGCCTATACCACAGCCACAGCAATGTGAGATCCAAGTCACACCTGCAACACCACAGCTCACGACAACGCCAGATCCTTAACCCACTGAACAAGGCCAGGAATCGAACCCACATCCGCATGGATACGAGTCAGGTTCGTTACTGCTGAGCCACAACAAGAACGCCCACCCTGCTCTCTTTATCTGTGACCTTTATCCTAATTAAAACTCCACATTCTTCAGACACTGAGCCCTTCCTTTATCTCACCTTACTTCCATCTTTCATCAACTGAATCTCTATGCATTTGTATATAGTTTGCTAGATATAAATCTCATTTGTTGGCATTTCATTAAATGAAATTTGATTTTACTTTAGATTTAGTAGAGTTGCATAGAACTTATTTAACTTGGAGTTCCCTGATGGCACAGCTGGTTAAGGATCCAGCATTTTACTTAAGTGGTTCAGGTTACTGCTGTAGCATGGATTTGATCCAGTGCCTAGAAATGTCTGCGTGCTATAGGCCCAGCCAAAAAAAAAAAAAAAGAAAGAAATCATTTAACTTGATACATCTGTGCAAAGTTCAGCTATAAAGGAGAAAAAGTATTCACAGTTTGCCTGTTAAATAGTGTTGTCTTGGAGTTCCTGCTGTGGCACAGCAGGTTAAGGATCTGGCGTTGTCTTGCAGCAACTCGGGTAGCTGCTGAGGTGTAGGTTCAGTCCCTGGCCCGGCACAGTGGACTGAGGATCTGGCGTTGCTGCAGCCATGGCATAGGTCACAGCTGTGGCTTGGATTAGATCCCTGGCCCGGGTACTTCCGTACATGCCACAGGTATGTCCAAAAAAAAAAACAGTGGTGCCTTTTTTCTCGGCGAACACGTACCCCAGAGTGAACAGTGAGATGTGAGCTGGAAATGTGCTGTCTGTTTAGTGTCTGTGTCTGTGCTGAATGTGATTCAGGGTAATTTTCTCTGTATACAGTGTTCACCCCAGTCACTGGCTTTAGACCCTATTCCCACAGAGGATGTGAGCATATTGTACTTGTATCCTGTCTCTTAAATTGTAAAATCCTATGAAGTGGCGATTATCTTTCCTTGTCACCCCCATTGGACCAGGAGCCAATGCCTTCCCATCTGAGCAAATATAAACTCTTCATTCCATGCCCTGACCTAACCACAAATACGGCCTTCTGCTGAGCTTCTCATTCTCAATAAATGGCACTGTCATTCACCCAGTTTCTCAAGAAACCTAGGGATCAAATTTTGATTCCTGCCTTTTCTTTAACGTGGTGTCTAATCCCCCGGTATCATCTGCTTCTCTATTCGTAGTCTTTACACCACTGTCCTTGTCCGAGCCACCCTCTTCTGTTGCTTGGACAACTACATTCACCTCTCTACTTGTGCTCGTGCCCGCTTCATTCTATTCTTTATAAAGGGCAGAAGGACCTTTTTAAAACACAGCTGAGATTAACTTAATTCTCTGCCTAAAGCCCTTTAGTTATTTTTCATTGCATTTAAAATAAATCCAAACTTCTTACAGTTGTTTCTAAGCACCAAAATGATCTGACCAGCCTGCCTCTCCTGCTTCATCTCATACTGTTTTCCTCTTTTATTCAGCCCTTACCCCTTGAACCTTCCTCTACCACCCAGGCCTTGTCCTGCTCCAGGGCCTTGGTGTATGCTGTTTACTCTGCCTGGAAGAGACATATCAACAATATGATAGCTGCTGAATGAATGAGTCAAGATCTTCTTAAGGACATTGACTACATTAAGTATCACTTCTCCAAAATAGATATAATACATGGTACCAGTATATAGATTAGAGTACCTGATTCTCATCCGGAGGCATTTTCCCCCGCAGGGGACATTTAGCAATGTCTGAGATATTTTTTGTTGTCAAAACTGATGGTGTGCCATCAGCATCCAGTGGGTAGAGGCCAGGGATGCTGATAAGCATCCTATAATGCACAGGACAAGACCCACAGCCAAGACTTATCTGACCCCAAATGTCCGTAGTGTTAAGGCTGAAAAACCTTGCTTTATGCTAATACTTTTGCAATAGAAGTCAGCATTAGTAGCTCTACTGGGCACTTGAGTCTGTCCCATTACATAAAAAGCCTATTTAAATAATACCAGGAAAGCGAATCCCTTTGATTAAAAACTCCTCTCCTGTCCTCAGAGACTGTGTGTTATTCCCCTAAGAGTAAATGCTTCTAGTCCGCAAGCTTCTGAACCAAGATTCTCTTCTTCGCGAGTTGCCTGCTCACGTCCTCAACAGTGAATGCTGAGATGAGCCCTGCCTTTCCATTTGTTCTTCCAATGTTAAAATGACCACTGATCTCCAGAGTTGAAGGTATCCCTCTGGATCAGGCGAGACACCTCCCTTTCCTCCTCTGCCACTTCAGAGATTTCTAAATAGGAGTTCCTGTTATGGCTCGGCAGGTTGAGAACCTGACTAGTATCCATGAAGATGTGGGTTCCATCCCTGGCCTCGCTCATTCGGTTCAGGGTCCAGCATTGCCGCCAGCTGTGGCGTAGGTCACAGATACGGCTTGGATCCAAGCTGTTGCTATGGCTGTGGCTGTGGCTGTGGCATAGTCCAGCAGCTGCAGCTCTGATTCACCTGCTATCTTGGGAGTTTCCATATGCCGCAGTTATGGCCCTAAAAAGAAAAAAAGAAAAAAAAAGCTTCTAAGTAAAGTCCTTTTTCATGTTAGCTAAGATTCTGCCAGTTATGAAAACATGATTCATTCTACTAAGAGTTCACCATTAATTTCAAGAAGATTGGGACTGACTCTGAATCTGTGGAATTTTAAATACATGCACGCATATTAACACACCTTTCAAACAAGACTACAAGACCGTAAGACTTCACTATATAAAATTTTCTAGTATCTATTTTGTGAGATCAGTATACACATAAAAGATGCTTTGGTTCCTCTGAATAAAATGAAAGCAAAATGTCCAGATTCACCCAGGAAATGGCCTGAATGGAAGCTAACGTATTTGTTAAAGTGTTACCCAACTTGACTCATTCAGGAAATACTTGGGAAAATAAGAATGTACTTACTTAGCTTATTTTTAAAGTGTTTGCATCTCTGAGGCAAGAAAAAGGAGCTGGAAAGTTGTACCTCTGAAAACGTGAATTTATGGAGCGTGTCCTGTTGGAAGGAGAATCAAGGATAAAACTGCTGAGGGTCATAAGTAATAGTGCTAATATCTCAGTGGTCACCAAAGTATTCTTCTGACACACTGAGTGGCACAACTTATCCTTAGATGTAAATCACAAATGGAGAAACTTTAGCTTATGACGAAAATTGCAAACCCAATAACAAGTACTCTACTTATACTTAAAGCACCTGAGGGATAATCATTCATTTATCTTTTCCATACACTTGGTTATTGTTATGAGCTGTGGTAAGATGATTAGCCAGAAACAGTTTCTGGTAAAATTATCCTAGACCACCATGAGAAATATTGCTAAGGAATAGTGCTGAAACAGCAGAAGTCCAGTGCCCAAGTGAAAGCACCTGCCGAAAGAAATAAGATAAGCAGGTCCCACAGAGGAGCAAAGAAAACTACCTAATAGTGCAAAAGTAGGAGAATATAGATACCCCAGAAGGATAAAGATGAGTGAAGTGAGTCACCTTTCTACACCAATACCTAGTGATGAGCAAAATGCACAGCAAAATGAAAATCACACATGGGGCCTGCACCCTTTATAAGGATGACTGATTTTTAAAGAGTAGTTAGAGAGTTCTTTTCACATCAGTTTTCTTCTAGACTTCACTATATCCTCATGAGATGAATTATATTATTAGCTTCATTTTACAGATGAGGAATTAAGGCTCAGAGAGGTTAGGTCATTTTCCCAAGATCCCCACTCGGTCTTGACTGCAGAGCCCTGCTGTTACCATAGGCCAGGGTTTCTCCACCTTGGTTCTGTTGACCTTCTGGGCTGGCTGATTCTTTGTCATGGAGGGATGTCATGTGCCTCGTAAGATGTATAGCAGCGTCTCTGGCTTCTACCTACTAGGTGCCAGTAGCTCCCGTTTTCTGTCATGACAACCAGAATGCTTCTAGATATTGCTAGATGTCTGCTGGAGGTAAAATCACCCTGGGTTTAGAACTACTGGTCTAAAGACTGCAGTTTCCAGTATGAATCTAGCGGGCGCCAAGAGTGTTCTGTTGTCCTATTGTAATCAGTCCTAATATTTGACTAGGAAGGCCTGTTTATGGGGAAAAATTCATAACAACTTTTCTTAGAACTTTCCTAAACCCGAGCCTCATAGCCTTCCAGCAATATACTGAAAGGGGACAAGCCAAAATGGATTACGGGTGGTTACCCAGAGAGTCCTTCTTTTGTTTGGCCATTTATTCAACAAATAAACCTAAGAGTTCCTGGGAGAATGATTTCCTAGAGGCACCAATATTTGTAGATTTAGAGGGCAGATTATGAGATTCCTCAAGACGAGCTTGGGGGATGATGAATTCATGAAGATGTTAGCGGGCTAGGAGTAGCATGCTGATGGCCCAGGCCACAAACATGTTCCAGCCTCAAGGACTTGCATTCATTGGTCATTTCACTTGGTAAGCCGACCCACTGGCAAGCAGTCTTGGTGTTTACTTTCACTATTGAGTTAACTATTGCCTTGGAAGTACTGTTTATCTCAACCCACATGGTAATTGCCTTAAATTTAAAATCAAATCAACAAACTTTTGCATTCCAGTAAGGCTCTGTAGGAGATAAAAAGACATGGTTTACATAAAAAGATAAATAGCAATCAAGGCAACATATCTTAGGTGCCAAATGAGTGGTTCAGATAATAAATACTATGGGATGAGAGGATGGAAAGATTGCCACAACCTAGAATTGTCAGGGAGAACTTCACAGAGGGAGTTGATGAACTGAACCTTAACGGATTAAGTGGAAATAATATGAAATCTTTATAACAGACTAGAGATCACACCTTGATTAATGCGCATGGCAACTTGTGGGGGGGAAATACCTATTAGATGATTATTGTAATGCCAGCAAGTCTCGTTATTTTGGAAAATGTCTAATAACATATAAAATCCAGTTAGAAGCTCATCCATAACGATTGGCCAGAGTTCATTATCAGATCACCCAAGAACACTCATCAGCAAAGAGGGGTTTTTGACCATTCTCAGGGATCAGAGAAGGTTCATAAAGATTGGTTTCGCTGAACCTTGGCTTCCGTTAGACCTCCCGGAATCACCCTTCTCTAAACAAAGGTGCTCGGAGGAAACAGGGCTGGAGCGTGGGGAGCCTTGGCTGCAGCCCGCCTGTGTGACTCTGGGCCTTGCACCTTCTCACAGGGTGGTGGAGGCACAGTAAGTGCTACAGCGGCTTTTGCTTCTTAAGACACTGCTGGTTTATTTCACGAATTCTCGCCATCCAGTAGACTTTTTTTTTTTTTTTTAATAATTCTGCCTAAAATGGATGCAACAGATGTTCTTAAACTTCTCTGCTGGAGGTGTTGAATGGCAAATGAACAAACAAACTGGAGGAGGGGGCACCACCCAAATCTCCGTTCCTGGGGGCTTAGAGGAGTCATTTTTTTCCTTCCTCCATGTGAAAATATAAACAGTGGCTTTATAAACAGTTGTCACTTTTGACTTATAAAGATTCACAGTCTTTTCCTTTTGTTTACTTTGATGACCTTTGAAATAAGCTGCAACCCAAGGAGTCAAAAAATTTTTTTTCCGTCTTCATTTTGCAGAAAGAGAGGTCTCTGTTAGCACAGTGTGCTGGGAGCCAGTGGACTCCTGAGGCAGACTCCAGCCTGGGTCCAGGTTTGTGGGGGGCATTTTGCCCCAAACCCCCTCACTGGGCAGCTGGGAGTGAGGTATGTTAACAGCCTAAAGGCCAGATGCTGAAAACCAGACATTTTTCTGTGGGCCAAACTCTTTTTATGAGGCCCATTTTATAGCTTCTCTAAAGTCTGGGAAATGCAAAGTAGTACAATAACTCTGCATTTCCTTTGGCTTTGTTTTCTGAAGAGGACTCTGGAGATATTCCCACAGCTGTCCTGCATGCCCTCCCCCACCTCCCCAGTGGCCAGCCTTCCCCACCACCCTCAGTGGGTCTCTCCGCTGACCGGCTCTTCCACCTACACTGAACACAAGTCTGAGCAGTCAAAGGAGGAGACCAAGAGGAAGGAGCCTTGGAAAAGTCGTAACATCTTTCTGATACATTGAAAAGTCCCTTTTCTTTGGTTTCTATCTCTTGGTGAAAAATGCCACACAGCCACCTGTCCTAATAATTAGTATGTGAATTTTCATACTGAGTTTAGAGTTAAGGAATACATGATATAAAGAACATTATTTCAATTTTATTTATTTGTAATTTTATTGTTTTTTAACACAATGAATTTTATTACATTTATAATTGTACAACGATAATCACAACCAAATTTTATAGGATTTCCATCCCAAACCCCCAGCCCATCCTCCTCACCCCCCCAGCCTCTCTCCTTTGGTAACCATGAATCTTTCAAAGTCTGTGAGTTAGTATCTGTTCTGCAAAGTTCATTGGATCCTGTTTTTAGATTCCACATATAAGTGATAGCATATGACTGTTGGTGTCTCACTGTCTGACTGACTTCACTTAGCATGATAATTTCTAGGTCCTTCCATGTTGCTGCAAATGCCCTTATTTCTTTGCTTTTTATGGCTGAGTAATATTCCATTGTATATATGTACCACATCTTCTTTATCCACTCCTCTGTCGATGGACATTTAGGTTGCTTCCATGTCTTGGCTGTTGTATAGAGTGCTGCAATGAATGCTGGAGTACATGTATCTTTTTGAGTCATGGTTTTCTCTGGATAGATGCCCAGAAGTGGGATTGCTGGATCAAATGGTAATTCTATTTTTAGTTTTCTGAGGAATCTCCATACTGTTTTTCACAGTCGTTGCACCAATTTACATTCCTACCGGCTGGGTAAGAGGGTTCCCTTTTCTCCACACCCTCTCCAGCATTTACTGTTCATAGACTTTCTGATGATGGCCATTTCTGGCAGGTATAAAGTGGTGCCTCATAGTGGTTTTAATTTGCATTTCTCTAATAATTAGTGATGTTGAACACCTTTTCATGCGTTTTTTGGCCATCTGTATGTCTTTGGAGAATTGTCTGTTTAGATCTTCTGACCATTTTATGATGGGGTTGTTTGTTTTTTTGGTATTGAGCTGCAGAAGGTGTTTATAAATTTTGGAGATTAATCCCTGTCAGTCATTTCATTTCATTCTGTTGGCTGTCTTTTCATTTTGTTTAGGGTTTCCTTTTGCTGTGCAAAAACTTTTCAGTTTAATTAGGTCCAATTTGTTTATTTTTGTTTATTTTTCCAAAATTTAATGTTCTCTTCTTGTGTGGTGATAAGAGAGTTTGTATCTTGATTGCAGTGGTGATTAGGTGGTTACCCAAATCCATGCTTGAGATAAAACTGCCCCCCTCCCAGCCCCAACACACACAAATGAAAACACATAAAATATGGTGACAACCGAATAAAGTTTGTAGTGTAGTTAACAGTAATGAGACTATGTCAATTTCTGCTTTGGAGATAGAACTACAGTTATATAAGATGTCACATTTAGAGAAAACTGAGTGAAAGGTACAAGAACTCCGTTGTTGCAGCTTATTGTGAGGCTGTGTGGTTGACCCTTGAACAACACAGGGGTTAATCCACATGTAATTTATAGTCAGCGCTCTGTGGCCAGGCTTCCTCTGCATCCTTGGATTCAACAAATGACAGATTCTGTGGTACTCTGGTATTTACTACTGAAAAGTATCCACATATAAATGGATCCTCGAAGTTCAAACTTGCATTACTCAAGGGTCAATTGTAATGATTTCAAAATAAAAAGTTGAAGAAAGTAATATATTCTTAACTGTAAAACTGCAAATTATGGAAATATACAATATTGACTGTCAAAATTTCCACGTCCACTGTCAATAATTTGGAATCAATAAAAATGGGATCATACAACTTTTATTTTACAGCTTGCTTTTGCACTTACCATTATGTCTTAGAGATATTTTCATATCAGTCCATATATATTACATTCTTAATGAGTGTGTACGGCTTGGCGAGATATGATGGGATCCTTGTAGGAATAGCCTGAAATTTTTTTAACTGGTCCTGTGTTGGTTGTTTCTAAATTTTCCTATTATAGTAAGTGCTGCTTACGATCATCCTTGGGCATCTGTTTCTTTGCCCATACCTGTAAACGTTTCTATGAGATAAATTCCTAGAAGTGAGTATTGCAAGATTGAAGAAAGTACATGGTTTCCATTTTGATAACTACTGACTGCTATACTTCCAAATTGCTGCTTTGTCTAGCAACAGGGGGAACATTTATATAGAATATATTGCATATGCAACAACATGGCTCTACTCCTTATCCTCAAAAAAGATTATAACAGTTTCTACTCCTACCAGTAACGAATGTCTGTTATGACACATGAGAATATCTGCTTCCTTACCCAGATAATAGTTGGGTCCTGCTCTTTTTAAAAAACTTCTCTGCAACTTAATGGTTTTTTTCTTTAAAATTTTATTGTTTTAATTGCTCTTCCTTAAACATTAATGAAATTAAACATGTCTTCATATATTTATTGGTTATTTGTATTTCATCTGTGAATTGCTTGTTTATAGTCTTTACTAAACATTTGCGGTTCCCATAGCGTGTGCCAGAGCACTGTGGGGTTTTTAAATTTGCGGGAAAAAAGACAGTGACACTTGCCATCTGTGAGATATTATGTGAACTCTTAGCCTGGCGTCGTTTACAGTTATCAGCATTAGCTTACACTGCATTCCTTCTGATGATGCTGTATGTCTTTGCAAAGTTGAGTATTTGATAGTCGCCGTAATAAAGAGCTAATACCGTGAGAAAATCAATGTGGAACAGGAATGAGGGTGGTGGAGCCCAGCAATTCCAAGGCTTGGGAAGTTATGAAGTACCCAACAGGCATACACATCCCATTAGTAAGTAATTGTGGTTATTAAAGAATGAAATAAAAGTATTTTTCTTTCAACTTTTGTGTATTATTTTTTCAAACAGTTCCTAAGTTGTTAGAGCATAAATACTTATTAGGTTGTTTGGACCTAACTACTTAATAAATGGAACTGCTAAGTATTTCTTTTGGCCTAGAGGCACCATGAAAAAATTATTGAGGTGCTAAGGGTGCTAGGAATAGAGAAAGTTTGTAACTCCCTGCCACATTTCATTTGGTTACTTTCATTTTTGTTATTAACTTGCAGGAGCTTTGTTCCTTGGGGGAATTAGCAAATATTTTACCCCTGGCTTACCTGTACTTTTTAATATTCCTAGTTTTTCACAAGAGTTTCGGCTTTTCTGTTCAGTTTATGTTAGAAATACATCTTTTTAAGTTTTTTTACATCCATGGCTTTGTGGCCATTCTCAGCCTGTTTTTACCCAAAGATTGTAAAACATTTGCCTATTTTCTTCTACCATGTTTATAGTTTCCTTTTTCTTAGCATTTGATTATTTTCTCTGTCTTGAATTTATTTCAGGGCTGGGATTTGGGTACAGATCCGATTATATTATTTCCCAAAGAATTAGCTAGTTGTCTTATTACCATTTATTGAATAAATCAATCTTTTCACTGATGTTTCAATGTCATTTTTATTATCTTAAGAATTTCCAGTGAGCTTATTTCTAGACCTTCTATTCTCTCCTGTAACATTTACTGTTTTCTACCTTGAATTTTAGTTATTTATATATACATCTTATTTCCTACGCTAGATCATAAATTCTTTTTATAATGATTTCATCTCTGCGTCCTATTGCTGTTCTCCTTTCCCTTCTCTCCCTCTCTAAATCTTTTTAACTTTTATTACAAAATTATTAAATATATGCAATATAGACAAAATAGTATAGTAAATACCATATACCTGTCACTCAGCTTCAACAACAAATTGATTCATGACTGATTTTGTTTCATTTATACCACTGCCAGCTCCCCCCTTCTGTACTGCTTTAAAGTAACTGTCTTGATTGAACAAATTACCTGCTTAATTTTTCATTAATGAGTTTTGCTTCATCAAAGAGTTCCTTATTGATCTCAGTATTGTCTTTTAGGAAACTCAGTAGTTTGAGGATCTTGATATTAGAGAAGGTAAATTATCAGGGCTATCAAAGCTTCTCCTGAAAAGTTTAAACCGGGATTTATTTTACAAATAAATAATATGTAATTTGAAAAATGTTATACATAGCTTTTCAAGTATGTATCTGTGTTCTACAGCTAGAAACTCAGTAGTTAGAACAGATATATTATGTTAGTGTTTTATAATCATGAATTCTGTATAAGCAAGACTTTGTATGTTGAGTTAAGACTGAGTGTCTCTAAACCTCGCCCTTGGAGTTCCCGTCGTGGCTCAGCAAAAACGAATCTGACTAGCATCCATGAGGACTCATATTCGATCCCTGGCCTTGCCCAGTGGGTTAAGGATCTCACGTTGCGGTGAGCTGTAGTGTAGGTCCTTAGACATGAGTCAGATCCCATGTTGCTGTGGCTGTGGTGTAGGCCTGCAACTGTAGTTCAGATTTGACCCCTCACCTGGGAACCTCCATATGCCACAGGTGTGGCCCTAAAAAGACAAACAAACAAACAAATTAATAAACAAACCTGCCTCGCCTTTGCACACAACTCAGAACCCTTGCCACTTCTTCTGGGCGATGGAACTCCTAACTGGCTTGTAAAATTTAGATAATCAGGCCAGATATGATCCAAAACAAATGTATACTCACTCTCTTATTAATACTGTGTATTTCCCCCCAACCTTTTGTGCAGGGAGAATTTAGAGAGGTGGCTTTTAGCAGCCACCCAGCTGCTGCTGCAAATATAGGTTCTGCTCTTGCCTCCCCCGCCCCCAGCAAAGAGACGTGGTAGAATTCCAAATCAATACATGCTCACTTTACCGAGTCTGTCTTTCTGCCAGGCAAAGGCATATATCCCTGCTGTCCACGGGCTGTGAAGACACAGTCTTTTCCTTCAGTGAGCTGTGCTACAGGGAAGGGCAATTACAGATTGATAACCATGATAACTGGATTTTAAAAGTTAGGGAACGAGATCAAATGAAATGAGCTGTTGGGCACGGAGTAGGAAAGTCTTAGGGTAGGGATAGGGGTGGTTGATGAAAGTTGAGGAGGGCTTTATGGAGGAGGTGGTATTTAAGCTGAGCCTTACAGTATGAACGGAATTTCCGTAGGCAGAGCTGGAAGAGGATGCAGGGAGAGATGGAAGGGACGTCCTGTTAGAAAATATTCTTAGGAATCATCCCTTGTGGATACAGAACTGGAGGAAGTAAGAGGTAAACCCAGAAAGATAGGTTAAGCATTCAGTGCCCAGCCAATTACTTTAGGACGCTGTGAATCATCAAAAGATTTTGAATTTGGGAGTGATACACTCAGGGCTGGGCTTTGAGAAGAGTTCTCTGCAGCCATGTGTAAAATACCTTGTTTTCATTATCTAGGAGTGAGGACTTTTTGTTCCTGAACTAGAACAGTTCGAATGTCACTGGAAAGAAGGGAATGCACTTGAGACACAAAGTGAACGTCCAGGGCCCTATAGACTTGTGTTTTTGTCCATTTTAATCCTTGAAGATATTCATGGCCTATTTCCCAAGGCAGAGTCAGCACGGAAGTAATTACAGTTTGTAATTAGCATCCTTTTCCTGGCAGCAACAACACAACGTAGCCAAGTGTCACCTTTTGGGAATTCACCAAGACCTTTCTAAGGATCTGTCCTCATCTGATAAACAGGTTGCGGTTTGGGAGGGTAACCACTTGAAGTGCTTCGTGGCCCGCCTTCCAGCCTAGGGTTAGGTTGCTCGGGTGGCCGTGGGTGGCACATGCCGACAGGGCCCTTGCTTGCAGGGGTGACCAGTATCCCAGGGTCATAGCTCCAGTCCACCCTGTGGCCCTCCAAGGCTGGTAACAAAGAAGAGGATGTTGAGCTCTCTGTACAGATGACATGGACAGGGGTGGAACTTCAGCAAGTGCTGAGCTGGGCGCCAAGGGAGGCAGGGGCAGGAGGTTTGCTCCTCAGAAGCCTGTGCTCTAGTGGAGGATAAGATTAATAAGTCTGAAGCAGGAAATTCAATCCTCAATCACAGTGCAGTGATTAGAAATGGCATGTTAAGTTCAAAAACTCTTCTCTTTCTTTTGCCCAACTCCATCCCCCCAACACACACACACACACACACACACACACACCATACCCACACACACACACGAACACAATCTGCCTTTTAAATCAGTTTTTTGCTGTATCCATTTCCCAGCAATTCCATGATGAGGCGTGTTTCTGTGAATTAGAAAGCTGAGATTCCTTCTTCAGCCATCCCCCTTCTCACCCCACCTCCTTTCAGTCTGATTTAAAGCCATAAAATACTTCTGCCTGCCTGCCTGCCTGCCTTTAGTTCTGTTTGTATGAATTAAGTCGACAGGATAAATATTCACATTCCCAACTACAGGCTGAAACAATGTTTGCCTGTTCTGCCCAGTGAGTCGAGAAGAAAAGGGGGCCTGACATCACCCTATACTGTACATTCCCGGCATAGATCATTTATTTAAGTCCCTGAAAAAATACAGATGTTTTACCAGCCGAAATAAAATCCTGTGTAAACACTGAGCTTGGAAAAATGTGGCTCTGACTTAGCTGTGGGGGTTGGGGCAGCGCGGGGAGAAGGCCTGGGGGCCAGATAGAGAAATTGTATACTTGCCTGAGCGTGATAGGGGCAGAAGTGTCGGCCCCCAGTCTGCACGCTGCCGAAGAAGACCAGACTTTGTTTTTAAGGAAACACAGTTGCAGAGGAGGATAGATTTGTTGATCTTCAGAGTTAGGATTATTCGTGATTACGATACCTTCATCTCGTTTGTATCTGGCCTCTGAAGTGAACACCTCTTTTCTCCCTGGAGCTGTCCTTTTTCGTGGCCTGCCTCACCTGATCCTGTTATTGTTGGAGCCTTCTGGTTTCTGGAGCTCCGCTGCTGTTGATTTTATAAGGGGGAAAATTGCCTGGAAGCCATGCTTGGTGGAGAGGAAAACCCATCGCAGCGTTGCATTCCCAAACAGCCATATATCATCTTGATCTTGTCTAACACAAGTCACTATTTTAGTCCAGCAGCGTAAACCAGACATATTTCACTGGTGCAGTGCAAGTTTTTTTCAGGGATCTGCCTCATGACTCTTTTTAGGCCTGTGGCATTTATTCAAAAAGCGTTACATTTGCTCTGCAGAGTCTCTTTTAAGGTTCAGAGCTGCCAGAATGGACCCCATGCTTTACACAGATGCTCAGGGGCTCCCCTCCGTCTCTCTCTGTTTGGGGGGGGGGGCGCACAGAGAGCGTTCTCCAGGCTTTTTTTCGATCCTCCCAGAGTTTCATTAAGACCTGCATCTCAAGGGCAAGAAATCTTAGCCCACTCTAGCTTTGACCATCCCTTTCTTGGGGCGGGGCCTGACCTCATCTCCTGGGAGCCCCAGGCCTGTGACAGTCATGGGCTGGCTGGCACTTGGTTGTTTTGTGCGTGCTTTTTGTCTTGTTCTGATCAGGTCACAACTATCTAAAGTCATTAAAGGTTTCTCCTGGTGGTTTTCCTTTTTTTTTTTTTTTTTCCTGAAGACACCCCTGACGTCCACTCTATCCTTTTTTCAAGGGGCCTATGATAGCTAGAGGGTCACCAGCTGTCTCAGTCTGTCCCAGCGTGATTATTAGTAGAGCTTGTTTTCACTCTCAAAAGAACTCCTGGTTTGTGAGATCAGTTACCCTAACCAGGGCAAGCTTCACGTGGATATTCCTGCCCAGACTACATTAGAGTGCCCTCCCTCATGTCTAGCCCTGCTGCATCTTCTTGTGATTCTCGTCTTGAATCATGGTCCTCCATGCCCAGCTACTTGAGGTAAGGTCTCGTTCCTGATCCTCAGCTCTAGGCCTAAAGCGGCTGCCAAGTCTTGCTTCTTCAGCCTCCAAAACATCTCTCGAGTGTATCCTTTTCTCTCCGTTTCCACTGCTGCCATCATTTAGGTTGGGGTGGAAGGGGGTGTCTCAAAATCAGAGTTCTGCCTGGGCCAGGCAGCTAAGCGAACGCAGGGACGTGGGTCCATCCCCTGTTTTCAAACTTGATAGAGATTTGGATTCATTAAATAGTTTGTCTTCCTTTTAATTCTCCATAAGTTTTGGGGAAAAAGGCATGAGAGCCCTGAAAAATGACACTGACTTAGTGCCGGTGAGTACTGGGCAGTCGCGGGGACGGTGGTGAGCCGGAGTGTGCGCGTCTCAGCTCAGGGCCAGCCCCAGCAGGTGACCATGGCCTGGAAGGCATGTGGGCCCACGAGTGTCAGATCCTCTCATTTTTTAAAAGAGTTTAGACATCAGGGTGGTTTAGATGTGAAATCTCCCAGTTCATAAACAACGACTTTAAAATATTGCTGTCGGTCAAATAAGACATCTGCAGCCACTTTTGGTCCCGGGGCTCCGCTTGGTTTTCAGGTTCTGGCTTCCAGCATCACCCCCTTTTATCTAGACTGGCAGTAGGCTCACTCATCCTGCCCCTTCTAGTCCAGTGTCCACACCGGCCCTGGCCTTTCCTTTCTAGACTGCAGATCTCGTCACCTGAGAGCTCTCTCTGAAGAGGTCGTTGCTGTCTGCAGAGCAGAGGACACATCCTTCCCTGTCTGCCCAGGCCCCTCCCTCCCCGTGTCTCCTGTCCCCCTGCACACACCCTGACTGTACTCTTGTTACCTGCAAGTATTTGCTGTCCCCCGAGCAGGCCCAATATTTTCCTTTTACTTAATGGATTTTTAAGAACAATTTTAGATGTACAGAAAACATGACTACAAAGAGTTCCCATACATTCCTCTCTTTCCCACCCCCGTCTCCAGTTTTCTCCTATTATTAATATCATGCATTAGAGTGGTACATTTGTTAAATTTATGAACCAATATTGACACATTATTACCAAGGTCTGTAGTTCACTTTTTTGGAGGGCAATACTGATATTTTAACACTCTTTAACACTTTTTAATAATTCAGTTTCCTCTGCTTGCGGATTCTTCCCCCAGTTCTGGCAAGATCCTTTACAAGGCCAAACACGAAGATCACTCTTCCTGCAAAACCTTCTCTGTTTATTTTTGGAATGGGGCTGGAAGGGAGGGAGGAGATGGAAAAAGAAAAAGGAAGAGAACTAACATTTTGATCAGGTGCCTAGCCTGTGCCAAGTACTATATATATGCTTTGAAATCTTTCTGCAATCCTAGCAGATAGATATTATTATCCTCTTTACCATGGGGAAGCCGAGGTTAACCAGTCACCCAAAGCCCCACAGCTAGGAACTGGGTTTCCACCCAAGTCGGCCTGGCTCCAGTCTCTGCTCCCCCTACTCCCTCCCACAGGGCTGCATTCTTACAACTAATCCAGCCTCCCTGTTTTCCCCACTGGATTAGGAATCCACTGGAGTGAGCACCGCGCATTATTCACCTCTGTCTCCACTCCTAATGCGGGGTTGGCACCTACCGTGGCTCCCCAGGCCCAGGGGCCTGTGTCCTAAAGGCAGAGTTAACCTAAGAAGAGACACCAGATACTGACATCAAGTCAGCAAATGCTTGTTGAATCCCTGCTCTGTGCAGTCATGGTGGAGGGGAGGTCACGCGTAGGAGCAGAGCGGTGGAGATGCTGTCATGCAGGTTACGCCTCCCAACCAGGCAGAGTCAGGGAAACCGCTGATGTTTTGTTCATCCACAACCAGAGCGTAAGCTGCAGGGGGGCAGGGATTCTCTGTTCTCTGCTGCAGACCCTGGGACAGTGCCTGGTAATAACAATGGTTGTTTCGTTGTTTAATAAATATTTTTGTACTGTAGGTTGCAATTCTGTTGCATATTTGGGACCCCCAAAGTGACGCTAAACTTCTCAGGGTTTTCCTGTGTGTGCAGGCTGGTCATCATCCTCAGATCAGGCAGCTTCGGTTTCTCTGTGTTTGGTTCCGTGCAGCCCTCTGTTATGGGCTGATTCCACCTTGTCCCAGGCCTGGGCTTGCCTACGATCGTCGCCTGGAAGTTCTTCTGGACCAGAACTTTAGGAAAGGGGGGAGGAGGAGGAGTTGCCTCGCCCTCGCCATCCTTTTCGGAGCTCCCAGACAAACGATCCTTCCCAGGACCTGCCTGGAGGTCCGGGACCTGACCTTGGACCAGAGTTCCAGAGGCCTGGCCTCAATTCTGGACTTGATGAAAAAATGAGGCAAAGGAAAGCCTCATTTTTTCTTGAGAGACTTAAACCCAGCGCTCTAAACGTCCTGTGAGAGGAGTCATGTGTTCCAGTATTTTCATTCATTATCTTAAAGGGAAAAGTTATCTCAAACATAGTAACCTGTTTCAGACACTTGCTTACAGGACTTTCCCCTCTCTCCCCTCCTTCTGGCTTCTCTTCTCCCTCCTCCCCTGCCCCTGTTTGCCTTGTCTCCTCTGCCCCTGTCTTGCACGTGAATCCGTCTGTCTCCCCTACGTGCTTATTTCCACCAGGTCCTCCTACGTGTACCACCCCCTCCATTTGTCCCATGTAAATGGGTCACTCTCTGTTCCTGGTGAATAACGAGGACCACAATTGTGTCTGGTTTGCGCCCAAGGTGACAGAATTGATGGGCCTGTAGGCCGATTTTCATAAACCAGAGCTACCAAGCGTTTCAAAAACAGTCTTGTTTTTGCCAAGTAAGGTGAGCAAATATAGGACTAAGTTTAAACATCCATCAGGGGTTATTTTTGAAGTGATTGCTTCTAAAGGAGAGGCATTTGCAAATCTCACAGCTTTCTTTACAAGTAAATTCCAGAGTCATGTATTTTGCTGGTGTCTGCTGATTAATTACAATCCTGTGACACCATGAAAAAGCCCTGGTGGTTGGTTTTGTGCAGCTGTGGAGAAAAGTAAAGCAAGGCCCAGTGCCTTTGCCAACTCTTTCAGGATGGTGGGGATTCGGGCAGAGGGAGGTGATTTTTTCACTCTGGCAGTCACCACATAAGAACAGAAGCCTCAGCCAGACCCATTTCTCCAGACTTCACGATGGGCTGTTTGGGTCCCTGTGGGGGTGTGGTGAAGTAGTGATATTTGATCTGTTGCTTCTGAAATAACAGACCCATTATTAGAGAAAGCATTTTCAGTCCCCACAGGGGGACTTGTGTGCCTTCTCCTGTACAATTACTTCTGTTCAGGAAAAAAAAAAAAAAAAAAATTTAAAGCAGTTCCATACGATGAAGGAATCAAAATGTATTTTGACTCTAAACCAAAGGTGCTCAGCATATATTTTGTTGGTGATTGCAGGTCTTTGACGCAGGGAAAGCTGCCGGCTCAGACCCATTCAGGGCCTGATGGCTCTGGATCTCTTTTATCTTGGCCTCTTGCTTTTTCTCATTGCTTCCTTCCCTGTTTAACTCTCAGTGATTGTCCTTCATTGACGGGAGAGAAATAGAAGAAAAAGTTGAATCTCGTTGCTTAGGAAGAATCATCTGCAGCTCCAGTGAAGGATACAATAGGGCATGAAAACAGATTATTAAAAAAGACTTTGCAAGTTCTCTCGGTGCTTATCTGTTCTGACTTTGCTCCACCCTCCTCCTCTCCTCGATTTAGATAAAGGGACAGAAGAATTTCTGTTCATGACATGAACATTCTGACATGTTTTTTCCCTTGACACTAGCTAAGGTTAGAGGATCTCATTTATGCCCTTGTCCGCTTCGGTTCTCTGCTGCAGGTCTGTACTTCTCACAAAGGCCTTGTTGATGTCATCGCTGAGTGAATCCAAGACACACAGGTGCACATGCCAACGCGCATGCACACACACACACACAGCCTGTGCCATGAGTTTGCTGGAAGTGTGTCCTTCATTCTAAATATAGACAGCTCGAGAGATACAGCAGGGTTTGTCTTTCTCTGCTTAACTCTAATATGTAATGTCATGTCAGAATAGGAGAGTAGGGTATGTCTTCATTGCTGCCTCCCCTCCTGACATCTCAGCAAAGATCGAAAAAATCTGAATAGTTTACAGACATCACTGTCAGCGTTTGCAAAGGCAGGCATCACTGTGGCCTGCTTCTTTAACCGAGCTTGTTTTTTTTTTTTTTTTTTTTTGTCTTTTTGCCTTATCTAGGGCCAGACCCAGGCTCGGGGTCTAACAGGAGCTGTAGCCGCCGGCCTTCGCCACAGCCACAGCAACGCGGGATCCGAGCCACGTCTGCGACCTACACCACAGCTCATGGCAACGCCGGATCCTTAACCCACTGAGCAAGGCCAGGGATCGAACCCACAACCTCATGGTTCCTAGTCAGATTCATTAACCACTGAGCCACAATGGGAACTCCTAGCCAAGCTTGTTTTGATAACTCCCAACGTGTAAACCAGAATAGACTCACAGATGATTGATTGATTTTTCCTATGGAGTAAGCTTTTGACTTTTAAAAGTATTAGTCAAGGGAGTTCCTGTTGTGGCTCAGCGGTAATAAACCCAACTAGTATCCATGAGGATGCGGGTTTGATCCCTGGCCCCACGCAGTAGATTAAGGATGCGGCATTGCCGAGCTGTGGTGTAGGTCACAGATGTGGCTCAGATCTAGTGTTGCTGTAGCTGTGGTATAGGCTGGCAGCTGCAGTTCCGATTCAAGCCCTAGCCTGGGAACTTCCATATGCCATGGGTGTGGCCCTTGAAAAGAAAGGAAAAAGAAAGAAAAGAAAAGGGTATTTGTTAAAAAGTGTTTGGTTTTTTTTTCATATGAGACTGCTGAGATAGAGAAAGTGGTTGCTTTTCTTTGCTAGAATCAATGTACAGGTTGTTCGTAACTAATAAGCTCTTGCATCTAAGGACCGTTTGGTCACAGAGTAGTCTCCATTTTTTTTTTTTAGACTTGAGTAGGGAACCCAGAGAACAGGTATGGATGAAAGATGAAAGTTTCTCACCACTTGCTCTCTCCTCCAAAACCAACATGCTTTTCTGCAAAGAGACCAAAGCCACATTTTGCAGGTGTCTGTTTTCTTGGAGGGGAATATTCTGAGGAAACCTAAAAGGGAAGAACTGAACATTTAGGAAAAATATATTTTCACGTCAGGATATTGCTTTTTCTCTTTTTCTGGTTTAGGTTTTTCATTTGTTACAAGCCTTCTCAGACTCCAAATACAGAAGGAATACATACTTTCAACAGGAGCTGGCTGACGTCGCCGTTTGTACCAAAGCCAAAATCTGGCTGGCCACAAGGTATGTTAAAACCCCACATGAGCACGGAGTTATCAAGGGTTAGGAATACATCGGAGAAATGCTGTTTCTAGTTGTAGGAGTTTTAAAAGTCACTGACATGAGTTTTCTGAACTTACTGGAGTATTTAGCTTTTCTGAACTTTGGGTTGTGGTCAAGAAAGCAAAATATTTTCTTGACAATTTTTCTAAAACTGCTGTGTAGCTAGGGGCATATAATATGGCTTTTTATCTGTCCGCCGATCAGCTTATGTTTATGAATACCTGCTATGTGCCCAGCCCTGTGTCAGATGTTGTACCAGTGAGAGGCCGTAACTGACTAAATCATAGCGGTACAAACTGTTAGGTGCCATGGCAACTCAGACGGGAGAGATTGGTGCAGGCCAGAGTGGGTCATTCAGAAAAAGACATCAAAGGTGCCTCTTTTAGTTACATAGGAGAGTAGCATGCAGAAGCAAGGCAAAAGAAGGTATCTACATTCTTTTTCATCATTGCCATCGTTAGTTTTTTCTGGAACCGAGAACATTTACCATGTGAAAGCTGAAGCCAAAAGAATTTCTCAGTTTCTGTCAAATACACTGGGAGTCCCCTCTGTAACACTGTGTGCAAAATCTGTGTCTCAGAGGAGTTCCCACTGTGTTGCAATGAGTTAAGAGTCCTACCGCAGTGGCTCAGTTCAAGCCCTGGCCCAGCGCAGTGGCTTAAAAGATGTGGCTTTGCCTTAGCTGCGGTGTAGGTCATAACTGTGGCTTGGATTCAGTCCCTGCCCCAGGAACTTCCATATGCCGCAGGTGCAGCCATTAAAAAGGAAAAAAGAAATCTGTGTCTCAGAACTTGATACTCCTGGGACAGTGTTACTGCAGGGGCCTCCTGCCCCCTGCTGTGTCCTCTAATTCTAGCTACATATGGCAGAATACAGAACTGAGGACATACATGGAGGCCACACAGTGAAAGTTCCTAAAGGAAACCTTTAGGTGAAAGGGAAACTCAGTGGCTGGAGATGTGAGTCTCCACATTTAAGCACCTGCAGCTTTGGCCACGGGTATTGGAGGGAAAATTCTCTAGTATCAGAAAGGCCAATAAACAGAGGATTCGCCTCTCCTTTTTAGTGTGGTTTTTGTTTTCTCTCTTTTAGAGAGTAGTGGTTGATTGAACATAAACTGCTTCCCCAAGCCTAGTATCATTTGCCTTCTGTGTGGCTTAAACTTCCCAAGATGCCTTTTTCGGGTGAACAGGGCATTGCGATCATATTTGTGCTCTCATCTGTTTACCTGATGCTCCTCGCTGGTATTTCCGGGGATCAGGAAGTCGGGGCTCTCTGGAAACCATCCTAGTGAAACCCCTACTTCCCAAGACAGAATCTGAATCTCCCATTCTTAAAGTCCTGTAAGGAAGGAATTTCTGTTCCCTTTGTTTGCTGCCTCTTGATGGGTCTCCTGCAAATTCATCATCTTCTGGCTTCCTACGTCAATTCCTGCTTGTTGAATAAGAAGGAGGAAATGGAATAACAGGCCAGCCATCTGAATGGACCTTCAGGTTGTGCAATGCTGAAGGCAGATGGCAAAGCTGCCAACAGCCTCCTCTTCAGCTGAAGAAGTCCGTCTGGCCTTCCTTGTGGTCCCTATTGCAATTTCCTAATCAGTCTTTTCATCATTGCCTGCCCGCCTGCCCCCACCCCCCGCACCGTGCCCTTCTCTGATTTTCCTCCATGATTTCCCAGCCCTAGGAAACAAAGGCATGAATCACTGAAATCTGCTGCATTTCCACCTTCCTTGCCCCAGAGTTCAGGAAAGCCACTTTTATGTTTCCAGTACAGTCAACGCTTTATTATCCAAGCGTGAACTTGACACTTCATGGGTGGTCTGTAACACCAGGCTTCCTCTTGCTCCCCAGCACACACTTTCACCATGTTAATCAGGATGTGTTCAGAGCCTGGAATAGAGTTTGGGAGGAAAACACATGGCCAGAGCACAGCGTTTCCCAAAGCCACATGTCAGTTTTTCTGAATTACCCACGTCACTGCCAGGATAACCTTAAAGTGCCTGACTAGGAGAGCACAGAATGGATCTCAGCCTGTCCCACACTTGCCTGGCCCTGGAGGTCCTTTGAGAGTGTTGTCCAGGAGGTGTTTGTCTGCACCAGGAGCCACATGCCCAGATGAGCCCCTCCTGGGTCCTAGCAGGCCTTTCTCAAAGCTGACCCCCCCCTCCCCGGACTTACATTCTCACCTGCTTTTCCTCTGAAAGGTGTTACAGTGCAGGGTATTCCAAACCCTACTGCTGAAAAGGCTTCTTTATGTCCCTAGCAATTTGCAAAGAAAGAGGAATAAATGTTCTTTTGTGCCTACTAACGATTTTCTGTATCTTTTGAGTATAGCTTGAAACATTGATGTGACTGCAAAAAAAAAAGTCATTTTAAATTTTAGCACCAGCTAAATTTATTAGCAGCAACTTCAATTTATTCAATCATTAGCTTGCGTTTTATTCAGTCTAATAAGCTCAAAAACATTAGTGAGGTTATCATTTATTTGTTTATTCCCCAAAAGTGTTTAAAAAAAAAAAGTTCATTGGAGCCATTGGATGACCAATTCAGTTTTTAAAATTTTGACTTTAAAATTGAAGGCACATAAAATAAAGACTTTTGTCATATACTTGTGTTTTAACTTTGCAAAATCAATAGGGCTTTATATGAGGTGATTAAGCAATAGCCATGGATTTGTTGGGGAATTTTTGGTGATGAATGGCCAGCTGGCAACATGGCCTAAGTAGCAGTCTGGGCTGCTGCTCTTACAGGCCGCTTTTCATTCCAAGATGTCAAAGCCTTTATGGAAATCAGCTCATTAATCCTTCAAGTCCCTTCCTTCCCCTTTTTCCTTCATCCCTCTCTCCTCAATTCAGTTTATTGTCTCTCTCCTGGTGCAAAGGCACCATTACTGAAGGAAAACTAAGCTGACCCAGGCCAGAAACCAAGTGAGAATAGGGTCAGCCATTGGCCTGGCGAGCCTGGCTGTGGGCACCACAGAAGAGGAAGTCAGTGCAGCCTGCCCGTGGCCGTGTGCTGCCCTTGCCATGTGCAGGTTCCAGCTCTGCTGTCCCAGCTGGATCACAGGCCCTGCCTGAATCAGGACTTGGGTTAAAAAGCCCTGTCAAGGAAGAGTAAGAGGAGAAAAGATGTATTTACTTTGATTGAGAGTTGGAATTACTGTTATTTGGGACTTAAAATTTTTCAGAAATCAATTTGGTTATCTAGTGTTTGTATCCTCTGGTTACAGAAGGAAAAAAACTCTGTGTGTGTGTGTGTGTGTGTGTGTGTGTGTGTGTGTCCTTTTAGTAAATATGGGAAACTAAATGGACTATCAGAATCCATGTGATAGATGATGTGATGACTGGGAAAAAGACCATGTCCTACTAAATTTTTTTCACATTTTTTTCTTGACCATCAGCGTAGTATATGCTTATCATAGAAAATTAAGGGAAAGAAGTGAATATGAGTCTACTTTTACCAATATCCAGTAGAACCCACTATTATTGGCTAACATTCGGGCAGGGTTGTTAACAGTTTTACATACATAGTTATTTTGTCTTTTTTCCTATTTTTTTAAATGTAGTCGAGATTATGCTTTATGCATGTAAGTTATAGCTTACTTTTTCCATTTCACAGTATCATGGAAATATTTGTCCATATTATTGAAAACTCTTTATGGTATAGTTGCTATGGAAAATAGTATGATGTTTCTTTAAAAAATTTAAAAGTAGAATTACCATATGACCTAGCAATTCCACTTCTGGGTATAGACCCAAATGAATTGAAAGAGTCTTGAAAAGACATCTGTACCTGTTCTAGGTGCATTATTCACAGTAGTTGAAAGGTAGAAGTGATCCAAGTGTCCATTGCTGGATGAATGGATAAAATATGGTATATGTGGACACTGGAATGTTATTGAACCTTAAAAATAAAGGAAATTCTAACACACACTGCGACATGGCCAAACCTTGAGGACATTATGCTAAGTGAACTAAGCCAATCACAGAAAGATAAATACTATATTATTCCACTTATGTGAGGCTCAGAGTAGCCAGATTCATAGAGACAGAAAGTGGAATGGTGGTTACCAGGGGCTGGGGGGACGGGGAATAAAGAGTTAGTGTTCAACTAGTAGAGGTTTAGTCTTACAAGATGAAAGAGGACTGGAGACTGGTGGTACAACAGTGTGAATGCGCTTTACACTCCCAAACTGGGCACTTAAAAATAGTTAAGATGGCACATTTTATATTATGTAAATTTTATCACACAAAACAATTTTTTTTTTAGTTGTACAACGATCATCACAACCAAATTTTATAGCATTTCCATCCCAAACTCTCAGTGCATGCCCCCACCCCACCCCCGACCTGTCTCATTTGGAAACCTGTCTCATTTCAAAGTCTGTGAGTCAGTATCTTTTCTGCAAAGAAATTCATTGTGTCCTTTTTTAGATTCCACGTGTAAGTGATAGCATTCGATGCTGGTGTCTCATTATCTGACTCACTTCGCTTAGCATGATAGTTTCTAGGTCCATCCATGTTGCTGCAAATGCCGTTATTTCTTTCCTTTTAATGGCTGAGTAATATTCCATTGTGTGTATGTACCACATCTTCTTTATCCACGCAAAACAATTTTAATGACAAACCATTAAAAAAACAAACAAAAAACTCATGGTACTCTACCATTCCTCTGAGGTTATTGTCCTGACTTCTTAGGATAATTATTTCTTTGCTTTTCATTCTAGTTTTACCACCTATGCATCTATAATGTAAAATACTTTTGCCTGTTTTTGAGTTAAGAAAATACTGTTTGTTAAAGGTAGTGTATTTTTGTCACCTGAATAATCATTCATTAATTTTACCTTACCATTGATCCATTATTGGTCATTCGGTTTATTTCCTTTTTTTTTTTTTTTTTTTGGTCTTTCTAGGGCTGCACCTGCAGCATAGGCAGTTCCCAGTCTAGGGTTCAAATCAGAGCTATAGTCTCTGGCCAACACCACAGCCAGAGAAATGCCAGATCCAAGCTGTATCTGTGACCTACACCACAGCCCATGGCAACGCCAGATCCTTAACCCACTGAGCAAGGCCAGGGATTGAACCTGCATCCTCATGGATACTAGTCAGATTCATTTCTTCTGAGCTGCAACGGGACCTTCTATTTCCTATTTTTTTAATGTCATAACATTCCAGTGAAAATCTTGGTATGTGTGTGTGTGTGTGTGTGTGTGTGTGTGAGAGAGAGAGAGAGAGAGAGAGAGAGAGGTTGTGTGTGCTGTGTGAGTTATTGCCTTAAATGTGATTTCTAGACATAGAAAAAATTAAGAGGGTGTAAATAGACTTGTGGTTGCTGAGGGGG
>PVHT021183519.1:1445898-1512544 GCA_004024745.2 Catagonus wagneri | reverse complement strand
GAGAGAGAGAGAGAGAGAGAGAGAGAGAGACTGGGTCACTTTGCTGTACAGCAGAAAATTGACAGGACACTGTAAAGCAAATATAATGGAAAAAAATCATTTTGAAAAGGATATAAAAATTTTTTAATTTTTCATATTTTAAAAGTCTTGATGTATACTGTGATATTGATTCCCAAAAGAGATGTGTCAGTCAGTTCATCTTCCCACCAATGGTGCACAAGAGACCTCCACCAAAATTTTAACTAAGATTTTAAAAATTAGATGAAGGAAATTTTTGCTTTTTAGTTGCCTTTTGTGCGCCAAGCACTGTATTAGGAGATTTATAAATACTATGTCATTAACTTTTCTCAACTCTCCCTTAGTATAAGCAAATCTGCTTTTTTCTTTCTTTTTTTTTAATTGCTTTTTACAGCTATGCCTGCAACATATGGAAGTTCCCAGGCCAGGGGTCGCATCAGAATTACAGCTGCAAGCCTGCATCGCAGTCACCACAACACTAGATACAAGCCACAGCTGTGGCAACACCACATCTTTAACCCATTGAGCAAGGCCAGGGATCAAACCCACATCCTCACAGACACAGTGTCAGGTCTTTAACCCACTGAGCCACAATGGGAACTCCAAATCAGCTTTTCTACAGTGAAAACAACTGCAGGGACAAACCCTGTGTATAAGACACCCAATTTAGTTAGCATTTCACCTTAGTAAGAGTTGAGATAAAAGAGTATAAGTTTTTTTTTTTTTTTTTCAATTTTCACTTCCTACATTTGGGTAGGGCAGCTGCCATACTTTAGTGTTTTACTGAATTGGCTTGATGAAGAATCTTCCCCTCGGCTCTCCACGGGGCGCTGCTCAGGCCTAGGTATACTCTGCATTCTCAGTCAGAGGCTTGGACCACAATGCCTTGGGATCAAATTGGCCATAGCTCTGTTTCGTTTGACTTGAGCAGAGTTTAAATATATATATTTAAAAATCACTGCTGGAAAACTCAGGAAATTCCATAGGGTTCCTAGCTTCTTTTAACTAGAAGGTCTGGCCCCACCAGGCCCAAATTCCCACGTGGCTACAACAGGCCAGAGCTGCGTATGGGCCGCCCTCTCTTAGCAGCACAGCTGTCTGTACGGCACTGCTGTCCCCTCCCAGCCATCTCTCTCGTTAGGTGACCTGCTCAGCTCCCACAAGAGGAGGAATCTGTGACTCTTGGCACTGGCATTTATTAAGTACCAGACTGGCTGGTGGTGAGTTTTTGCTCCGGGCAGCAGTTCTTGATACTGATGGCTCCACAATAGCATCCTCTGGAGGGGCTTTAAACCTACCGGTACCAGGCCCCACCTCCAGAATATCTGATTTTCTGGTTGAAGGTATGTCCCAATCGCTGGCGGTTTTTTAACTCTCCAGGGGATTCTAGAATGCCATCAGACTGAGAACCACTGATGTTTTCTTGTGTGTTCTGTGCCTCCCTCCTTGAGGGAGAGAGTAAAAGATAAGCAGTCATGCTAGAGGGCACTTGTGTTTTTCTTCTAAGGCCAGAGATTGTCTCAAAAAAGATAGAAGGACTTGGCTTCTGCCTGCTGCCCCTTAACACTTCAGCTCCATGGGTGTGCCAGTGTGGGGCACCTGGCCATTGTGTCGTTTCATATACAAGCAAACTTCTAGCCTTGGTTACTTAAAAGCTGTCCAAGCAAGATATGTTGATTGATCTCAAAAGTGCTCTTTAAACCTGATACTTGAAGTTCCCATCGTGGCTCAGCCGAAACGAATCTGACTGGCATCCATGAGGACGCAGGTTCGATCCCTGGCCTCGCTCAGTGGGTTAAGGATCTGGCATTGTTGTGAGCTGGGGTGTAAGTTGCAGACGTGGCTTGGATCCCAAGTGCCTGTGGCTGTGGCGTAGGCTGGTGGCTATAGCTGTGATTCGACCCCTAGCCTGGGAACCTCCATATGCCGTGCAAGGATCAGAGAGTCAGCCGCTGTGGCCATCCAGCCCTTCCTCATAGAAGATTCCCATCCTCTACCCTCATTCTCGGGCTGGTGACTGGAGCTTGGAGCCGCAGGAGGGGGGCTGAGGCTCCTGAAGGGGTCAGTCTAGAATTCTTTGCCGTCCACCTGGGATGACCTGCACTGAGCGACCGCGTGGCCCCAGAGCTCCTGGTGAGTCCACACTCCCTTGTCCGGGCAGCCGTCCCAGCGGCCTCGGTGCCTGGGGTAGGACCCAGACTTTGTTGGCATGCAGTGAATATTTATCGTTTTGAAAAATAACAGTCTGATATTCTGGTGAGAAAAACAGGCTCTCGGAAATACAAGAACAGGTCCCAGGGTGACTTAGGAGAGCAACTTTGGGAAATAAATTTTTGGATAAAGCTGCGCCGATGTGGGGAAGAGGTGATGGAGGAAGCTTATGTTTGTTGACAACCTCCTCTTTGTGCTCAACCGAAGGATCTCTTACCCCAAGTTAGTTCTCTCTTAACTGTGCGACCCATCCCCCTCCCTGTGCAGCTCCCCCGCCCAGTGCTGCGGACACCCTCCTTGTCCCTCCTGCTTGTCCACCTCCCTACCTCTTAAGCTCCCAAGTCACTTCAGCACCTCCTCCCCTGTCCACCCCCTTTTCCAGACTCTCATCTGCCTTCCCCGTTTCTCTAGTTCTCACTGGTCCCCACTCAGCTGAGGTGGTGTGCTTCTTGAAGGCTTGGGATTTAAATGTGTAAGGAAAATATGCTTATGGGGACAAAGCTAGGGCTGGCTTTTGTGTGGCAATCCCAGTTCTGCCCCAGGGGGGTCTGTGGCCAGCTGCAGAAGTCCTGGCTTAGGGTTCTGTTTTGCTTTACAGCTGAAGACAGCAGTTATTTTCTAACCACCAGATTTATTCACACGAGAGACTACACTTCCCAGGCAGAAATCCTGGGATTTAGGTCTGATTCCATTTTCCCACTGTCACTTGGCCCTTACCAAATCCCTGGTGCCTTCTGGACCGGCCCCCTCCCCAAGGAAAAGGTCCTTTTTTCAAAAACCCTCAGAGGGGCCTCGGCCCTTAGCCACAGCTGCACCCCCATGCGCAGTTTCACTCCCCTGCTGCTGGAATGAATCCAGTCGAGATGGGTTGTTAAAATATTCAGATGATCATGTGGCATTTTAAGGCTATCATTTGTGGTCCCTGCCAAAACTTTGAGGGAAGCGAGTCTTAATGGAGATGGTTACTTACATAGCAAGTTTCCAGGCATTGCTGGGGGTTGGGTTTGCTTTGGGTTTATTTCCTCTCTGCTCTTTCTTTTTTTACAATAAAAGGCTTCCCAGTATTCTGCTCCCCCTTTTTAATTGCTCTTCTTTCAAACCCCAGATTTTCAGGGGGAGGACGATTCCCATCAGGACCCCTCTTTAATCCCCCAGCTCAGCCTATTCAAAGTCTCTTTGAGCCTCACGCATATTTGAACGATGAGAAAAACGAAGTTGGTGTATTTTAGACCCAAGCTTGTTGACATTTGTTCGCTTCCCTTTCAGACTTCTCAGGAATGTTCAAGGTCATGATATCTCAAGAGGAGATCCTGTTTGTATTTTTTAAAAACAGAGAAAAACATTAAGTTTGCACATTTCACCCCAAAGCAATGGACAAGGTGCAAAACAGTTTCTTCATTAGATATTCCTTTTAAAAATATGTCAGGTCTTAAAGGAATAAGCTGTTTAAGAAATGAAGCTTGAGAATATATGAGGTATTTCTTGTTGACAGGCTGAGCTCATGGAAACTACTTAGGTAAAAGTAGTCAGAAGTGATCAGTGTATTAAACTGAACCTTTGTACAAGTTGCCCAAGATCAAAGCTTCTTCATATTGCAGTGAGAAGTAAAAATAGTTCCTTTATGCAACTGCACATCAAGAATTCAGCCCCCAACTTTCTACGTTTTAAATATAGAAATCTTCAGACATAACCTGGGGGTTGTAATTAGTTTGATAAAGGGCTCAGAAATATCCGTTTTGCTCCATTTGTAGCTGTTGGCTTCTTGGAATATTGCTGTTGGAAGATTTGGGCAGTGTTGTCATTGCCCAGCTCCCAAGAGAGGCAGGCTTTAAATGGCCTCAACACAGTTTTGTAATATTATGTAAAACTCTAACATAGTGGGTTGCTGTTATTGTTGTCGCCCTTAGCATGTGCTATGTTCCATCTTTAGGGTAAATCAACACCATGGTCACCTCCGGTGAGCCATTCCCAGTGAATCTAAGCTGATTCATGTTCACAAACAGTACAAAGCAGTGTCTCAGTCACAGTGGGGAATGTAGAGATGAATGATATTGTCCCTATTTCAAAAACCAAGTGACTAAGACAGATATGGATTTAATTAAGTGTAAACAAGTAAGAATTTGGTAAATGCTGGAGTAAGGTCAAAGTGTATTACAGGAGCCAGCTAGAGGGAGTTGGAATGCCAAGGAAGTCTTCCAAGAGAAGAGAGAAGTCTCTAAAGGCTAGGTGAACTGTAGTTGTTAGATAAGGTTAATTTTCATAGATCGGAAAGCCTGTGTTGGTAAGTAAGCTGTGTAGGTCTCATTGCCCAAGTGCAAAGGAAGGAATCTCAGTTCAGTGCTCAGCATTGTGGGGACCATTTTAGGCACATCTAATGACGTCTCTTGTCAGAGTTTAGTTATGATCCAGTCTAGTTGACAAGACTTAGCCATGTGAAACAACTGACTGTGACATTCCTATAGAATTCGAATTCTGTAGTACAGATAATAAGTACAAGAGTTCAGAAAAGACTGTGGCCTGCGATAGCCAGGCAAGGCTTTCTAGGGGAGTTAGGTCTTTGAGCTGCCTCTTGGAACATGGGTGTGATCTGGAAACCCCAAAAGGGGCAGGAAAAGAGCTTGTCAAACTGGGGCAGCGGCGCACTTGGAGAACGCAGGTGCTGTGTTGTGGGACAGAGCTGAAAAAGACACCGGGTGTTGGGAGAGCAGTGCAGGATTTGGTAAGAGACCAGTTGTGGCAGGCCTTAATGTCAGCTGGAGGAATTCGAATCTATTCCAAGAGTCAAGAGGAAGTCAGTAAGCTCAGGCTTACACTGGTAAATAGGCTGCTGTCTCTGTGCTCACGAGATGCCCTGAGGAGTGTGTTAAATCTTTCCAGCCTCTCTCAATGATCAACAGAAGTTCCAGCCCCTCCTGGAGGTTAACAAAAGCTCCCTAGTAGCAATCCGCTGGCTCTGTCTGGCCCTTGGAAGCCCCTGTAGCCTGCCTGGGCAGCCAGCGATAGGAATAGAGATGCCGCTTGTGTGCATTTTAGGCTAGATGGCTATTGTCTGCTCAGCATTGTTAAGAGGACCGTGAACCACGGAGTTTATAGCAAGAAAGGGAGTGTAGAGATCATCTAATCCAGTGGAATCCTCGCTTCAAACAGAAGCTTAAGTGGAAGATCTAAGACGTTCAAGGTAATCGAGATGGCAAATACAGTGCAAGTGGAGCTGGGGGCTGGTAGCCCACCCACAGAGCTTCTCAGCCGCTGGGAGCGCCTAAAGGGACTCAGAAGAGCACCGGACTCCCTATTACAAAACAGGGATCCAATCCAAACCAATACCTGTAGTTGGGAAAATAGACACAAGGAGCAGGTGACCTCTTCCTACTTGACAGATGTGTCTGGGTCTGAAGATGGCCCAAATTAGGGATGCGGACAGCACATTTCTTTTCTGCCTCTGGATCCACTGCAGCCTGATCATCCTCCTAGAAATTACTGCAACCCCAGGCCCTTGGGCTGTCCAAGGCCCTCTCTCGGGAGCTGCCCTCCTTGGACATGGCCCATGCACTGGACCTTCTTGCCATCAAAATGTAGCTATTCTAGATCCTCTTTCCGCAGAAACCCACTCTCAGCTGGCTGACTGCCACTTGATATGACCAAGAGATCACACTAACATGTTACTGAGTGCTAAATGTAAATCAGTTCATTCTTTTGGGTCATACCACTGTCGTTTACTCGTGATCTTCCAGAGGCAGTGCCTTTAGCTGAAGTCAGGAACTTGAGGACAGGCTTTCAAGCAACATGCAGACCTGGCAGGAGCACTTCTTCAGGCCTCACTTAGCTTTCCTCATCTTTGTGCTCACATTGAGCTGACTCAGCCCCGGTACCTCGTCCTCCGTGGCCAGGCTTCACGCTGACCCAGGGGGGCTTGTGGACACATGGGCAGGTCTTACGTGAATGGGCCAAGGGAGCAGCTTTGAGAGAGACCCCCGAAGCCTCATTGCCTTCGTCCTTCCCCTCAGCTGCCAGTGACGCCCAGGCTTCTGCAGCCACTGGACTGGCCTGCAGGCCTCTGGAAGTAGCCTCACACACACACTCAGGACCTTATTCCCCCTTAAGCCCGAAGGGGCCCTCCCTGACCCAAAGACCCTGTGGTCCCAGGTGACCATGGGGAGGGTCACTTGGAAAAGCGCTGGGTAAATGGGAAAGCCTCTGGGTGTGAACGCACCTCGCTGAGGTTGAGGGGAGGCAGGGTCACTCGAGAGGGGCAGGTCTGGGTTCTGGCCCCTGCTTAGTACTGACCAGTGATGTGTGGCCTGTAACTTCTCTGGGCCTCAGCTTTTATCCGTTAAGTTGGAAGCTCTAAAATGTGAAATAGATGAGGCTGGAGAAAGACATGGTGAGGAATGGGTGTGTGCATTCAAAAGAGCTAAGCACATAGAGGGAGTGGTTACTGTCAGATAACTAAGTCGGCCGTGTTGACAGGCCCCTCGCTTGGCCCTCACAGCCGCGCTGTGCTCGGGGCCTTGCCCTTCACCAAACTGGCTGCCAGCACACAACACCAGAGCTTGTGGCCGCAAACCAGGATACTCTAACTGTTCGGCATTGCGTCTCACTTTTCATCTGATTGTGTTTTCATCTAGATACGGTTTGTCTAGAAAACCTTGATTCTGGTCTCGGTTTTTTGTCCTGATCTTGGGTAGGTCACTTAAGCTATGAGAGCTACTTTGTCGATTTATAAAACTGGGAATAATGATGCCTGTTTTTCTTCTCTCTTAAGAATCTTATAAAGTAAGAATACTTTTTGAAAATAAGACTTTTAATACAACGCAGTTGACATCGTTATGGCCGGGACTGATTTCCAAGTGCGTGCTTTGCCACGCTCACGTCAGCACAATTCTGTTGACCGGAGTGTTAGAAATTCTCACCTGGGATCTACATGCAGACTTCTCACACAGCTTCTAGAAGTTTTCATTCACCTCGCTTGTGTGCCCTTTGTAAAATAATTCTAGGGAGAAAGTAAGGTTTGAAAAGAAAGGAGACTTCTGTTAGCGTTTTATATAATAACTGAAGCTATATATCCTCCAAGCCCCAAACTGTACAATAAAAATTTTCTTGGACACTACTTTTCTCCCATAATTCCTAGCACATTGCTTATTAAGTTATTAACCAGCAATTTCTCTGGCAGCATATTAAACTTTACTTTTAAACAAGTCACAGAGGGGGGGAAACATGCATCTCTCATAAAAGGAATAAAAAACATACACCCTCTAAAACGGTTTCTTCAGGCTTTGAACAAATCCCAAGCCCCACACAAGGTCTCTTTTTCCTCATTCTCTACACATAATTTGAGTGTTAGTACGTTAATGAGAAAAAGATGCCTCATAGAAAGATGGAAAAATATGAGGGCCTTTGGGGGTGTGGGAAGCTCCCTGGGGCGGGTGGGGGGGGCTCTGAAAAGGCAGGTGAGCCTTCAGGGAGAGAAAGGCAATGTCTTGGTATTGAGCTTACGGACTTCCTCTTGGAAGCAGAGGTGGCTGTGGCCTTGGCCTTGACCTTGACCTTGAAAGAAGGGCCTCAGGGCCTTATGCAGGCAGCCTGGGCCTTTGCTGAGAGCCTACCCAGAACCCCGGTAAAGTGGTTAAGGCCCTCTGTCTTCACACATTCCCTCCCCCAGGAACAAAAGCTGTCTTCCCAAGGGCGGCCCAAAGTGCTCTGTAGCACGTGGCTGGGACATTTGGTCCCTTTCTGGACACACTCACAACTCGTGGTGTCTTGCTTTTGTGCCTGACAACTCGGTAAGAACTCGCTACAACCAACCTGGTCAACCACCAGAGAAGGGCACGAAGATGGCTTCACTTTAAAAGGAAAATCCGACTAAGAGGGCTGTGGGGCAGCTTATACGCGTGGGTGTGAGTATAAACACTTGCAAAGCTCCAGACCAAGAAAGGCTGGATGGAAGTTGGAACGTACCCTAAAAATGCAGCTCTGCCGGCACCCGCCTCCCCTCCCGCGGTGGCGGGCAAGGTAAACGAGCAGTCCCGGGTAGCCAGCCAGGCCCCGCATGCTGCTGCCAGCTGGCCCCGCGTGTAGCTCTGGATTCTGGATGTTACCATGGGGGAAAATAACTTGTTTAAAAATATATATTCTGCAATTCATGACCGTTTGGCATCTCGGTTTAAACAAATCCCCTATTGTTTCTCTGAGAATGCCATATGATGGTTGCTTGGCTGGGGGCTGTGGTAAAAATGGAAATCAGAAGGGGAGAGAGGGGTTCTTTTTTATTTAATTTACACTTCCACATTTATATGACTTCATGTGGCCTGCATCAAAGAAGTACCTCCTGGCTCCTAACCACAGCAGCTCTTCCTTTTATAACCAAACATAAGGAGAGGCAGCGTCTGGTCGGCCGACAGCTCCTATTGCACGGTCTCCAGCTGCCAAGGACGACAGAGGTGGCCGGCGGGAGCTCTGGGGGACAAGAGGAAGGTCAGGGAGGTAGCCCATCAAGTCAGCCGTTCAGACTGTCCTCGGCGGCTCTTCTCTGATGGTTAGTCAGGGCTGGTTTCCTAGAGGGCAAGCTTTGAAGTGAGTTTTAAATACAGGACACAGTGTGTGGCTGGACATGTGTCAAGCGGGGGGGCCGTGGTCGGGTGTGGGAACATGTTCCAGAATCTTCCCTCCCCTCTTCTGCCACTCTCCCACTCTCGTTATTCTTTTCTTCTCCCCCCACCCCAGCCCCACCTCTCACCTGCCTTCTCTCCCTTATTCCCCACCTGCTTTTCCTCTCTGTGTTTTCTTCTGCCCAGCCTGTCTCAGGCCTGGTGGTGGTCCCCAGGATGATGCTTCATTAACTGACTGCTGACTCCGTGGTGAGGGGCTGCCAGTGCTTCATACTCACTGTGATGGAGAACAGAAGCCACCTGAGTAGGAGCGAGCCCGTGGGAGCCCAGCTTAGAGAAAGAGCCCTCCTTGGGCCATGCTGGGCCCAGCCCCGGCCAGGACCCATGACCCGGAGTCATCCTAAGCCATCAAGCTTGTCTGCTGTACCTATTTGATTTTCTGGTCTGTGGCAGGCGTGTTCCCACCTTTGTGTCTTTGCTCCAGTGACCTCTCCCACCTGGAATTCCTTCTTTCCATTCACCAGCCAATTCCTTCCATGTCTCCAGACCGCTCCTCCATGATATTCTCTCTGGTCGTTGTGTGCGTATTTTGTTTTTCTCCACGTATACCCCCTTAACACCGCCACACATACACACACACACGCACATGCATACGCACGTACACACACACACAGGCACACACACACACGACCATAAGCTCTTCAAGGCCAGAACCTTGTCCTCTCCTTCCATTTCTGTGTGAACGGGCATCTCTTCCACGGTGCTTTGTAAAGCTTTCTAAATTAATAAAGTTAAGCCATGAGTCTAATCAGGATTCTGAGGGAGTAATTCTCTAGGGACTGGAGTGACCTTAGACCTTGACCCTTTCAAAGTCCAGATACGATCTCGTGACTTAGACACCTTAACACTCACTAACAGCCTAAAGCCAGAACGGTTGTCTTCAGCCCTCTGAAGATGGCAGTGGATTCTTCTGGAAGAGTTTCCTATGTCCAAAGTAAACTGTCTGTTTCTCCCAGGGACCCACTGAGGTGTCACACTAGGGAGCGGGGCTCCCAGACTTCCAGGACGGCTTCGACTGGTGGGATCCTACCTTCAGCCCTTTGAAGCTTTTGGAGCTCTTAAAGGCCACTCCTAAGTGCCTCCATTTGGGGCATGTCACCCATCCTCTTTCATTTCCTGTTGTCCCTCTTCTTCCCTTTGCACTTCTTGTTATGCTGCAAACATGTGACATGGCATAGTCTTTGGACAAGCTGCTTCCTCTGCTGGGGTCAGTCTGTCCACGGTGTCTCCCAGACGCCTCCTCATCCTCCAGCTCTACCGAGCCACTTCCTGACTCACCTGGGCAGTTCCCCCTTCTCCATCCTTAATTTTCACTCTGTCAACCCCACCCCCCCTTTAATTTATTTTATTATTATTATTTTTTTATTATTTTATTTTAGGGCCACACCTGCAGCATATGGAAGTTCCCAGGCTAAGGGTCAAATCAGAGCTGTAGTCACCGGCCTACACCACAGTAACATGGGATCTGAGCCGGGTCTGTGACCTACACCACAGCTCACAGCAGCACCGGATCCTTAACCCACTGAGCAAGGCCAGGAATTGAACCTACGTCCTCATGGATGCTAGTCAAATTCCTTTCCGTTGAGCCACGAAGGGAGATCCCTGTCAACCGCTCTCTTAAGCATCCATTATAACATATGATCGGTTGTGTGTTTCTCTTGCTAAACTAGTGGATTTCAAGTTTTTTTGATAGTCAGTCACAAGAAGAAATACATTTTACAGATGATGTAATATGTATCTTTGGACTGGCTGTGGGTATGTGTGTCTACATACGCACCCATGCCTATGAAATTCTGCATAGTTTGAAATTTTACTGTCTGTATAAGATATGAACAGTTTCCAAGAAATGCAGCAGAGAGGGAATTTACTCAAGAGTTAGCATATTTCATTTCAGGAGCGTTAGCTTGCAACACATTCACCGTCATTTTGGATATCAGGCATGACCCAACTGATACCATTCAGTGTAATAAGGGTAACTCGGTACCTGGAAAAAGAAAAAGAAAGGCATTAGACTGAATCAATAATATTTTTACCTAAAATTATTACATTTTATAAATTGTTTACATCTTATGTCAAAGGAATTTACTCAAAATTCATTCTGGGCAAGGATTTTATAGAAATTCCATACACAACAAACAATTTAAGGGAATGATGCTTGCCCTGACTGGATCATATCACCCTCCAAGATTATATTTTCCTCCTTCCCTACTCCCTTCCCTAGCTAGCTCTCTCCTTCCTCCTCCACCCTCCCTGCCTCTTGCTTCCTTTTTCTCTTATGCTGGTCACCAGCTACTAGTTTATTTCATAGCTAACAAAATGAGTCATAACCTACAGTTTAAGAAACTTTGTTCACGGAGTTCCCGCTCTGGCTCAGGGGGTTAAGAAACCCAACTAGTATCCATGAAGATGTGGGTTCGCTCCCTGGCCTTGCTCAGTGGGTTAAGAGCAAGTGGGTTACGGCGTTGCTGTGAGCTGCACGTATGTGGCCCTAAAAAGCAAAAAATAAAAGTAAAAAATAAAATTAAAAAAAAAAAGAAACGCTGCTCGGGACTCTAAGTTCCTTGAGGGCAGTGACTGTTGTCACTGAATCATTTCATCTTCATATTTCCATTCCCTGGCCCTATTCCTGGCTCTCAGTGGCCTCTTAGTAAATGTTTTCTAAATGAATGGGCTTCAGTTAAAAAGCTCTGCAGCCACTGGGATTCCGGAAGGGACAGGAGGAGTGAATAATTGATCACAGACTCCCAGAGAGCGCCTGCTGTCCCCTAGACACTAGAGCCATTGTGGACGTGTCTGGGAAGCCCAGCCTTCTGCCTCCCCCCAGCTTCCAGGGGAGAAGGCAGGAGGTTTAATGAAGTTCAGAGATCAGGGTCTCCAGTGGGTATTTATCAAAGGACAAATGATAAAAAAAGTGGAAGAAAGAATTTCTAACAAGCCCTGCATTTCACGTTATATGTGTAAACTGAGTCCTCGTAGTACCTGAGTTCTGCTCTTCCTTCTAAAGCCACTCTTTTGCTGCTTTTCAGCCCGTTAGACCCTCACCACTCCCGACTTTTTTCAGACACTCTAAATCTTTATTATACCATGCCCCATGCCAGGATTTTTCCATTTAGGGGAAGAAAAAAAAAATCCCCAAGCCCACCAAAACCCTGTGGCTTGGTTTCCTGTCCAGTTGGCTTGCTGTTTCCCAGGATTTTATTCCCATCATCAAAGTGGCTTGACAGACCGAGAACAAACCTCTGGCTCACCCTGAACTCTCAGTGTACCATTTCCAAGTCAGAACAAACACCAAGTAATAGGGAGAGAAAAAGAAAAAGAAAAAAAAAATTATTTCCTGACTTAGGAGCCAGTTCAGAGTGAAGCCCAACTTTGATTCCAGACAGAGATGTTATGAGGCTGTGGCCGTGGCTGTGGCTGTTCTCAAGGTTGGAGCCTTGAACAGTGAGCGCCCACCAGAATTTCCCTCTGAGCCCGTCTCAAAGGAGAGGCCGTTGATGGACTGCTTTGTGGCCCCAGATCCTCTCTGTTTCCTGGAATCAAAAGCAGTCCCGTGTGAGGGAGCCTCCCGGGGTCTCCTTGACTACATCAGACTTGGCTGAGACCCTCGCAGGTGTGGGTACAGTCAGAGTGGTCCCTGCCGTGTCCCAAGATGCCAGCAAGGTTGGCAGCCTGTGCCAGGTCAAGAAAAGGCACAGAACACTTCAGCCTGGAAAGGGGCTATAAAGATCATAACCTTTCCTCTATGCATTTAGAGATTTTTTGAAAACTCTCTATATTAGCTAAAAATATTAGCTAGAAAAATCTCATGGAAACTAGGCTTCTCACCAGACTTGAAAGTCAAACCGATTTCCCAAAAACATTCTGTATGGCTCCAGCAGAAAAACATCTGGGGTGAGATGCTATGAGTGTGAGGCCAAATGGGAGGAGACAGTACATTTTTACACTAAGGAACACCAGTTAGCACGGATTATCCCATCTCCTGAAAGTCTGGCTTTCCTTGCTCATTTCTACTTTCTCAATACATTCTCTAATGTCTCTGGACCCCAACCTGGTCTCTCCAGGTCCCTGAACAGGGCAGACTAATTGCTTCCCACATCTGTTGCCCCCTCACAAAATGCCTTTCCTTGTCAACTTTGTCTAAATTCTTCCCATCGTTCATGGCCCATTTGGAATTGCATCTTCATAAATGCTTTCCATTTCTCCCATCCACCCTAATATGTTCTTTCCCTTAACTCCTTACATCCTGTTCCAAAGTTTGTCTTTATTTTGGTATCCCTAACTAGACAGAGTTCTCCAAGGTCAGAAAGTATCTCTTCCCAGCACCCAGCTCAAAACTGGATGATCATGAGGCATTCCACCTGATCTCTGCAGGCCATTTATTTATTCAGCCCTGTGCATCGTCTGATATTTTATTAACCCATTGAAGTAGGTTTACTTGCTTTCTTTCTTGAGTGACCCCTTCTTTGGGGGTGAGGGGTGAGGAGGAGGGAAACGTCCCGCTTACTAAACAATGCAAGTGCTAGAACTGGGAATGATATCATTAAAGAAGTTTTCATAGACTCTGAGCTTTTCAACTTTACAGGCCAAGTTATGACTGACCTGGGGGAAACTGGATAGAGACAAAACATAAGGGTAAGACTCAGGGGGAAGTTTTCCAAATAGATCAAAGTGTTAACAACAACAGAAATTGAGACTGTAGGAGTTCCCACTGTGACACAACAGGATTGTGTTGGGAGTGCTGGGACACAGGTTCAATCCCCAACCCAGCACAGTGGGCGAAGGATCCGTTACTGCCGCAGCTGTGGCTTAGGTTGCAACTGCAGTTGGATCTGATCCCTGGCCCAGGAATTCCACATGCCATGGGGTGGCCAAGAAAGAAAAAAAAAATTGGAACTGTAACATAAAGAACAGACTTGTGGTTGCCAAGGCGGAGGTGGGAGGGAGTGGGATGGACTGAGAGTTTGGGGTTAGTAGATGCAAACTATTATATTTAGAATGGATAAGCAGTGAGATCCACTGTATAGCACAGGGAACTATATCCAGTCTTTGGGGATAGATCATAATGGAAGATAATATAAGAAAAAAATATATGTGTGTCTGACTGGGTCAGTTTGCTGTATAGCATAAATCGACACAACATTGTAAATCAACTATACTTTTTTTTTTTTTTGTCTTTTTGCCTTTATGTAGAGCCACACCCGTGGCACGTGGAGGTTCCCTGGCTAGGGGTCTAACAGGAGCTGTAGCTGCTGGCCTTCGCCACAGCCACAGCAACACAGGATTCAAGCCGCGTTTGCAACCTATATCACAGCTCACAGCAATGCCGGATCCTTAACCCACTGAGCGAGGCCAGGGATTGAACCTGTGTCCTCACGGGTGCTAGTCAGATTTGTTTCCACTGAGCCACAACGGAAACTCCTAAATAAATACTTTAAAAATGGAACTCTAAAGTACTAGACAAAAATATGGGAAAGTTAAGAAATCTCTATCTTGGAGAAGGGTTAGACTTTGTAAGCATGACATAAAGCCCAGAAGACAGAAATAAAAATATATTTGACTGCATAAAGCTAAACATTTTTGAATTGCAAAAAAAATTATAAAGTTAAAGGGCAAATGATAAACTGCAAAAACATATTTGCAACACGTGACAAAGGGCAGATTTCCTTAATATACAAAGAGCTCCTACAAATCAATAAAGAAAAAAATGAAAACATAATAGGAGATTTGAATACAATTCACAGAAAAGGGAATTCAGATATCATTTTTGAAAAGCATATGAAGGAATGGCCACTGGAAATAATTGTGATTTAAATCAATGAGATATTGTTTTTTAACTTATCTTCTTGGCTAAGGTCAAAAGTTAAATCACTGTGTTAGTCAGGTTGTTGGGGAGGTGGGGTTCTTATACGCTGTTTTGTTTGGTGTTTTTTTGTTTTTTTTTTTTGTCTTTTTTACTTTTCTAGGGCTGCATGTGCGGTATATGGAAGTTTCCAACTAGGGGTCCAATTGGAGCTGTAGCCACTGAATCGGAGTTGCAGCTGCTGGTCTATGCCACAGCCACAACAACTCGGGATCCGAGCCGAGTCTGTGACCACAGCTTACAACAATGTTGGGTCCTTAACCCACTGAGCAAGACCAGGGATTGAACCTGCATCATGGATGCTAGTCAGGTTCATTAACCGCTGAGCCACAATGGGAACTCCGGGTTCTTATACACTGTTGATGAAAGTATAAATTGGTACAATCTCTTTGGAAAGCATCTTATCAAAATCAAGCAAAATTTTAAAAGTGAAAATGTCTTTTGTTTTGTTTTGTTTTTCTTTTTCGGCCATACCCACAGCACATGGCATTTCCTTGGCCAGGGATTAAATCCCAGCCATAGCTGCGACCCACACCACAACTGTGGCAATGCCAGGTCCTTAACCCACTGTGCCTCAGCAGGAGCTCCATATGTGCAATTATCTTGATCTAGATATTCAGCTTCCAGGAATCTCTCCTTTGGGTGTTCATTCCTATGCACAAAACTAATGTATGTATATATGTTTATATTTATTACAGCATTGTTTTTAAACAAAATACCTTAGTCTGAGTTATTTCAGTAGGGGATGGGTACATCCGTGAAATGGATCAGTTCACAACCATTTAACAACTGAGTCAAATCTGTTTTTAATAGAATGATACTTAAAATATATTAGTGAAAAAAGTAATGCTCAAAACTTAGTATGTAGTCAGCCACTACTTACATAAAAATAAACAAGTGGGTAGCTATAGATAGATGCTTGTAAATGAATAGGATGTGCCTGGAAGGATATGCTGTAGAAAGTAGTGATGGTGGCTGCCTCAGGGGAAAAGAACATGTGGGTGGAGGTGGGGACATGGAAAAGGAACTTAATTTTTACTGTATACCCTTTTGTACTGTTTGAATTATTTGTATACCGTGTGCATGTGTTACCTGTTTTTAAAAGCTCATTTTTAAAAATAGCCAGGCGTAGCTAGGAAATTAGGTCAAATGTGCAGTGTACATGTAAACTAGTAGTTAGGCTCGGGCAAGAGTCAGGGAGCAAGCAGTTACTGTAGGTGAAGCAAGTCGGTAGGACAGAAGTGAGGCCGGTCAGCAACAGGGAAACATTGAAATGACAGGGGTTTTTGTTTTCTGGGTTTTTTTGCCATGCCTGCAGTGCGCGGGAGTTGCAGGGATCAAACCCGCGTCACAGCAGCGACCCAAGCCACTGCAGTGACAACCCTGGATCCTTGACCTGCTGCACCACAGGAGAGCTCCCAAGATGGTTTTGTTTTAAATTCAAAGAGCTGACTAGCTTTTCACATAAATCTGTGCACATTCATAGGATCTGAGCAGCTCACGATAGAGTGGGAATGAACCTTAGGGAAATGGTCAAACCGATAGGAGTGAGAAGGATGGATTGAGGGATCAAACCAGATGGAAATAGAGTAGCCAGAACCTGTGCCACTCCCACATCCTAGATCGGAGGCAGAGGAGCAGGGCAGGCAGCGGACACTTGCGGAGCTTCTGCTGTAGCGGGGCACTGAGGCAGGCATGCTGGGTTTGCCCCATCCAGTGCTCACAGTGGCTCACAGTGTGATGATTAGAGTTTCACTGTACAGGTCAGGAATCTGGTTCAGTTCACAGAGATACTAAGTGCCAAAGTCGGGATTCAAACCCACATCCGTCTCTACCGTTTTTACTGCTTGTGCTGAACTATCTGTACACCAAAGAGGTTTGGGCCCTTTTCACGGTCCCTCAGAACCTGGGACCTAACGTGCTATTCTCAAAAGAAAGTCTTCATTCTTTCTTTTTTATTTAGACCCCTAAATCCGAGCCCAGTTATTTTTCCCAGCATGTGGTTCAAAGAGTAAAAAGAGCTTCTCCATTTATCGAAAGGAGAAAAAAAATCTCATTTATCAGGAAAGAAATGTCTGGTGCGGTGTTTGTCAGTGTGTTCCTATGTTTGTTTTTTTCAGCTGGTTAAGTCCATAAATATGGCTTGTCACGTGAATGCCGTTCTCCTGCAAAATGCTAAATCAGTGATATTCATAACCCACGATTTTTGCCCTAAATTCATTCACTTAAGAGGAAGATAATAAAATCTGGTGTCAAATCCCACACCTCCCCCTTGTTTTCAAATAAGTGGGAGAGGATATTGGTTTTTGTTTGTTTTCAGTTAGTTTTATTTGGAGCCAGAGCGTAGAGTTTTATACGTGTTGTACATGCACAGCCCCAACCTCCACCATATGCTCTAGGATTTCATTTTCTTACTTCACTTGCTCCTTTGGTCTTGCCATTGGTAACTGTCCGTCATTTTTAGCATTCGTTACAACTCCCTAAGCCCTCAAGACATGCCTGGTGGAAAATACACATTTTCTCTCTTCTGTGACCCAGGCCCCAGGGAGAAAAAACAAATCGATTTATTTTCTGTTCTTTACTTTTCTAGGCAAAATCCATGTTTGGTGACCAGAGCTGTATATATTGATATCCTCTTCCTGTTGACTTGCTGCTTTGACAAACCCGCAAAAGGCAACCAGCCAGGTATGATTCAGAGTTATATCATATTTTGGAATGATTACAGGTCTTTGACATGTAGGTGGGGTTTTGAGTGGCTCTCCCACACACTTCCCCGCATTCTACTTTCAGCAGACTAACCACATATCAAAACTAAACATAGTGTCATACGGTTCCCTCATAGAAGCTTCCCAAGACAGCCTGTCCTTCTTTAGTTGCAAATTTATTTCCTATTTGGTCATTCAGGGAAGAGTCTGGACTCCACTCAGATACCATCTGTATTTTTGAGACCTTGGCTCTTTCCCGTTTCATGCATTTTCTTTGAAAGGTCGTCATTTTCAGTAACTCCAAGTTCATTCTGTTCCATTCTGTGGAGATAACTGAGTGGACTCATTTGAGGCTGGAGCTTGGACTGGGTATTTGAGGCTTAGTCTCAAACCCACCGCCCTAGCTACCTTAAGCCCTGACTTTGTCCACGTTCCTTGGTGTCATGTATGTTTCCTGGTATGAGCCCCAGATCCACACACAATTGTTCTATTTTCATCATGATTCACAAAGTGTTCTTGAAAGGGAGAGGGGCAACTCCAAATAAAAAATTTTTTTGATGTGTTTATATAAGAGGCCTCAGGAAGTGCTGTACATGAGTTCCAGGCTACAGGCTGAAACTGATTTTCATCAACACAAACTGGAATGCAGGGTAATGAGCCTGCAACTGGTTAAAATCAGCCTCTTCTAATTGATTAGGCCTGTCTAAAGGAGGCTACAATTACAAAGTCAGATTCTGAGTACAAGCAGGCCAGGCCTCTCCTCTGTTACGTTTAGTCTGTCAATGATTTGTTGTCTTCAGTAAATATATTCAGGCTGTCAGAGTCCAGCTCTGTCCATATGGAACCCTGTTCTCAAATTCAAACCAATTTAAAATGCTGGGGGCGGGGGGAGGTGCGAAACTGCCTCACTTGGATCAATGTATATTAGCCCACAAAGCCCCTGTGGCCACACAGAGGTAATAAGAACACGCCTGGACTTTCATCAGCTTCCTTGCATAGGGGTAGCTGTTGCATCCGTTCGATAGACTAGGATCATATAGTTTTATGGCTGTGAAACAGTCCTAGTTTATACCTCTTATCCCAGCGTAATTAGTAGTTAGTACCCCTTTTACTCTTGAAAGTGTCCAGGTTTGCACAATAAATCACAGGTCACCCTAGCTATACGGGAGGGACCTCAGGATTGCATTGACTTTATTTTACACTTGAGTTAACTGGGGTCCAGAGATTATAAACAGGTTATGAATCAGCTATTGCCTGATGAAGGGTTTGGGGTTTCTACCATTTTTGTATTTCAGTTCCAAATTTCATAGAGCTCTATGATATTCATCTGCTTAATGTCTAAAGAGCCTTGTCCAGGAGTTCCCGTCATGGCTCAGCAGAAACAAATCCAACTAGCTTCCATGAGGACGCAGGTTCAATCCCTGGCCTCACTCAGTGGGTTAAGGCTCTGGCGTTGCTGTGAGCAGTGGTGTAGGTCGCAGATGTGGCTCAGATCTGACGTTGCTGTGGCTGTGGCATAGGCCGGTGGCTGCAGCTCCGATTCGACCCCTAGCCTGGGAACCTCCATATGCTGCGGGTACGGCCCTAAAAAGACAAGAAATGGGAGTTCCCGTCATGGTGCAGTGGAAACAAATCCGACTAGGAACCATGAGGTTGCGGATTCGATGCCTGGCCTCGCTCAGTGGGTTAAGGATCCGGCGTTGCTGTGAGCTGTGGTGTAGGTTGCAGATGCGGCTCGGATCCCACGTTGCTGTTGCTGTAGCTGTGGCGTCGGCCGGCAGCTACAGCTCCAATTAGACCCCTAGCCTGGGAACCTCCATATGTTGCAGTGCGGCCCTAAAAGGACAAAAAGACAAAAAGACAAAAAAAATAAAAAGGAAACTATAAAAAAAATTTTTTTTAAATAAAGAGCCTTGTCCATGAAAGCATTGCTCACTGCTCGCACATCTGTTCACTGAGTTCCTCTCAGAGTTGTGTGGCTGACTGTAATTGTTGGTTTATTTGAACTAAATTGTTCTTGGTGTGTTAGTACCATTATTCCCTGTCTGGAAAGGTTAATCCTTGAATAGTGTCAGAGACCCTTCTCTCTTCCCCAACTTGCTGTCCTTTACCAATGAGCTGGGTTCCTCCATGAAGATAACTTTGCCTTTTGGAATCATTCTTTCCACAAACTCTTACAGTATTTAGAGTTTATACCCCAATTACATGTGATCCCAATCTCTTGTTTGCTACTCAACTGTATTTCACTGTCATCGATTACTATACCTCATTACTTTGCAGAGTAAGATGTGCAGGGGCTGGAGCACTTTTATTCTAGTATGACAGCCATAGCTGTTAAGTATTTTATCCTGCATGTTCCAGTATGGCAGTCACCAGCCCCATGTGGCTCTTGAGCAGTTAAGATACGGCTGATCCAAGTTGAAATGGTCTGTAAGAATAAAATACACCCTGAATTTCGAAGACTTAGCATGGGAAACATTAAATTTCTCAATTTTTATATTGATTACATATTGGAATGATAATATTTTGATATACTGGTTTAAGTTAAAAGTATAATTAAATTTGGAGTTCCTGTTGTGGCTCAGTGGTAACAAAACTGACTAGTATCCATGAAGATGCAGGTTCGATCCCTAGGCTTGCTCAGTGGGTTAAAGGATCCAGCATTGCCGGAGCTATGGTGTAGGTTGCAGATGTGGCTTGGATCCTGCGTTGCTGTGACTATGGTGTAGGCTGACAGCTACAGCTCCGATTCGACCCCTAGCCTAGGAACTTCCATAAGACACCATTTGTCTTAAGGTGTGGCCTTAAGATGAAAAGGAAAAAAAAAAAAAGTATTATTAAATTTAATTTCATCTTTTTACTTATTTGAAAATTTTTTATTTTTTTTTTGCTTTTTAGGGCCACACCTGCAGTATATGGAAGTTCCCAGGCTAGGGGTCAAATCGGAGCTGCAGCTGCCGGCCTACACCACAGCCACAGCAACACAGGATCCAAGCCACATCTGCGAGCTGCACCACAGCTCATAGCAACGCTGGATCCTTAACTCACTGAGGGAGGCTAGGGATTGAACCCGTGTCCTTGTGGATACTAGTCGGGTTTGTAACCCACTGAGCAGCAACAGGAACTCCCTCTTTTTACTTTTTAAAATGTGACTATTAGAAAATCAAAAATTACATATATGGCTTATGTATATCTATTGGACAAGCACTGTTTTTTTTTTCCAGTCCTTTGGGAACTGCCCTCATAAACCACAGGATACATGCATATGTATCCTTCTTCCATATGAATGTATATATTCATATACTATATCCACACAAGTAGTGGTAGCAAACTTTCCTCCTTTGAGGAGGAATTTGATTTTCTTTTTTTTTTTTTTTTTTTGGCTGCACCTGCAGTGTATGGAAGTTACTGGGCCAGGGACTGAATCTGAGTCACGGCCATGACCTACACCACAGCTATTGCAACACTGGATCGTTAACCCACTGAATTGGGCTGGGGATCAAAGCCATGCTGCCACAGAGACAACACCGGATATTTAACCTACTGTGCCACAGCGGAAACTCCCTGAATTCAATTTTTAAAACTAACTAAATGTCGAATAAAATGGAGATTAAAATGGATAGCACTGTTTAGGATAGAAATAATCTGTAAGCTTAAAGTAATTAAATCTGTTCTGATGTGTTTCATAAAATATCTCCAAAGGCAGTCTGAGCAATAAATAAGTGCACCACCGAACAAGGTGATCACTTACGTGGATGTGTAGATTCCAGTGTGATTTCAAAATGTAGTCAAGACATAGTTTTCCCCTGTAAATGCCTGGAAAGAATGGATCATGTCTTAGATTCTGTGTTCCCCGGCTCAGCAAATAGCAGACCTGGTTAAATGGAACTGACCAATTGATTGAAATGCAGAATTTTCCTCAGTTTTTAGAATAATAACAGATGCCCTTAAGATACAAATCTCGTTTAAACTCATGCACCAGTCAGATGTAAATTCATTTTCCAAATTCAAATCAAATTTTTATTTTGGGCCACGCTTGCAGCACGTGGAAGTTCCTAGGCCAGGGATCAAGCCCGTGTCACGCAGTGACCCAGGCTACTACGGTGACAGTGCCAAATCCATAACCCACTGCACCACAAGGGAACTCCTCAAATCAAATTTTGTGTCATGTATACATGTAAATATGTGTCTGTCTACCTCCAAAGCTCACAGAGCCCAGAGTAAGGCATATACCACCCAAACACTGAATCTAGATCCCTAGGTTTGAATTCCAAGTCTGCCATTTACTAGCTTTGTGACCATAGGCAAGTCATTTAACCTTTTTGAGATACTTTTTCTCAGCTGTAAATGAGGATATATTAGGATATATATCTTAGAGCCATTGTCAACTAATACATGTAGAGTCCTATGTAAAGAATGCGCTTTGTAAGTTTCCGTTGTGGCTTAGCGGTTAACGAACCCGACTATTATCCATGAGGATGTGAGTTCGATCCCTGGCCTCGATCAATGGGTTAAGGATCTAGCGTTGCCGTGAGCTATGGTGTAGGTCGCAGATGTGACTTGTATCTGGCGTTGCTGTGGCTGGCAGCTACAGCTCCAGTTTGACCCCCTAGCCTGGAAACCTCCATATGCTGTCGTGTGGCCCTAAAAAGACCAAAAAAAAAAAAAAAAAAAAAGAATCCACTTGCTGAGGGATGCTCCTACCCTGTGACTGATGCAGAAAAGACTCATTTTGTTGTTGTTCATTTATTTTTTCATTCATCAAACATGACATACTAATATCAGACATATGTTGGGCACCTACATCTGGAAATGCACATGATATGTTGTGGGCTTATAAGTAGGTCCAATAAGGGATTACAGATGCTATAAAGGAAATATGTATGGGATACATTTGAGGCACTAAAGAGTGAAAGGTCATTTTTACTTGGGAGAACATGAAAGGCTTCATAGAGCAGAAGGTGGTTAAACAGAGTTTTGGGGATGAGTAGAAATTCTCCAGATGGGCAAAGCAGAGGTGGGTGTTATAGACAGGGAAAGGAGCTCGTCGAAAATCACTGAGTACAAACCAGCACAGCTTTCCCAGAAGTAGGACAGTGCGACTGAAGTGTTGGGTTCAAGGACAGGAAGATGTGACTAGTTGTGAGGCTGGGGAGGCAGGAACTCAGTCAAGGACAGCTTCATGGGCCTGAGTCTAAGTAGCCTGAACTTGACCTTGTAGGTAAAGGAGATTATTAGAGGATATAAGACAGGGAGTAGGGTCATGTGTTTTTTAAGACAAAGTGGCATTTTCTCTATCCATGTCCTTAAAGAATCCTTAGGACCCTTATGGGGAGCCAAGTTCCTTTGTCACAGAAAAAGAATGTAACCAAAAATGCATTCATGGAATGTCAGGGAGATTTGTCCAGGCATCGTGATAACCATTATTGGGGATTTAGGGGGCTTCGGAGGTGGAGGAGCAGAGTTAAAGGCAGCACAGTGCTAAAAAGAGTCGTTTTAGAACCATGCGATTATAAGGGGATTTCTCCCTCTAATTTCCTATTTTACTAATTTTACATAACATAATTCTGTTTTATTCGTGTGTACATACATGTATTTCCGTAGTAACTGTATCTAGATATGAATCTTAAAGGAGATTAATTATTTCAAAACAAATGAAGTAATACCAATTTCTGGGAAACTTTTTGGATAGAGAAAGGTCTGCCCATCTCCTCTCAAATACTGTTCTATAACTGACCTTGGAAGGCTATTCCTACCTCTAAAATGTCTTGGAACCACATTGAAGGGCTGGGGGCATAAACAATGAGAAAACCAGTGAAGGGGAAAGGCAGAGAAGATGATTAGAACAGCTTAAGATAATGATGTGTTTTGTGTAATTCAAACTTTTATCTTAGTACTTCCCAATCATTTGAGGTTTCCTTAGCCATTAACTAGGTTTTAAGAATTCCAAATCTGGGGGTTTTGTTTTGAGTTTTAAAGTGATTTAAACCCACAAGGACTCTCTGTCCCCTGTATTCTTTTTCCTCTTCTGAATCCAGCTGTCATCATTAGTATATATCAGTTTCCTGCTGGAAAGAAAATTATAGTCTCCAGTTGGAGGTGGAGGGATGAGGAAGAAAGAGCCTAACGGCTGCAAGGACTCGGAGGCTGGCTTACAGGCCTGGGCAGGGACTGGGAAATGGAGAGCTTTCATTTTCATCTTAAACTCGTCTTATTTGCTCTCAGGTTGGAAATTTTCCATTGCAATATCTGTTTACTGAAATGCTATCTGAGACTTGACTAAATATTTACTCCGTTTATTCTGAGAGGTGGACTTTCTATTTCTCTCTTATGCCCACACCCCTTAAATTTGTGTTTTTCCCAGTTCCTGAAGTGAACATTTTCTTTTACCAAGTGTTTAAACAAATATCTTACCTTTTTGCACTGTCTGACTTTAAGTTCTCTTGGTGGGTTTATGGGTGGATTTCCCCTTTCCTGGTCTCCATTTTACTAATTTTAAGGCAACCTGGTTCTTTCTTTTGCAATTATATGTATGTGTAATGTATTAAAATTCGAATCTTGAGGAGTTTCTATTGTGGTTCAGCAGATTAAGAACCTGACTAGTGTTGCTGAGAACTGTGCCATAGGCCCAAACGTGGCATGGATCTGGTGTGGCCGTGGCTGTGGTGTAGGCCAGCAGCTGCAATTTGACCCCTAGCCTGGGAACTTCCACATGCCACAGGTGTGGCCCTACAAAAAAAAAGGAAAGAAAGAAAAGAACCCGACTAGTATGCATGAGGATGCAGATTCCATCCCTGGCCTCGATCAGTAGGTTATAGATCCAGTGTTGACATGAGCTGCGGTGCAGGTTGCAGACACGGCTGGGATCCTGAGTTGCTGTGGCTGTGGCTGTGTCTGGCAACTGTAGCTCCAATTCAATCCCCAGCCTGGGAGCTTTCCATATGCCTCAGAGTGCAGCCCTAAAAAAAAAAAAAAAAAAAAAAAGTTGAATCTTGAAAAGGATTAGTTAATCCCAAAAGAATAAAGAAATGACTTAGTAACAGTTTCCAAGAAGTGTTTTAGATGAAAAAGAACTTGTCCATCCTACCCACATCATGTAAGTGGTCTCAAAAGGCTCTTTCCCTACCCCTGAAATGTATATAGGATGTCCATTATACTCTCATTTTTAGGAAAAATTATTATTTTATCTCATCTTCCTTGTAGGGATAATAATTACGACCAACATTTATCGGGCGCTTAACTCTATGCCGAGCACTGTGCCAAGCGTTTTTCATGCGTTAATAAAGGAGGTACTGGTGGTCCTTCATTTTAGACCTGAGGAAAGTGAGGCACAGAGAGACCTGCCTGATGTCACATGTATAGTAAGAGAACAGAGCCTGAGCTGTCCAGTCACTGGAGACCACACCGTGGCCCCACAGCACACTCACAACCGAGTCAGGGAAGCCACGCCCTGTCTCAGGGAGGGGTGCCCGAGGCCCCTCTGTGCATTCAGCTGCCGGGCTCCTGCCCTCCTGTAGAATCTCCCCAGGCCTCGGAGAAGGATCCCCTTTCTAGCTTCCAGGTCATGTGCTTTTGCGGGTCTTTCTTGCATGCAGTGCTGTCTCCCATCCCCAGGGTGTGTGGAATAATACGAGAACGCTCGCGGAACTGGAACAGTTACTAGAAAGAGGAAGCTTGAGTGTCCTAGGCAGCCACCTGCCCTTTTTCCCTTTGAAAGTGGACCTACAGCCACTGCACGAAAGACTTCCCAACACCGGCTTCTGGGGACTACATTTTGTGGTTTGTTTGTTAGTTGGCATTTATAGTTTGGATCTCATCATTCTGCCAAGTGCAATAAACATTGTGTTTTAACTGAATATAACTTTTATTTTTGTTATTATTTTTCTTCTGAGTGCCCTAAAAGTGACCAGCTTGTGAGTGTGAAGTCAAAATCCCTAAATAGTTGAAACGCCAAGTTAATGTGCTTTGTAGATCAGTTTAAGACTAGAAGACAGGCTCTCATTTTTGACTGCTTGTGATTTATATAATGGAAGTTCAGTCATGTAAGCCCTCTCAAAGGCCAGCTTAGATGTCGCTGATGGTTAAACGGTAGAATCTGTGGGAAGTATGCAACGATACCTTGTATTTATACTGTGCAGAACATGAGTAATGTGTGTGTGACATGAATAAATATAAGGTCAATGATTTTTATGACATACTACCTTCCTTTACCTAAGTTCCTGGGAAATATAGCCAAACAATTACAGAGAATAAAAACATTAGCAACTTCCAAACACCTGCTTTGATTATTTGGTCTAATTAGGTTAAATTTAACCAATCCCATCTGAACAAATTGAAAACAATTCTTATCTGTTCCCTCGGTCATGCACTTTTATCGGTGTTGGATGCAGATGTGTTTAACATGACACAGTTGATGCTGTTCTCTCAATTCTAGGTGGGAGATAAAAGGGAATTGAGAACATATTTTTAGAGTCTTCTGGGGACTTTGTATTTCTGGGCCTGCTGCTCTGAACTTTAAAAAAAAAAAAAAGGCTTTGTTGTCAATAAATTAGTTGCTTTTCTCCAAAACACTGGGACTGTCATCTGAGCTGTTGCTTTTGCCAAAAGTATCTTTCGCAGAGAACAGTGAGCTCCTAAAATAAGCAGATGATTCCTAGCTGCCTTTCGGAAGTCAGCATCATATAGGATGTGTTATCAGATTGCTGGCTTCACGTGGTGTTGACCCCTTGTTACTTCCAAGCCTGGTGCTGAGTACACTGGCCCCCAGTTCTCAGAATTTTAGAATTTGGAGATCATTTAATCAAAAGGTAGAGTGGAAACTGTAACAATTAAGTGACTTACCCAAGGTCACACCACTGGTTCGTGAGAAAGTCAAGCTTTCCTGGCTCCACTATTAACTTTGGTTGCCCATTTCTGTGTCCAGAGTTAATAGTGTTGAGAGTCAGCCAAGTGTCTGGATGCTTAACCAAACCACATCATGAAATCTTACTCACCTTCCCACCCCAGGAGTAAAACACTGTTCACATGGGCAGCTAGGATCTCAGAACACCTGCAGTTTCACTTTTCTCTTTGTTCGTGTCTAGCCCCACTCTAGCCCCCCCTCATCACAGGTAATCTGAATCTAGCTGCCCATGTCAATTAAGTTAGTTAAGCAAGTTGGATTTTTGTTTGTTTGTTTGTTTGTTTTTTGCTTTTTAGGGCCGAGCCCGTGGCATATGGAGGATCCCAGGCTAGGGTGCCAATCAGAACTGTAGCCGCCAGCCTACACCACAGCCACAGCAATGCCAGATCCTTAACCCGCAGAACAAGGCCAGGGATCAGACTCGCAACCTCATGGTTCCTAGTTGGATTCGTTTCCACTGTGCCATGACGGGGACTCCAAGAAAGATGTTTTTGAAAACTTATTCTAGACATTTCATGTAAAGGGAATTCTACAACACGCGGCCTTTTGTGTCTGGATTCTTTCACTTAATGTTTTCTGGGGTTCTTTCATGTTGTACCATGAATCGACACCCTCTGCTTCTTTATGACTGAATGACATTCCATTGTTAGCTATAACATGTTTTGTTTCATGAGTTGATGGACACTTGGATTGTTCACACTTCTTGGCAGTTATAAACAGCGCTGCTGTGAAGACTCGTGGACGTGTTTTTTGCGGGACTATATGCTTTCTGTTCTCTTGGGTATTTGCCTAAGAGTAGAACTGCCAGGCTGTATGCCAATTCTAGGTTTGACTTTTGAAGGAATTGCCAGACTTTTCCCCAGGAGACTGCACCATTTACATTCCCACTGGCAATGTCTGAGGTTTCCAGTTTCTCCACATCCTTGACGATACTTGCAGTTGCCCACTTTAGGTTAATAGCCATCCTTGTGGCTGTGAGATAGTACTTCACTGTGCTTTTGATTTGTGTGTCCCTGATGGTTATTGATGTGGAGAATCTTTTCTCTTGCTAATGAACTGTTTGTACACTTTCTTTAGAGAAATAATCTCTTCTCATTCTTTGGGTTATTTGTCTTTTCATTCTTGAGTTGTAAGAGTTCTTTATATTCTGGATATTAACCCCTTATCAGATATACAATTTGTAAATATTTTCTTCCATTCTGTGCATTGACTTTTCGCTTTTGTGATCATGTCCTTTAATGTACAAACATTTTTAGTTTTGAGGAAATTCAACTTATCTGCTTTTTCTTTTGTTACTTATGCTTTTGATGTCATATCATAGAAACTATTGCCTAATCCAAGGTCACAAAGATTTGTACCTGTTTTCTTCTTAAGAATTTAATACTTTTTGGAGTTCCCTTTGTGGCTCAGCAGTAAGGAACCTGACTAATATCCATGAGAAGGTGGATTCGATCCCTGGCCTCACTCAGTGCATTAAAGGATCCCACATTGCCATTGCTGAGAGCTGTGGTGTGGGTCAGAGATGCAGCTCGGATCTGGCGTTGTTGTGTCTGTAGCGTAGGCCAGCAGCTGCAGCTCCATTTCAACCCCAAGCCTGAACTTCCATATGCCACTGGTGCGGTCCTAAAAAGAAAAAAAAAGGAATTTAATAGTTTTATCTCTTAACTTTTAGGTTTCTGAAGCATTGCGAGTTAATTTTTGTGTTTGGTGTGAGGTACAGGTCCAGCCTCATCCTTTTGCCTGTGACTGTCCATTTGTCCCAGCACCGTTCATTTAAAAGACTTCTTTGGGAGTTCCCTGGTGGTCTAGTAGTTAGGATTGGTGCTTTCACCGCTGTGGCCCAAGTCCAATCTCTGGCCTGGGAGCTGAGATCCCATGTCAAGCTGCTGCACACCATGACAAAAAAAAAAAAAATCAAGAAAAGGACCCCTGGAGTTCCTGTCGTGGTGCAACGGAAACTAATCCGACTAGGAACCATGAGGTTTCAGGTTTGATCCCTGGCCTCGCTCAGTGAGTTAAGGATCTGGCATTGCCGTGAGCTGTGGTATAGGTCACAGACGTGGCTCAGATTCTGCGTTGCTGTGGCTCTAGTGTAGACCGGCAGCTGTAGCTCCGACTGGACCCCTAGCCTGAGAACCTCCATATGCTGCAGGTGCAGCCCTGAAAAGCAAAAATATAAAAATAAAATTAAAATTAAAAAAAGGACCCCTCCTTTTTCCCGTTGAATTGTTTTGTCACCTTGGTTTGTCAAAAAATGAAGTGACCATAAATATATGGATTTATTTCTGGACTCTGAGGTCTATTCCATTGATCCGTATGTCTGTGCTTATACCGGGACCACACTGTCTTGACTGTCATTGCTTTATAGTAACTTGAAATCAGGACGTGAGTCTTCCAATTTTGTTCTTTATTTTCAAGATTGTTTTGGCTGAGTCCCTTGCATTTTCATACAAATTTTAGGATCAGCTTCTTAAGTTCTGCAAAGGGAAAAGACAATTAGGATTTTGATAAGTATTATGTTAAATCCGTAGTTCAGTTTGAGGAGCATTGCCGCTGTAATAATGTTACATCTTCAGATATTCAGATCAGAACACGGGATGTCCTTGCATGTATTTAGGTCTTCAGTTTCAGTGATGTCTTGTAGTGTTCAGCATACACATCATGAACATCTTTTGTTAAATGATTTTATTCCTCTTTTATTATTTTTGATGCTGTTGTAAATGGAATTATTTTCTTAATTTCAATTCTGGATCGTTCACTGCTACTGTACAGAACCATAGTCGTATATTAATCTTTTATCCCATAACCTTACGGAACTTACATATTATCTCAAATAGGTTTTTCATTTATTTGTTTCTGTGGACTTATTTGAACTTTCCATCTATGAGATCATGTTATGGGCAATAGAGATAGATTTTTACTTCTTTCTCTTCATTCTGAATGACTTTTATTTATTTTTCTTGCCTACTTGCCGTGGTTAGAACCTCCAGTACAAGGTTGAATAGAAGTGTCTTGTTCCTGATCTTAGGAGAAGAGCTTTTAGCCTTTTACCATTAAGTATGGTGTCAGCTGTGGGTTTTCCATAGATGCCCTTTGTCAAGTTGGAGAAATTCCCTTCTATTTCTTGCTTGTTGAGTGTTTTTAGCATGAAAGGGTATTGGATCCTGTCATTTCTTCTTCTGCATCTATTAAGATGACCGTGTGATTTTTGTCCTTTATTAACATGACATGGGTCTTGTCTTTTTCTTGATGAATAGTATTCCATTATATACATGGGTTGTTTATATTAATTCACTAGTTGAAATACATTTTGGCACTTCTACTTTTGGGAAATTGTGAATAATGCAGCTCTGAGCATAGATGTGTTTATGTGGCCATGTATTTTTATCCCTCTTAAGTAAAAGCTAGGAAAGAGATTGCTAGGTCATATGATAAGGATTGTTTAAGTTATAAGAAAGCGCCAAGCTGTTTCCAAAGGGCCTTACCACTTAGCATTCCCACCAGCATTGTATGAGAGGTCCAGTTATCCTGCAGCCTCATTTAAACTTGGTATTGTCCCTCTTGTTAATTACAGTCATTCTGGTAGATGTGTAGTGGTGTCTCATTATGATTTAAATTTTCATTTCCCTAGTGAACAATTGTATTGAGTATCTTTTCATGTGCCGTGGTTGCAATATACGTATCTTTTTTTTGGTAAAGTTTTTCAGATTTCTTGAACTTTTCCTTTTTTCTTTCTTTTTTTTTTTGCTTTTTAGGGCTGCAGCCGCGGCACATGGAGGTTCCCAGGCTAGGGGTCTAATTGGAGCTGTAGGCACCAGCCTATTGCCACAGCCACAGCAACACAGGATCTGAGCCGCATCTGCGACCTACACCACAGCTCACAGCTAGGCCGGATCCTTAACCCATTGAGCGAGACCAGAGAGTGAACCCACAACCTCATGGTTCCTAATCAGATTTGTTTCCACTGCGCCACCATGGGAACTCTGCACTTTTTCTTTCTTTCTTTCTTTCTTTCTTTCTTTTTTTTTTTTTTTGGTCTTTTTGCCTTATTTGGGCCACACCTATGGCATATGGAGGTTCCCAGGCTAGGGGTCTAACAGGAGCTGTAGCTGCTGGCCTTCGCCACAGCCATAGCAACGTGGGATCCGAGCCGCATCTGCAACCTACACCACCGCTCACAGCAACGCCGGGTCCTTAACCCACTTAGCAAGGCCAGGGATCGAACCTGCAACCTCATGGTTTCTAGTCGGATTCGTTAACCACTGAGCCACAATGGGAACTCCCACTTTTTCTTTTTAATTGTTTTTTTTTTATTATTGAGTTGTAAAAGTTTTTTGTTCTGGATACAAATATTTTATACAGGTAAAGAGCAAATGTTTTTAATTTTGATGAAGTCCGATTTATCAATTTTTCCTTTGTCTTTTATGCTGCCTTTTTTTTTTTTTTTTTTTAGCTGCACTCGAGGCATGTGGAAGTTTCTGGGCCAGGAATCAAACATGCACCACAGCAATGACAACGCCAGATCCTTCAACCACCAGGCCACCAGGGAACTCCTCTTTTATGCTTTATGCCCTAGTAAAGAAGTCTTTGCCTATCCCAAGGTCACAAAGACATTCTCTCAGGTTTTCTTCTGAAGTTTGATTTTTAAGGTTTTACATTTAGACATGCGATCCACTTTAGGCTTATGTTCGTTTATGTCATGAGATAAGGTGGAAGTTCTTTTTGTTATTTTTTTCATACGAATATCCAGTTGTTCTGGCTCTGGGCTCTGGCTTCTCCCAGTCTGTGCTGGGCAGGGAAGGTGCCCCTGCATAGTCATCTGGGGCAACTAGAAGGCTCACCTTATCTGTTGTTTCCTTCTTTCAGGGACCGTGGTCCTGGACTGCCTATGTCTGATGTTTAAAAACAATAATTTCACGCGTTTGTCTAGTTTATAGCTGTTGGTTGTTTACAGCAAAGGGCAATTCCTGTAGCGGTTAAATGTTCATGGTCTAAAAGCAGAAATATCACCTTCATCACTTTGTTTTGAAATCTCTCGATTCCTCAGTTGTAAAGTGGGGTTGATACCCTCAGAGCATTGGGGTCAAGGTCACATGAAAGAAAAAAAAAAGCAACTGTGAAAACTCCATGAAAAATAATTATAAGAAAGGAAAAATCCAGCATAGGGAGACAGGCGGGTATTAGGAAGTAAAATTGATAGCAAGAAGAAAGAAATGAATAGTCGTCTCATGCAGAACTTCTGCTGGTCCCACGGCCAGCTACGCTTACTCCCCAGCTCTCCTCCACTGCCCATCTCGCAGAATTTGCTTAATTCCTCGCTCCATAACGGGGCCAGACGTCACACTAACAGCATTTCCAGTGCAACCAGGTTCTGTTGGATTTGCCAGCCGTAAACTGTACCTTGCGGCATCATTCCCACGTTGATGTAGGCCAGTGGTACCAAGAACCTCTTCAGTCTTAGAGACTGTTTCTTCCAGAACTGTAAACTGTAATGCTCGCAAGACAAGGAGATCAGCAGTCCTAGCCGCTCATTACAGGTGAGTCGGCGAACGAAGGTAAGCCCCATTTATTTAAAAGAATCTTCCCAGCCACTGAGACTTGCCAGAAGGTTTCACACTGTATCTCATTGCCTAAGGGTGGAAGAGAAGCCCAAGATCCTTTGCGTGGGGAGGGGGGTGGTAAAATGAAATGGGGTATGTCTAAGCTATGATGATAAGGAAGTTTCTGATTTCTCAATCTTGTCCTTAGGAGCAATTCTCTGACAAAGAACCCAAAGCAGTGTGTGCTTAGAAGTAATTTTATGTTTGTGTCTTTGGGTTGTCGTGTGTTTATCCACAAGTATTTCCTGACTTCCTCCCTGTATTGGGCAGAAGCAAGGATGGGATGGTGGGTGGAGGAAAGAAGTAAAAACTGCGGGTCCCACCCAGGGCCCCGTGAGCTCATTTTCAGCCTCCCCAAATCCCTTCAGAGCTCTTCCGACTCCATCTCCCAAGCCACAGGGGCTGTTGTTATTTTTTGGGTTGACTAAGTAGTCTTCAAATAGCATTTTCAGAAGCTCACCCTCCTTCCTCAACAGCAGATAAGGCGTTCTGTGCCTAAAAAAATACTTGCAGAATCTGCTGGGGCGAAGGAAGGAGGGAGTGTTTTCGGGGGGTTGGAGGGTGTCGGGGGCCATGCCTGTGTAAGCAGGGCAGGAACGGGTTCAGAGACCCAAGAAATAGGCAGGAAATAAACATCCAGCACCGGTTCAGGGTGCTTCTCAAGACAGAGCGAGTCTCCAAACGCTTCCACCAGGTCATTCTCCATGTCTGTGACTGAAAGGGCCCCTCGGGTCAGGATTACAGTTTAGTGGGAGGAGCAGAGGATTAAGTAGAAGAATTGGAATTTCCCTTCGATAAGGAGAAGCCAAGATGTATTAAATCACTCGATTTTTGTTGTTGTTGTTGTAGTTCCTATGGTTTCCTCTTCTCTCCAAACATATTTTCTTTTTTACTGAGAAATTGCATAACAGAGCATTAGCATTCGCAGAGTGTACAAACTCTCATCTCTGATTATTTTTAGAACCAGTTTATCAGACTGTTCCAGATAAGAACTTTTGTTGGGTCTGATGACCAGATCTCTCTGACCAGAGCTACAATTCTTTGAAATAGAAAAAGCTGACCATCTCACTATGTCTTAAAAGTAAAATCCGCTTCACAGTTTCTCACTCTTTTTTTCAGGATGATAGAGACCGGGGGCTGGGGGTGGGGTGGGGAGGGAAAGTCCTACAGACTTTTCCTGATCTAGAAAATCAGAGAATTCAGAGTCATTACAGTATATGGGAGAGAAATTCATTCATTTGTTCACTCAGTCGTGCAAGTCAGAGGGAACAGCACATGAAAGGTCAGGCAGAATCAAGAACCTTCCTCTGAGGCTCGGTGGCAAGCGACCACCAGAGTGTCACAGTCAATATCATTGCCATTTATACAGCATCCCCAATAAGGACTTACTCCGTGGCAGTGAAACTATTTTTTTCTGTTTGGTTGGCCTCTTTCTAAGTAGCACAAGCTTGCTGTGATTACTGGGGTTTTAGCTTCTCCCATAACCATCTCTGCGGGGGCCGAGAAAACAGTCACTTTGGGCCTGTACACTTACTCTCTCTGGCCCCATTTATTTTGGCCAGTTCAGCACAAAGCAGTCAGGCTATCTTGGTCTGTGACATAACAGCAAAGGCCAGGAACTGTGTAATATTCAGGATCCCCTTGGTTGAGCCCTAGATGAAGGGGTTGACGTGATGAGGGACCGTGACAGACAAAAACAAATACCGTTCAACACTAGAATTATATGCGTTCAGCGCAGCAGGTTGTTTACACTCTGAGAGGCGCGGATGATCTCAGATGGTCTAAGAAGTGTGGTCCATGCGTCAGCACATCAGCATCACCCCCGAAATTGTTAGAAATGCGATTGGGGGGCCCTGTCCCAGACCTACTGAACCAGGAGCTCTGGAGGCGAGCGTGCCAGCCTTTGAGAACCACTGGTCTGAGGTAACCGCACAGCCACCCTCTGGGGATGTGCTCAGTGATTGGAATGTCAGGTGAAACTGCCCTCTGTCTTTTAATTGCTATTTTTCAATCGCTTTCTCTCTGTTTGCTGAGTAGAGTTAAATTCACCTAAATGAAATGCTCTTATGGTGAAACTCCGCGATATCCATAATTATGTGGTAATGATATCATGCACATTGTTTTCCAGAGTGCCCTTATTAAGGCTCTTTAGATTAATATGCATCTTTGAAGATTATGTTGACTTTTTAAAAATCAAACCTGTATGAATAGCTGTGAAAATCAAAGATAACTGACCCACGGGCCTGCCCCTTGGGGCAGACTTCCCTAAGCAATAAAACAGGACCACTGACCTTGTTCAAGGTCGTGCTGCTTTTAAAGCCTCCCTCAGCAGCCGGAGTTGATGTTAGCGCCCTCCCTTGGTTGCTTCGGGAATGGCAGCTTTGAAATCCAGTTAATTAAGCAATCACTGTTCAGGTTGCAGACATAACACTGAAATCTGCAACTTGCCACAGAACCAAAACTGCTAAAATAAAACATCTGAGATTCCCAGAGGGAATTGTGTGAATGGGCCACTGTCCTTCTTCACACAGACGTTCTACTCGCTGTCCTGCAGGACTCGGCAAAGTCCCTCCATCCCTCTCTAGGAAATCTCTGTTCAGGCTCCTCATGCTCTCCAGACAGATCAGCCTCAGGAAACTTCCATCAACCTCTGCAAAGCTGCGGTTCCCTAATGCTGCTCCCTGGTTATACTGTCACAATAAAACGACAGCAAAATGACACTATAGCATATTTTTCTTAGAAAGAATTGTCCTTTATGGCGCTCCCTTGTGGTGCAGCGGGTTAAGGATCTGGCATTGTCACTGCAGTGCCTCACGTTGCTACTGAGGCACAGGTTCAATCCCTGGCCCGAGAACTTCCACATGCCATGGGTGCAGCCAAAAGAAAAAAGAAAAAAAACTGTCGTTTATGAAGTCACTATGAAATTACTACTCTTTTGGTGTTCACATAGCCTTTCTTTCATGAAATGATAATAGGTGGTAGATTGCTAACATCCTGTCTTTACAAAATGCAGTGTTGGAACTTACACCAGCTTGTCATTGTTTTGATATTTGATTAGTCCTTGAACTGCAAACTTGGGAATTATTTCTCTTTTGGACCAGGACATGGCATGGCAGGAGGTATTGTCCTTCTAAGTGAATCCAGCCATTAAGCCATTCCTTTGAAGGCTATTCTTGCTCTAGAGAAGGAAAAAAAAAAGTTAATTTCAAAAGTGAAATCAAATTGGATGTTTAGGATCAGGCACACATATTCGAGTGACTAAAATGACTATACCGTTGGGAAAATCCAAAGATATCACAAACAAGAAAGGCTGGGGAAAAAAAAAAAAAACTCCAGCTAAGAAGAGTTTACAAAAATCATCTAATTAATGAAAACTAAGCTGGAGCCATCAAAGAGGAGGGCCATGATTCTTTCATTGGAACACTTGGCTTTCCAAGAAAAGTAGAAAAGAAGCAACCCGAAGCCATCAAAACTGAAAATGCAAGTAGAAAAGTTGGCCTCTAGGAAAAGGGGGTGGCCGGACCTCAGACCGCAGAGCTAACTGCCGTAGGTTTGTTGTGCTCTGAGGACAGCAGGCACTCGCCGAAGTGGGAACGAGTCCTCTGTGTTGACTTGGACTCTGGTAGGCAGGACGCAAGACGATGCTTCACTAGGAAGAAATCCTGATGGCGAGAACCATTTGGGGAGCTCTACCAGCCGTGGGGTGCAGAGCCCCACAGTAGCTGTGACCCCAGCGGCACACAGGCATCAACTGGGTCACTTTGAAACCGGCTGTGCCTCAGAAATGTGGTCAAGTGTCCCCCTGACACAGGCGGGTTTTTTTAAAAGCTCTCCAGATAAATTTAATGTTTCTCCCGGGCTGAGAAACCTCTGTGCTGGAGAGGAAAGCCGTACGTCCTTTTCAGTCGTTGCTGCTGTTTATATTCAAGTATTGGGTATTTCTAACCTCCATCTCCTGTTCCATCTAGAGACCCCCCCCTCACTCTGGCCCTGGGGGAGAGCGTGTTCTGTGGTCCCCACCTAAAGGAGAAATTGAGGAGAGCAGAGCCTTGATCTTTTCTAATTCACTGCTATATCCTAGACCTCGAAGAGAACCTGTTCATAGCTAACTTGGCCTGCGAGGGGCTTTTAGAGAGCGTGTTCATTCTTTTGAATTCTTGGGGATTTCCCCACCTTTGGTGTGTTTATTAATAAGAGAAAATGGGGTGAATTTTCTAGTTCTTCACGAGGTGAAGTACGGGGCTAGAATCAGCTATGCTCTTTGGAACTGCAGCGCTTCCATCTCCACCCAAACCCCCGTGAAGCCCTATAAAAGTTGTAGCTGAGGCATGTGGTTCTCAGCCGGGACATGTAACAGAACTACCTGTTGGCTTCTGAAGGCTCCAGATGTCTGCGCCCAACTCAAAACCAACCAGATCAGAATCTGCAAGAGTGGGATTCCTGCCATGTGTGACTTTAATAACCTCCAGTTAGGAGCCATCACCTGAGGGCAGTGGTTTTCAAAGTACCTGGCCCTGCAGCAGCAGCATCACCTGGGCGCTGATTAGAAATGCAAATTCTCTGGCCCACCCCAGCTCTCCCGAAGCAGAAACTTTGCGGGTGAGGCCCAGGCAGCGGCTTGTGGTTTCACAAGCCCTCCAGGTGGTTCTGATGCTCACTCAAGTTTGAGAAACTTTGCTTTAAGGCACCTCATTGGGTCTTGCTGCACAACAAAGAATATTTTTTCTTTTTCTTTTTTGCCTTTTAGGGCCGCACCCGCGGCATATGGAGGTTCCCAGGCTAGGGGTTGAATCAGAGCTATAGCTGCCAGCCTACGCCACAGCCACAACAACGCCAGATCCTATCCGCCCCTGCGACCTACACCACAGCTCACAGCAACGCTGGATTGTAACCCACTGAGCAAGGCCAGGGATCGAACCCGCAACATCATGGTTCCTAGTCGGATTTGTTAACCACTGAGCCACGAAGGGAACACCAAACTTTTATTTTTTTTTCTAAAGTATGTGTTTGGAGAAGGTGCCTACGTGAATGTCATCTGATAGTTGCCTAGCTTGTAGCTCTGACCTAATGTCCCCTGCTGCCCGTTTGTTGAGGAACTAGTTCACAGGTCTCTCCTTCTTTTCTTTCTCCCACTCTTTGGAGTTTTTGACCTTCCCTCTCCCAGTCAGGCACCTCTGGGCAGCCTCAGTGCTCATCTTACATTTTGTTCCCTCCTGAAAGCCCTTTTTAAAAACTTCTTCCCGGAATTCCCATTGTGGTGCCCTGGAAACGAATCCAACTAGTAACCATGAGGTTGCGGGTTCGATCCCTGGCCTCGCTTAGTGGGTTAAGGATCCAGCGTTGCCGTAAGCTGTGGTGTAGGTTGCAGACATGGCCCTGATCTGGCGTTGCTGTGGCTGTGGCGTAGGCCGGCAGCTGTAGCTCCGACTGGACCCCTAGCCTGGGAACCTCCGTATGCCGCGGGTTCGGCTCTAAAAGGCCAAAAAAAAAAAAATTCTTCCAATGGAAAATAAGTGCACATTCGTTTTGGTCATTCCTACGGCTTTTGTATTCCCTTTACTTACTATTTCCTGTGTGACCTTGGGCAAGTAACTTAACCTCTCTTGCCTCATCTATAAAAATAACAGGCAATTTTTAAAAAGAATAAATCTTAAAAAACAGAATAATAACAGTGCCTACTTCACTAAATGTGTTAATACTTGTTGAAGTACTTAGACTAAAACTCAACAAGTGTCAATTCTAAAAGTAATTATCATTCATAGCATTAAATAACGTAGATAATATTGTACATAAATCCTTAGCGATTGTTATTTCTCACTAATGACTTTAGGGCACTAAGCATTTTGCAATTTTAGTAGTTGTCTTTCTCCTCCCATCAGTTTTTTTTTGGGAGGGGTGACAAATTTTTTTTTAATGATTTTTATTTTTTCCATTATAGTTAGTTTACAGTGTTCTGTCAATTTCTACTGTACAGCAAAGTGACCCAGTTACACATATATGTACATCCTTTTTCTCACATTATCCTCCATCATATTCCACCGCAAGTGACTAGATACAGTTCCCTGTGCTGTACGCCAGGATCTCATTGCGTCGGTTTCAAAGCTCCTCGAATCTCTGTGTCTCCCAGAGTACCTACTCTGTGCTCAAGGCGTGCTTGCAGAGTTACACGGAACTCCGGAGGCGGTGTAAGCCAGGGAGTCCCAGAGGAGCCTTTCCTGAACGGGAACCCCACATCCCCCATCTCTGGGGTTGTGCCTTCAGTCCCAGGCCTCCCGAGGACGTCATCCCTCCTCAAGGTCCTAAAGGAAGCAGGTGGGTCTGGATGTCCAGCTCCTGAGTCCAGCAGACTCTACGCTCTGCCTGGAATGCCTCTCTTGCAGAGAACAGATTCATCTGAAAATTATCCAGAATTAGAAATTATCCAGAATTAGACAGTTCTTCCTATATTTCATTAGGTTTTAAAGAGCAGATCTCTGAGCTATGTTTCTGGCTCCTTACCAAACCAATGAAATTCTTTTTTTTTCCTTTTTTTTGGGGGGGGCGCACCCATAGCATATGGAGGTCCCCAGGCTAGGGGTCCAGTCAGAGCAAGGCAGGTATCAAACACACAACCTCATGGTTCCTAGTCGGATTTATTTCCACTGTGCCACAACAGGAACTCTGAAATTCCTTTTTAACTCGGTTTTGTCCTCAGGCAGCAGTGGGTGGGAAGGCCAGGAAAGGGGCACCTGGAGATCATTGGAGTGTGGTCTTCTCATTTCTAAATTACAATGCAATTAAGTTCTTAGGCATTGAAAATAGAGATGATGGAGTTCCTATTGTGGCTCAGCAGGTTAAGGACCCAACGCTATCTCCATGAGGATGCGGGTTCGATCCCTGGCCTCACTCAATGGGTCAAGTATCCGGCACTGCTGCAAGCTGCGGCATAGGTCACAGATGCAGCCCAGATCCAGTGTTGCCATGTCTGTGGCATGGCTGGCAGCTGCAACTCCTTTTCAGCCCTGCCTGGGAACTTCGATATGCTGCAGGTACAGCTGTAAAAAGAGAAAAGAAGGGAGGAAGGGAGGAAGAAAAGAGAGATGATGAAACAAAGGTTGAGGATCCTGACCACCTGGGGTTTCCCTGCTGCTTTGCAAGGATGGCTGCCCTCCTGTTTGAACTTGGACTTCAGCAGAGTCTGGGTTCAGAACAGAAGTATGTCTACAACTGCAGTTTAATAGGTGGGCACAGTGGCCTCCACCAGACACAGTCATATAGGAGCCTGAGCCCTGTTTTGCCTCTTGGGGCAAACTTCTTTTTGAAACAATTTGATATGTAACAGGAATATTTTGTTTTTTCGTCTTTTATTATTTAAATAACTCCTGGACTATAGCAAGCCTATGCAGTTTTTCAGTTTCAATTCAGTTTTGCCCAACTATTACCTTAATCTTTTACGTTTCTGTTATGTTTATAATAGTTTTCTAGGAGTCAGTAGTGTTGGTTGAGTTACGGGATATTTCAGTGAGGCCTGTGATGAAGTCTCCTGATGTTCTCGTAGGTGACGTGTGGACAGAATGGCAGAGTTGGGAGGAGTCGTAACTGAGGAATGCCTAGACCCAAAGAGAGCTGGCTAATGAATTGATGAGAGCTTGGAGTGGGGTGGGGGACACGGGCCGGCGGGGAGCCGACGATATCACTAGCCGAAGCCCTCTGTCCTCCCCGCCCCCAGCCAGTCTACGGTTTTAGTGATTACTTGACTGCTGGCATTTACGGCGTGCCTGTCAAGTTGAGGTTTACCCAGTTTTATTGGATGATGAATGTGCTGTGTAAAGAATCTGGGTTCCAGGAGGTACCCAGGACTCCTCCCCTCGTGCTGCCAATTTTATTCCTTCAGTGCTTCTCAAACATCTTCTGTCTCTTCCTAATGCAGGCCCTCTTCGTGTCTGTCCTACACTGCTGCAGTATTCGTTTTAACTACTAACTACTGCAGTAGCGTAGGAGAGAAACAAGAGACCTCCCTGCCTCTAATATTGCCTTCTCAGCAATAAGAACACTTCATTGAACATGTTCACCTGACGTTGTTGCTTCAGATCGCCACTCAGTGGCATCCCCTTGCCTGCGGAAGTGTGTGCAAGCTCCTCTGCGTGGCCTGGGAAGTTCATGTCCCAGCCCCGATGCTTCTCTAGCCTCAGCTCCTGCTGTTCCCCATCCCAAATTCTGTGCTGGGATCAGACTGCCTATAGTTCCCCACATGGGCCATTCTGTTCTATGCCTTTAAACCTGTGCTCTGCCTTTGATGGCTTCTCCTCTCTCTTCATGCTTCAGACTCAGATGATCATTTCCATCACTGTACTGGAACCAACTAGTCATTCATTTCTCTTTCTCGGACTAGATTACAAACTCCCTAAAGACAGCGTTCTGATTTCCCTTAGCACACAGCAAGCGGGCAGTGAGTGTCTTTGATCAGAACTGAGAACACAAAAAGATCTCAGCAATCCAAAAGGCAGATCAGGAAACCTAACGGGGTGGCAAAATTTAACAGGGCTCTGCTTCACGAGTCTTGATCTAAGTCCAGAGTACAGAGTGGGTGGCGGGTGACTCGCCATCGTCAGTAGACCGTGTAAAAAAAGAAAGGCCTGTGGTTTCAGTTGACCTGATGCTCCACATGAGTCACCAGTGTGATGCAACTCCAAGAACCTCGTGTCAGAACAGGGAAAGTCAACAGTCGTGCTGGTCAGACCACGAGGCAGAGTCGTGTTCCCTTCTGTGCGGCCGGCCCTGAAGTGGGTGCGCCTTGTCCGATGGAAGGCAGCTTGAAGAGCGAGAGAGGGTGCATCCATTGTCTGGGGAATAGTTAAAGAAAGTAGGGTGTTTCATCTCCAGAAGACCAAGGGGAGGTAATAACTGTATTCAAATGCCCTGAGGGCTGCCCGGGAGCCTCAAAAGGCAGAATCGGGCCACTGAGTGGAAACTCCAAAAAGCACCTTGTGACAGTGACATCTGCTAACAGTGGAACCGTCATTCTTGTGAGCTCCAAGTCACTGTAGGATTTCACCAAGAGACACAGAGACAAGGTGCTTGGCGGGGGCGGGGCGGGGGGGTTCTCAGCCCCTGAGGACGCTTGAACTAAATGTCCTTTCATCCTGCTCAGCTGTGAGGGTTGGTGATCCAAGAGGTGGCAGAATTTCTATTTACTGAGCATTAGGAAGGGGTGCCAGGAGCACATCTTCTAATAGGAAAGCCTGCTTTCAGTGCAGGAGGAAAATTCTGAATTAACTGAATAGAAAGTACTTCTGGGCCGGAGGTCTGAATCTTGGTGGGCTGGTTACTTCTTGTATGGTTCATGTGAAACCCACGCTACAAGGGTGCCAGGAAGTCCAACCCGATGTATCCAGAGCCTTGCCCCTTCCCCAGCGCCCTTTTGTGAAACGTTGAATAAAGCGAGTACCTCTTTTCCTTTGCTTTTTTTTTTTTTTTTTTGCCTTATAGTTCTGGAGCATCTGGGCTTCTGGGAGGAAGTCCAAAGGATCGTCTCAAGATCGGAGCTGATAACGGGACTCCGCTACACCTTCACGGTGCCCGGCCTGCCCCAGTACCTCCAGAGCCTCACCAAGCTGGCCATCGCTGCAGTGTGGGCCGTAGCGGCCCAGGCTGGAGAGCAGACAAGGGGCATCCCCGTCTCCTTCTCTCAGCTGGTGGAGTCTTCCTTCCCTGAAGTGCGCCTGCTGACCCTGGAAGCCCTGTTGGAAAGGTTCTCAGCAGCAACCTCTGGACTAGGACAGAAGCCACTATCACCCTTGCTGTGGAATCTGGGAGGCACATTCTTGACATTGGCCGTGAAGGAAAATCACCCAGAATGCCTCTGCAAGGTGAGGCCTCTGGTGGACTGACCACCCCTTTCCACTCCCCACGCTCTGGCGAGCCCCGCAGCGATAAGGCCACGAGGCAGGACTGGGTTTGGCCTCTCCAGGAGCAAAGAGGGAGGAGATTCAGCATCCAGAGGGCAGGGACTCTCTTCGCAGGGAGCTTGGCATGGCTTTGTGCATAAAAGGACACTGAGAAAAGTGTTCGATGATAATGGTGTTGATGACAGAGATTGACCAAAGACAAAGGCTGAGAGAGTAAGCCACTCGATGCCCAAGGAGACAGAGCATAGGAAATTGGCCGGAGAATGTGCCAGATGGTAGTTTTTGCCGATGTGGCTCTTTGGGGGCAGATGCCCATGTGGAAAGCATGATCAAAAGGAAAGGGGGCACTGATCTAGGAATCCGGGCTTCTAGACTCTGATCCCAGTATGCCACTGCCCTGTCCACCCCCGCCCCTTATCTCCTGAAGGTATTAAGAGGGAAAAAGAAGTCATTGGGAGCTTTGCTTTTTTTTTTTTTTTTTTTTTTTGACCTTTTAGGGCCGCCCCGCAGGCATATGGAGGTTGCCAGGCTAGGGGTCTAATCGGAGCTACAGCTGCCGGCCTATGCCACAGCCACAGCAACGCAGGATCCGAGCCACGTCTGCGACCTACACTACAGCTAAGGGCAATGCCAGGTCCTTAACCCACAAAGCAAGGCCAGAGATCGAACCCACAACCTCATGGTTCCTAGTCGGATTTGTTTCCACTGAGCCATGACGGGAACTCCAGTGGGAGCTTTCTGAAAGATAAACTCCTTATCCATGCAAGTGATTATTATTTAGGTTCTGGGGGCTTTTTTCTGAGGTATTTGTTTTTTTGTTTCTTTGTTTTCCATGGATCTGACTCACACAGATACTGAAAATTCTCCACTGCATGGACCCCAGTGAGTGGCTTCCTCAGACAGAGCGCTGTGTCCGTCTAACCCCAAAGGAGTTCCTGATCTGGACCCTGGACATCGCTTCCAGTGAAAGGTTTGTCCCCCCCGGTGCTCCCTGTGCAAACCTGGTGCAGTGCGTGGTCCCGTCGGTCAGTTATGTAACGAACTTGAACACAGTCCTGGCCTAAGGACTCAGATCCTATCTCTTTCTGTAAGTCTCATCCTGTTTTCTAAGCCCAAGCAATAGAATGATGTCCGAGTTTCTCATTAATCACCAAAAGGTAATTGCTCTGGAGGTATTTGTGCAGCACAAGGTAGAGGTTCCCAGTAGTCACGTCCATGCAGATTACAGACTCTCTGCAAAAAAGTCTGTATATAAAATATGCTTGATTTTATTTATTGCCGTATAATTCGCTTATAGTAGTGTATTCGTTTCAAGGTGATTTTATGTTCTGTGTTTTTGGCTGACTTTTCTAGGTCAGAAATTCAAAGTGAAGCTCTGAGACTCGCCTCCAAAGTGATTGCCCACCACATGCAGACGCGAGAGGAGGTGAGGCTGGTTCCCTCTGTCCTGGGGCTAGGTTTCTGTGCACCGATTCCCCTGGAAGGTGTCAGGAAAATCAGACCATCCTACAGGCAGTATGGAATCCCCGTGGCCTGTGTGTGTGGCTTCAACAAAAATCTTGTTCATGCTGGTTTTTGCTTTGGTTATAACTTGTGGAGAATTTTCTGAGCACCAGCTTTGACATTTCTCTTGTTCTGGGCACATTTGATTCGAGTCCACGAGGGTGACACAGCCTCCCCCTACCCCTCAACATATACACACACCTATGCCCAGACTCCTGTTTTTTCCTTTTTGTGTCCTTTTTTAGGGCTGCACCTACAGCATATGGAAGTTCCCAGGCTAGGGGTTGAATCGGAGCTGCAACTGCCAGCCTCCACCACAGCCACAGCCTCACAGAATCCGAGCCCCGTCTGCGACCTACACCACGGCTCACGGCAACGCTGGATCTTAAACCCACTGAGCGAGGTCAGGGATTGAACCTATGTCCTCCTGGATACTAGTCAGATTCATTTCCGCTGAGCCACAACGGGAGCTCCCTGTTTTTTTTTTTCCTATTTTTTAGCTAAACTATTTGAAGAAGGAATGAGTAAATCAATTCCAAGGACTGCAAGTGACTAGGGTTGCATTCTAGTCAACTAAGTATGAAAATACATCACTAAGGGTTAAGTATTCCCCCAAACGTGGCCCAGCTGGCTCTGCGTGGAGGCCCAGATGTGCCCCACCTGTCTTACATGTCTTTGGGGTGAGATGGAACTAAAGTAATTAAAACAGCTTCCTGAGGGAGAAAGGGGAACCCTCCTACACTGTTGGTGGGAATGTAATTTGGTGCAGCCACTATGGAAAACAGTATAGAGTTTCCTTTAAAAAGCCAAAAATAGAGCTACCACGTGATCAGCAATCCCACTCCTGGGCGTATATCCAGAAAAGTTGAAAACTCTGATTTGAAAAGATACATGCACCTCAGGGTTCATAGCAGCACTATTTATGAGAGCCAAGACACGGAAACAACCTCAGTGCCCATCAACAGATGATTGGCTTAAGAAGATGAAATGTTAGGAGTTCCCGTCGTGACTCAGTGGTTAACGAATCCGACTAGGAACCATGAACTAGAGAGTTCGATCCCTGGCCTTGCTCAGTGGGTTAAGGATCTGGCGTTGCCGTGAGCTGTGGTGTAGGTTGCAGACTCAGCTCGGATCCCGCATTGCTGTTGCTGTGGCGAAAGCCGGCAGCTACAGCTCCTGTTAGACCCCTAGCCTGGGAACCTCCATATGCCGCGGTGCAGCCCTAGATAAGGCAAAAAGACAAAAAAAAAAAAAAGATGAAATGTTACTTAGCCATAAAAAAGAACAAAATATTGCCATTTGCAGCAATACAGATGAACTTAGAGGATATCATACTAAGTGAAGTTAAGTCAAACTAGAAAGGCAAATATTATATGATTATATGATATCACTTATATGTGATGTCTAAAAAATAATACAAATGAATCTACATCCAAGACAGAAACAGACTTACAGATATAAAAAGTAAACGTATGGTTACCAAAGAGGAAAGGAGAGAGGAGGGATAGATTAGGAGTTTGGGATTAAAAGATATAAACTACCATACATAAAATGGATAAGCAACAAGGATTTAATACAGCACGGGGAACTATATTCAATGTCTTATAACAACCTATAAAGGAAAATCTGAAAAAAATACACATATATGTGTACCACTTTGCATTACAGCTAAAACTAATACAATTTTGTAAATCAACTATGTTCTAATAAAAAAAAAATAGCTTCCTGGAACGATGCCTTGATGAGACATGTATGTGCATACTTAGGACATAGGAGAAAGATGCTACCATCTGAGAGTCATTATAAGTAGAAGGCAGTTGTACTACAGTAAACTTACCCGAAGGCCGTGGTTGCACAGCAGCACGCTGTGGTAGTGGGACCGGAACATCACCGGCTCCAACTCCTTACACTGCCGCAGCCCTGAGAGAGGCACTGGGGATATGAAGACCAACAAGACTGGAGGGAAAAGGAGCCTCAGGTTCTTACATGTTCGGGTGGGGAGGAGGGAATCCGGGGGCGGGGCGGGTGTTTGCAGAGCCAAGGAAGGCTTGGCAGAGGAAATTAGGCTCCAGGAGCCTGGGGCTGAGCATAGAGTAGACCAGAGGGTGAGAGTTAAGCACATATAATTCCTTGGGTCTGTCATTCAGAGGCCAAAGCGGAGGTCACTAGGAGATACGAAAAGGCAAAAAAAGAAAAAGGTCGTGTGTATGTCTGTTGGGGAGGATGGGAAGAGAGTTTGTAGGAAGGGAGAGAATTTGCTAAAAAACTACAGCCCAGGAGTTCCCATCGTAGCTCAGTGGAAACGAATCTGACTAGTATCCATGAGGGCTCAGGTTCGGTCCCTGGCCTCGCTCAGTGGGTTAAGGATTCGGCTTTGCCATGAGCTGTGGTGTAGGTCACAGATGCGGCTCGGATCTGATGTTGCTGTGGCTGTGGCATAGACCAGTGGCTACAGCTCCAATTGGACCCCTAGCCTGGGAACCTCCATATGCCGCAAGTGTGGCCCTAAAAAGACAAATCAAAACAAAACAAACTACAGCCCAGAGCAGGGGAATTAAGTTCTGGGAAAGTAGTCACAGGGCAGCCTAACAAGTTTGCAAAAGACAGTGCTCTCATCCAAAACCATTTTTAATCGGTTGTCATGTGCATCTCAGAGACATTACTTAGTACTTGAATGAAGTGATATTTGAAGAAAATTGAGCGTTTTCCTGGGAGAGAAAAATTACCCAAACTGAGGAGAAATACCTATAAGAATTTGCCGAGAAAACCTGGGTTTTTTTTGTGTCTTAGGAGTCAGCAGCTTCCTCAAAGTCTAAGATGCTGATCGGTGTTGTTCCATAATGCCCATAAATAATCAGAGGAGCCAGTAATCTCATTTTGAACATTTAAAGAGGCTTAGTTGATAGGGGGAGTAAACGTACTTGGAGCAGTAATCCCCTTCCTAGAAAAAGTAAAAAAAAAAAAAAAAAACAGTTTAAAAGATAGAAATAACCCAAATGTCCATCAGCTGCTGAATGGGTGAACAAAATATGCTGTCTGTGTAGTGGAATATTATTCAGCCATAAAAAATAATGAAGCACTGATATATCCCTCAGTATGGATCAACCTTGCAAACATGCTGAGTGAAAGAAACCAGTCACCAAAGACCATATATTATATGATTCAGTTTATATGACATGTTCAGAATAGACAAAACCATAAAGTCAGAAAGAAGATGAATGGGAGTTCCCGTTGTGGCTCAGTGGGTTAAGAACCTGACTAGTATCCATGAGGATGTGGGTTCTGTCCCTAGCCTCACTCAGTGGGTTAAGGATCTGGCACTGCCACAAACTGTAGTGTATGCTGCAGATATGGTTGTGATCCCGCGTTACTGTGGCTGTGCTGTAGGCTGGCAGTTACAACGCCAATTCGACCCCTAGCCTGGGAACGTCCATATGCAGCAGGTGCGACCCTAAAAAGGAAAAAAAGAAAGAAAGTAGATGAATGGTTTAGGTCTGGGGGAGAGGGAGCTACCAGGTTGGGGATGACAACTAAAGAGTATAGGGCTTCACTTTTTGATGATGAAAACATTCTAAAATTGACTGTGGTGTTGGCGGTACACCCTTGACTGTGACTATACTAAAAATCATTGAATTATATATTTAAGTGACTGAATTATATGGTATATGAATTATATCTCAATAAAATTGTTACTGTAACAAAAAAGATAGGGCTTTGATTAAACAATGATGTTAGGATCCTGCTTTAAAGGTTTTGGCAGAAACACAAAAATACAGTGGCTTAAACTAGAAAGAAGCAGAGAGTGGTTTGACACTTGGGCCCCCAGGCTCTTCTGCCTAGTTCTGCTGTCCCTTAATATGGCTTCCATCACATGGTCCCCGGGCGTTGTTCCAGCTCCCATCAGCTTGTCCTTGTTCACAACTAGCAGGAAAGAAATCTAGGGGGTGACCCGAGAGTGCACAGATATCACTTGTGGGGGTCGGGGGTTGCCCATGTCATACAGAAGTTCCCAGGCCAGAGATCAAACCCAGGCTATAGCAGTGGCCTACGCCACAGCAGTGATGATGCTGGATTCTTAACCCACTGCACCATCAGGGAACTCAGATACCACTTTTAATGACACCCCCTAGAACTTAATCATATGTTACTCCCAAATGCAAGGGAGCCTGGGAAATGTAGTCTTTAGCTGAGTGCCCACATGCCTAGACAAAAATCTGGGGTTCCGTTACCAAAAACAGGAGTATCTGGTTATTAGAGACAGCAGATATTATTTGCTGCCACAGTCTTGCCCCTAAAGTTTTGTCTTTACTGAAGCTATAAAATACACCAACGTTCTGTTAACCTCATTTGCATCAGAAAAGACTCAAAGAACTTGCTCTCTAGTTACAGTGACTCCATATTACTGAAAGAGAAGTCAGATTTTCTTCCCTGGGCTTGTTTATTTCTCCCTAGTCGGGATGGAAAAGCAACTAGTTAACCTTCCTTCCTTCCCATCACACTTAGAGCTAACTTGCAGATCCAGGGTGCTGTACGTAGCTCACCCCTAATTCCACGCCAGCCCGTCTTCTGAACTGCTGTGTGTACACTTTGTGCTTTTAGACTGGGGACTTGGTGGCCCCCAACCTGAAGCGGTGGGTTCAGCTGGTCGTCTCTTCCTGCGCAGATCATCTTCCTGCAGAGTCCAGGCTGGCCGCGGCCGAAGTTCTCACCAGCACTGCACCATTTTTCCTCACCAACCCCTACCCTGTTCTGGGTAAGTGCGCGGAGAGAGGCCGGGGAGGCGAATGTCCGTCGCACCAAACGCGCTGCGAGCGTGAACAGATGTTCCAGGTTAAGAAAGGAAGGAGGATAAAAACGGTGGTGTGCACCATACCTGCATGTCTTTCACAGATGTTTCCACACTCTTGGTTTCTACTCAGATTGCTTTTCACCACCAGCCTCCCAACTGGCCTCTTTTCTTTCAGTCTTGTCCCCTAAACTCTCCTCCTTATGCTTCCAGAAAACTTCCGTGGTCTTTCTGCAATACAGGTCTGAACATTTCCCTCCACCACTTAAAGCCTTTGAGTGGGTGCCCATGGCCTTCAGGATAAATCTGAAGGCCTTTAGCATGGTTCATAGGCCCTTCCTCCTCTGTGCCCTGCCCACCTCTCCCTCCTCATCAGCCACCACTCCCCATGCGTCATCAGTGGGGAACAATTCTCTAAACAAACTGCTGCTTGACTGACTTCTGTTTGTCTTTCAAGACTCAGTCTAACCATCACCTCTTCCAGGAAGCCTGTTGCAGTGAGAAATGAATGGGTCAGTGTGAAGCGTGGCCTAGAGGAAGAAGAAAGGCCAGGCTGAAAGGCATTTAGGAAGTAGAATCAACATGACTTGGTGTTGAGGTTAATATAACGGGAACATTCAAGGATGGCTTCCAGGCTCTAGCTTAAACTTAAGACTGGAAAGACTGCTGGTTCCTTTCACTGAAATTAGTTCTAAGCTAAGGCATCTTTGGGAAATAAAGGCAGAGATATTTGGAAATCAAAGAGATATACAGGTCTAATCATATTCTCCACCTTCATGTCTCTTTCCTCACTGCCACCCGCTGAGCATCATATCAGTGGTGTTTGAGAAAACCAAGCTTTAGGAAATCTGAAGGAACTGAAAATCATAGGGGTTGTTGTTTTGTTTTAACTAAAAAACATTTTTTAATTATAGTGTTTTGTTTTAAGCATAGGGTTTAATAAAAGGGAAACCCAAGGAGTTCCCTTCGTGGTTCAGTGGTTAACGAATCTGACTAGGAACCATGAGGTTGCAGGTTCGATCCTTGGCCTCCCTCAGTGGGTTAAGGATCCGGTGTTGCCGTGAGCTGTGGTGTAGGTCGCAGACGTGGCTCGGATCCTGCATTGCTGCAGCTGTGGTGTAGGCTGGCGGCTACAGCTCCAAATAGACCCCTAACCTGGGAACCTCCATATGCCATGGGTGCAGCCCTAGAAAACACAAAAAGACAAAAAATAAAATAAAAGGGAAACCCAAGACCCAAGGCCTGGCCCTGGCCTCTCCTGCCGTCTTACGCCTGTATTACTGGGCAGGGATTCTCTTCTGTTCGCTACTGGAATGCTCTTTTTGTTATCTCCGTGTTCAGCCCCAGAGAATAAACTGTGGTCCCTGCATTCAGGGAGCTTTCAGTGTAGTTGTGGAGAAGGGATTTACGGAATAAAGGAAATAATTGCTGTTTTAGATGGTGAGATTCAAATTCTAAGTGTTATCAGAGTTCAGACCAGTCAAGTGTCTCGTGTCCCTGGATTGCTCTGAAACAAAGTTGTCTTTGGCATCCTCTCCGATCTTTCTTCTAAGTGACTTTTAGGCATTTTTTTTTCACACCCAACAGAGGACTGGAAGGGGACCTGTTACAATTGTGATTTAATCATTGGACCCATAGGAATAAGAGCAAAGGCTGATCAACTTCAATGAAGTTGGGAATTCCCGTTGTGATGCAGCAGAAACGAATTCAACTAGGAACTGTGAGGTTGCGGGTTCGATCCCTGGCCTTGCTCAGTGAGTTAAGGATCTGGCGTTGCCATGAGCTGTGGTGTAGGTCGCAGACACGAATCGGTTCCTGCTTTGCTATGGCTGTGGTATAGACCAGCAGCTGTAGCTCCGATTGGACCCCTAGCCTGGGAACCTCCATACGCCGCAGGTGTGGCCCTAAAAAGCAAAAAAAACAAAAGCTTTGGAGGAGCTTCTTCAGGAAGGATAATATCACTCTGCAGCACATTTTCTGGGTGACTTTGGCTGCTCCAACCCCAGCTCACATTGGACAGATGTGTGTGGAGTAACGTGCAGTTCCTGCGTGAAACTGAGTGCTGGGCAGAAACCACTGGTTCATCCTGAATTGCTGGAGCTGGTTAGAGCATTACAGGCAGTGAGCAAGGAGGTCAGAGATGGCCGATGGCCATCAAGAACATGGAAAGCAGGTACGGGACTGAGAGACAGAGGGCAGAGAAGTCCATGGGGACAAGTCAAGGACAGACCGAAGTCATTTAAGGAGGAAGAAAAATCGAAATGGACTAAGAGGGGCAAGATTGAGGACCATAGGTCTAAGAAAATATAAAGAAAGGAACATTTGAGACTCTGGAGATCAAGTAGAATGAATAGATTCTGAAAAACCGAGTAAAAATTAAAGCCGAATTTATAACAGACAGGAGAGCACAAACCCCAGCGGGAGCCGGGCTGTTCTTGGTATGACTGAGGCGTTGGTGGCTCTGTTATCGGTTCTCTGTGGATGGATGAGGGAGCAGAGCAGCTCAGGACAAGCTCGGTTCCTCTTTGGAAGACGAGGGTCGATGCGTGGTGGTCTTCCATGACGACCCACCCGCCCACGCCAGGGACAGCCTGTGCCCTTTTTTGAACCCTGCCCTGCTCCCTTCCTTCCTGCAGTCTGCCTCTGGGGTCCTTTCCTGTGGAGTGTCAGAACCCCGCCTTCTCCCTGCCTGGTGTTCTCTGCTTGGTGTCCCTCTCAATTGCTCAGGGGCAGACTGTGTTTCTGCCCTGCGGTCCCCAGCGGCACCAAGCACGGGGACTCAGCAGGGTCCCTGCCCAGGGTGACGGCAGTCAGATCGTGGACCCCACGTAAACGTGGCACAGGCCAGTGCCTTTATTGTGGTTCTTGGCTTTTTTTTTTTTTTTTCAGTTCCTGTCCCTTCAAAGCAAAATCTTGATCGAAACTTTGCTTTCAGAATTTATAATCTCAAACAGTCACTCATATCAACACCGGGCTAGTTTCCCAGAGCACCCTTGATGCATAAAGTTTCATTCCTGAGAAGCATGAGTCACTGTGGACAGCTGGGCCTTAGTCAGCCAGGCCATACCTTCTAGACGGCCTTGCCTGGGTCTGGTTGCCTCCAGAAGCCTTTCGACTCACAAGGGTGTTTCCAAACCTGCCCGCTCGGGGCCCCTCTCTTCCAGCGTGTATCTGACTCTCAGGTCTCCCCTTCTTGCAATACCCACCAAAAAAGGAGTAACGGTTGCTCATTAAATACTGGACTTGAAGCAGTATTTGTGCCCGCTTGTAAGTCGCATCCTAGGTGATTCGGATTCTTTTGGGCCTTCTCAGGACTGCAGGATACACTTGCTCTCTGGAGGTGTGTCCTCACCCTCCTGCACAGCGAGGAGCAAGTCATCCGAGACGCAGCCACGGAAACGGTGATGGCCGCCATGTCCCAGGAAAACACGTGCCAGTCAACAGGTACCTCGTTTCTATCTTCTGATACCTTGTTGCTCTTGGACAGAGACTGGCACCCTTTTTCTGTAAAGGGCCAGAGGGTGAACATTTGAGGCGTCGTTGGCCATTCGGTCCGTTTCAACTCTGCCATTTCAGCAGGAAAGCAACCATAAACAGTAGGTAAACCAGTGGACCTGACTGTGTTCCACTAAAACTTCATTTACAAAAACAGGTGGCTATCCAGATTTGATCTGCTAGCCAGTTTCCAACTCTTATTCTAGGACTTCATAGAGAATAATTGCTTTCAAAGGTAAAACTCTAATACGTTGTGCCTTTTGTTAGTTACAGTGCCATCCTTTTTAAATAAGGCCAAGTCTTGATTATCTGTGTGGTTACATAATCCAGGAGTCATAGATCCATCATTTTGTTCCTCTGTGAGTTTCTACACGTGACAGAAGCAATTGAGTCTAAGTCAGGTTTCTCCTTTGTGCCTCGGCTCCTCGTTCGGTGGCGACGTTAACCCAGGAGGCAGGAGGCGAGTGGAAAGAGGAGCAGCCTAGGTGGGGAGTCCTGAGCTCGGAGCCACTCAGCTCTGATGTGAACTCTTCCAGCCCTGGGCCTTGGTTATGTGTATGTGGTGACAAAGGCTGTGGGAGCCAAAGGGACCTCCTGGCTGCAGGTGGAAAATGGGCTGCTGCGGGGAGGGGGCTCAGTGGAACAGAAGTAAGGTCACACCTCCGGACAAGTGGCCATCTGGGAGGGTGACTGGGATTCCCAGCACTTGGGGCCAGGTGTCAGCAAAGATCTCTGGGTCAGCCATCCCCGCACAAGTAAGAACACCATTTTTTTTTTTTTTTTTTGGTTTGGTTTTTCTTTTCTTTTTTTTTTTTGGTTTTTGCTTTTTAGGGCCACACCCATGGCATATGGAGGTTCCCAGGCTAGGGGTCGAATCGGAGCTGCAGCTGCCAGCCTACGCCACAGCCACAGCAACGCCAGATCCAAGTCATATCTGTGACCTACACTACAGCTCACAGCAATGCCGGATCCTTAACCCATTGAGCAAGGCCAGGAATCGAACCTGCAACCTCATGGTTCCTAGTCAGATTCGTTCCCGCACCACAATGGGAACTCCAAGAACAGCATTTCAGAAGTCAGCTTTGCCTGTCAGCGGAGAAGCATTCAGATTGGCACTGCGAGTGATGGACAGGCAGCCTCCTCCCCATCCTGTCCCAGGCTGTGAGAGTGCCTCATACCTGAGGTTCTGCCATGAGTGATTCATTCCTTTTTCCAATTGTGCGTTTTCCTTGGAAGGACACACAGAGCACCCAGCAAGTGCTCCGTATGCGTTTGGTGGAATATATTACTAGATTTCTACAGGATCCTCTCTACCAAAGACGAGAAAGATCATTTCATAGTGGAATTCATAAGTGGACTTCTTCCCTGCTCAACTTTAGAGTTTTTACCCTACTACTTTATTTCTTTCAGAATTTTTCCAAGTTCATTTATAGTAAATGAGCATTACCACGTTCTCCCTCCTCCTGGTTTGAATTTTTTCTTAAGAAATAGAAATCAAAGGAGTTCCCATCGTGGCGCAACGGAAATGAATCCAACTAGGAACCATGAGGTTTCGGGTTCGATCTCTGTCCTCGCTCAGTGGGTTAAGGATCTGGCATTGCTGTGAGCTGTGGTGTGGGTTCCAGAAGCAGCTCGGATCTGGCGTTGCTGTGGCTGTGGTGTAGGCAGGCAGCTGTAGTTCTGATTAGACCGCTAGCTTGGGAACCTCCATATGCCAGGGGTGTGGCCCTAAAAAAAGCAAAAAAAAAAAAGAAAAGAAAAAGAGAGAGAGAGAGAAATAGAATTCAAAGAGCTCCCTAATGGCTTAGCAGGTTAAGAATCTGACATTGTCACTGCTGTGGCTCGGGTTGCTGATGTGGCTAGAGTTCGATCCCTGGCCAGGGAACTTCCGTGTGCCATGGGCACAGCCAAAAAAGGAAGGGAGGGAGGGAGGGAGGGAGGAAGAGAGGAAGGGAAATCAGTAATTATATATTGAGTGCCTTTTGTGTGTAAAATTCCATGTGTGAAAGCCTCTGAGGGAGTAATTGATGTAAAAGACTACTTGTCTATCTTTGTATTCCCCATCTTGGTCTCCAAAAGAAGATTTGAAGTGTGAGAAAAACAAGAATTCTGTAACAGCTAAATGTATTCTGATACCCTGGCCCAGATCCTGTACTGGACAGGTGAAAATCCGTATAGGAAATTATTAGAATAGCTGGCAACATTGAAATGTCGTTTATAGATTAAAATCAGTATTAAATTTCCTGAAATTGATAACTGAACTGTGGTTTTATAAGAGAATATTTTTATTCTTAGGAAATACTCAACTGAAATATTAAGGAGGAAAGAGGCACATGCCTGCAATTTACTCTCAAATGGTTCAGAAAAAAAATAAAACTCTATGTGCATATAGACAGTAAACACAGGGAGTTCCCATCGCAGCTCAGCAGAAACAAATCTGACTAGTATCCATGAGGACGCAGGTTTGATCCCTGGCCTTGCTCAGCAGGTTAAGGATCCGGCGTTGCCGTGAGCTGACCTATCCGGATCCCGCGTTGCTGCGGCTGTGGCGTAGGCTGGCGGCTACAGCTCTGATTCTACCCCTAGCCTGGGAACCTCCATATGCCGCGGGTGCGGCCCTAAAAAGACAAAATAAATAAATACATAGATGATAGATAGATAGATAGACAGACAGACAGACAGACAGATAGTAAACACAGGAGTTCCCTGGTGGCTTATCAGGTTAAGGATCCGGCAAAGTCATTGCTGTGGCTCAGGTTACACCTGTGGTACAGGTTCAGTTCCTGGCCCAAACACTTCTGCATGCCATCAGCACAGCCAAAAAATAGTAAACATGGGTAGTTGCTATACTTGCCTCTTTTCTGTATATTTAAAATTATTTCAAAATAAAATGGTTTTTAAAAAATCCAATTCCACAAAACGAAGACTGACACAGTAGATGTTGCTAGACTACATGGCTGGTTTATCAACTCCCCCGTCCCCAGTGGGATTCCTTTCCCCTAAATTATACGAAAACGTTCCTGCACCGCCCCCCCATAACTCGTTTTAAGTGAATTTTCGCATAGAAAAAGCAAACCCAAGCCAGACTCCTGGAATTCAAAGATCTCAGCAGCACGACGTCACTGTGTGGGGACCCTATTTCAGCGTGTCCCCGTGTGTTCTCTGTTCCTCCTGAGAGCAGCACAGAACCTCCGTAATGCGACAGAGTTTTCTTAAGCGAAAAATACACATCTTTCCGCTTTTGACTGAAAAGCAGCTGAGGACTGAGCGTCACCCCTGATTTTTCGCTTTAGTCAGAAGTTTAGGCAGCTGATTCATCAGAACAATATTGTCTTGTTTTGACTTCTCTCAAGGATACCAAGCAGCTGATGGTGAGTCTTCACATTCCTTGAGCGCACAGGGGTTTCGTAGCATACCCTACTAATGGCTTGCTCTTTGGTGTTCCAAGTTCATTATTACTACTGAGGCTTGAATACCTTGAAAATACGTGTCATTAATTTTGACCCCAAGTCAGTGGTTTAATAAGTGCTACAGTAAAATAATACTATTAAATTATGTTACTATTCAGTGTCTTCTTTGAGAAGGCTAAATATTGCCAAATTAACTCTTACTTTTCCTCCTAAGAAAGAAATAAAAACATGAGGGCGCCTTGCCTCTCAGAGCTAATCCTGTAAACGAGGTCCGGATGGGAACAGAAAGAGCTTTGCACTCATACTAACAGCCTACTCGGGAAGTGGGGAAGTTAGAAGTGCGTTTTTTTAATGCGCATTTTTTTATTTTCACTTTCGTTTATTCTTTTTTGGGGGGTCGGGGCTATGCCCATGGCATGCGGAAATTCCTAGGGCAGGAATTGAACCCACACTACAGCAGTGACCCTGACCACTGCAGTGACAATGCAAGATCCTTAACCCACTGAGCCCACATGGGAGCTCCTTGAGCTGCATTTTGATTGTGGGGTTTAGGGAGGTTCCTGAGAGTGGAGCTGGCCCAAAGGAAGGGACAAATGGCACACAAATGAGAGCATTTCAACATGGAAGGAAAAGCCGGAGCCAAGCTTGGAGTTGGGTAACTCAGGAGCTGGTTGGGCAGCAGCAAGTGCACTTGTGTGGCCAGAACACAGGCTGAGGCCAGGGGGCAGAGTGGGAGACAAAGCTAGAAAGGCAGATGCCAGGTCTCGATGGCTTTGAGTCCCAAGCCAAGGACCTCCTCCTACAGGCAGGGGGAGGCTGGAAACGGTTTCAAACAAAGGAGTAGTGTTGCCAGGAACGTGGATTTGAAGAGATCTTTGGGCAGCCGAAAGCGAGATGGCCCAGGGCTGGGGGCGAGTCAGCGGGGTGGGTCAAGAGACCAGCTAGGAGCTGGGAGCGTCCTCGGGTGCTGCCATCAGCAGTGATAGGATGGAGAGTGTGCGGGTACACCCAAGAGGATTTGGGGGCTTGGGGGGCTGGTGCTTGGGGGAGGTGGGAGAGAAGGGAAGGCGAAGATGACTTCAGGGTTTCAAACCTATGAAGTCTCCAGGCACTTGGACGTGCCTCTGGCATTGACGCCACGGTTGGGCTATTACATTCCAGGAAGTGAAAGTGCCAGGAATGGGGAAAGGCACTTAGAGGCCACAAGTCACTGTGGTCTGGGACAGAGTATTCCTGAGGCCTTAGGGATATGGGCACTGGAAAGTGAGAGGGTGAAGGGGGACATTTATCTGCTGGAGGAACAGAGTGAACCGTGCAGCTCCGGCCTGCCCTCCCCTGCACCCCGCGCAGCTCCACTGCCCCCCCCCACCGGCTCCTTAGCAGGGCAGCGGCTGTGCCAGTAGCGCCGGCTAGGAACCACCCAAGAAGAGGCAACCGTGAAACCAGGCGTGCTGCCCACCACTGGCGTTAGGTTGAGATTTGCGGTGGGAATTCGTTAATGATTTTGCAAGGTCCAGGGTTAAATAACTCTGTGTTTAGATAGCCCTCAAGAGGTTGGACTTGTCCTTCATCCTTTCTGCTTGCTGAGTTCCTTGGCTGTCCCCTTGCGTGTGCTACACCCACTTAGTCACCTGGAAGGTGGCACTCAGCCTATCCACAGCCTCTGAGCACCTCCCAAGGCGCCCTCAGCTTGGGAAGCTCGAGGAAGGCCGGCAGCAGGACCCTCCCCGCCCCTTCCCTCCCCTCTCCTCGAGCCAGTCACGGGGGAAGTGGCACATCTCTGACTCAAGAGGTTGGGGACTGAAATTCGCATCTAGCAAGAGCAAGTGTACAGGCGGGACTCCGGGCAGGGCTCCACCGCCCTCCCGCCCCTGCTGTCCGTCGACTCCAAGCCCTGAGAGGCTCTGGAAAGAGCTCTCAGTCAAGAGCAGGAGACACCCAAGGCTGACTTCCTTCCAAGCTGCTCGCCTTCCTTCCAGGCCCATCTTCCATACTCGCATGCCAGGAGTTCACATCCGCGTGCATTTAAACAAGGGCTTCCACGTGAGGGGAAAAAAACAACAACCTGGGCGATATTTAAGTGTAAATCACGAGATCTGTGCGATTCTCAATGAGGCAGACAGGGTTGCGGGGCAAGCAGCAAGGGGGCACCTGTGAAGGCACCAACTTTAACAGCCGCTGTGGGAGGAGAACAAAAAAACAAAAACAAACACCCCCGAGTTCTAGAAGATAGCCGGAATTCAGCAATTCGAGGCTATTCCTTCGCCTTTCTTTTCTCTGGAGCCCTTGGTCGCTGATAGAGGGTCTCTGCTGGCTCAGACATGATCTGCTAGCTTAGACTTGAGGCCTCTGGCACAGACAGATGGCACAGGCCTGAGAGGGTCCCTCAGAGACGACGAGACCTGGAGGGTGGAACCCCACACACTCCCCTTCTTCCGGGAGGGGCTGTGGCGGTGGAGGGGGGTGGGTGGCTGGCCTTCTCGAGCCTCTTCCCGGCTCCCTGCCCTCTCCAGTGCGAGCTCCCCGTCCCTCCTCTTCAGCCAAGGTTTGCCGCCTGGTTCAGGGGGCCTCCTCCCTTTCCCCGTTTCTGTTTATCGGATTCAAAACAAGTTTCTGATACCCAACAGTTGCTTTAGTTGATGCAGGATAAGAAAGAGAAGCCAGTTAACAAGGAATGTTAAGAGGCTCTAGGAGTTCCCGTTGTGGCTCAGCGGTAACAAACCCAACTAGTATCCATGAGGACGCGGGTTCGATCCCTGGCCTCACTTAGTGGGTTAAAGGATACGGCATTGCCTTGAGCTGTGATGTAGGCCACAGACGCTGCTCAGATCTGGCTTTGCTGTGGCTGTGGTGTAGATTGGCGGCGGCAGCTCCGATTTGACCCCTAGCCTGGGAACCTCCATATGCTGTCGGTGCAGCCCTAAAATAGACCAAAAAAATAAGAGAGAGAGAGAGAAAGAGGCTCCAGACTTCAAATACATTGTCGTTAGTGTGTAGGTTCAAGAAGGATGACTTCTGTAGTTCCCGTCGTGGCACAGTATTTTACGAATCTGACTAGGAACCATTAGGTTGCGGGTTCGATCCCTGGCCTCGCTCAGTGGGTTAAGGATCTGGCGTCACCATGAGCTGTGGTGTAGGCTGCAGACGAGTCTTGGATCCTGTGTTGCTGTGGCTGTGGTGTAGGCCGGCAGCTGTAGCTCCAAATAGACCCCTAGCCTGGGAACCTCCACATGCCGCGGGTATGGCCCTAAAATGACAAAAGGCCAAAAAAAAGGGAAGGATGACTTCTTATTAGAAACTTTTTTCTTTTGGCTCTAATTGACGTAATAGGTAGAAACTTACTTATGAAGAGAATATAAAAGACTTCAGAAAAAGAGATTCAGAAGGAGAGAGAAGTGAGCACATGTGTCCTCATGCACTGAGTGATGGGTGTTCTGTTCCTGGGAACACTGGCAACAAGGAATCCCCCTCCCTCCCACCCACCACACCCGCACTCACAGAAAATCATACAACTTCTGCTCATTCTGCCAAATACAGATATTTCATGGTGACACAAAGTCCCACCTTCTCTATAGTACCTCCTCCTTCTCTAAGACCTCCTCCTTTTCTGAAGCCCTGCACGCATTTGGTTATAAATAACCCTGGGCTTTCTACCTTGTTATTTTCTCTTTCATAGACTTTATTTAGTTTTATATTCCCAAGTAGCCCATGAGCTTAGAGATTATCTTCTACTAGGTACACAGTGGGCGCTTCGTTGGTGTCGATGGGCTCATCTTCCACAACAGTAGTAACCGCCTGGACGGTCCCGAGTTCCCTAAGGAGATTAGGTGCTCTTTGAAGCAAGAAAGCTCCCGAACAGGCTCAAAGGGACGGAGCCTCTCTGCTGGAACTGGCCCGAGGGCCAATGGCGTTCATGGCTCCAGACACACTGGAGAGGCGGTGCTTCTGAGTGACTCACTGTCTGGGGCTTGTGGGACGCGAGCTGGCCGCCCTGCCGCGCTCTCTGGCCCTTCCGTCCTCACTCCTACCTCTCAGGCCAGAGTCTCACCACAGGGCCGGGGAGCCTCCGGGCTCGGACTCTGGAATAATGACGGAATTTAGCAGAGGGGCAGAAAAATGGAAGCAGGATTGGGCTGTAAAATAATTGAGACTCAGAGGTTAGAGAACCGAAGGGGCAGGAGGCTCGCTTGAAATAGTCATATAGCCCGGGGCAAGGCGAAGAAGCAAAGAGCCAGCGCCTGGTCAGTTTCCCCAGGATATTTTCCTCCCACCACACACCCCGCCCTTCACACGGACACACACACACACACACACACACACACACACCCTGTTGTCACCACACGGAGTCCGAGGGACAGCATGAAAGTATGAACACAGCTCACGGGCTCCGGCCCAGGAGCAGGCTCCGGGTCACCATGACATTACACAGGGGCCCCGCGGTGACTGCCTGGTCAGCAAAGCCCCAGGCCTGTGGGGCTTCGTGCTGAGTCACAGACCAGACGGTTCCGCCCCTGGAACCTCTAGAGCTGCCCGCCAAGCCCTCCTGCCCCCCAGCTGTGTGCCCGGAGGGCTGCCCTGCACTCTTCCAGTTCCTGCAGGTTGACAGGCTCAGGTCCTGCCAGTGTGGCCTCCCTCTGCCTTCCAGGAGCTGCCTTCCTCATCTTGGCAGGTCCTCTGTCTCCAGAGTGTCTTTTCTGTTCTGAGGTGCCAGAGCCTGGCCCCAGCCTCCATTTCAGGCAGGCTTTACGCTCCCTGAGTGTCATCTCCTACATTTGTGCCATGTACCTTTTTTGGAGAAGAGTGACCAGCACACCAGAATGTCCCCCCCATACCTGCTTCCTAAGCCTGACCTAGATGTCCCTGGGGACAAGCCAAACTTATTTGCCTCTCTCATTTCTTCATGCCTATTTTTAAATTCTAAAATTTTTTTTTTTTTGCTTTTTTAGGGCCACACCCGCTGCAAGGCCAGATCGTTAACCCACTGAGCAAGGCCAGGGATCGAACCTGCAACCTCATGGTTCCTAGGCGGATTTGTTAACCGCTGCGCCATGATGGGAACTCCCTAAATTCTAAATTGTTTTCTCACTCCTTCTCTCACTGCTACTTAGCTAAACCACAGCTTTTTAGATAAACCAAACCTTTTACTTTTTAAGTAGGAGGCAAAAAGTGACTCTGGAGTTCCTGCATATTCATTCATTCATTCATTCAACAAATATTTACAGAGCGCCCATCCGCATTGCTTGTTTCATGCACTAATCCAGGCCACCGGCACCTCTCACCTGCACTTCCTTCCACGAAAACCTCTGGCCTGGCCTTTCTGCCTCTGCTCTTATCTGTCTGCAATCTACTGTCCCTGCAGCTTTCCGAGGACCCTTCTTAGGGACGAGGATGGATGATGTGACTCCTGCCCAGGACTCCCCTTGGCTTCCCTCCTGTCCCAGAATACAGCCCAACTCCCACAGTAACAGACAGAAGGCCTCCCGGCCTCACCGCCGCCGCTCCGTCCAACCTCGTCCCCTCCCCTCCCTCTCCCCCTCTGCAGCCCGCAGCTCGCTGAGCTCGCTTCAGCCGCAGGGTCTTTCGCACTAGCTGGACCCGGTGCTCTGAATGGTCTCCCCTGGTCTCACGTGGCTGACTCCCTCCTGTCCTTTCAGTCTAAGCTTCAGCATCATGTCCACAGAGACACCTTGAACTCTCAGTTTACAGTTTACGGTACTCGCTCCATCTTTGGCTAGTATTTCACCCTGCTGGTTAAATTCTCTACGTAGTCTGTTGACTCTCTCACATTTTACTATTTGTCTCCCTCACCAGAAGGAAAATTCCAGGAACTTAGGGGTTTTGTCTGATTTAGTTGTTACTGTATTCCCAGAACCTGGTACATGATTGATGCTCGATAAAAATCGCTATCGGATGATCCGTGGAACGTAGGAATGGAGGAATGTGTCAATCACAGTAGTTAAACCAAGGAGAGTTAGAGTTTTTAGAAATGGCCTCAGGGAGTGGAGCTGTGTGGGTTCTGTGGCGAAATCGCCCCGACATGGTGCATCCTCGGTACGGTGCTTTAAATCAGCTCCCTTAGGCCACCTGGTTGACCTTAGTTCAACCAGGAACTGATTGAGCATCTGCTCAGGTGAGGCCACAGTGGCGGGTCCTGGACCAGCTCTACCTTGCCCTCCTTTTACGTGCTGTCCCTTGCTGGGGGGAATTGCTTGAGCAAGAGTTTCATCCACGGGGGCTCCAGGGTCTAGTGTGGGGCCGGCCCGGGCGGTACCCAGAGAAGGAAAACCTTTCAGTTTATCATCGGGCCCTGGTCAGGGGATTGGGACCAGCGCCGAATGAATCATCTAGAAGCCTCAGCTCTGAGACTGGGGGCCCCTTCTTCCTGGGGCGCTTGTCTGGCTCTCTCTTCCCCGTTCTGTGTGGCCTGAGGCGGGCGGGCGGGGTGACGGGGACCTTTCCCTCTAGAAGCCCCTACTTCAATTTACCTCTTTTGGTCCTCACAGCCCCGCCCTCAGACATGGTGCCACCTTCTCCATTTTAAATGTGGGTAAACTGACATTCAGAGAGAGTCATGGAGCTCGGGTCCCTGTGGTGACAAAGACTTTGCACTTTGATGCGTCTTCTGAGACAGGAGAAGGGCTTCAATCCCAGCCTCTAGGTCGGGAACCTAGGAGTTAACAGAAAGAGGACATTGAAGATCTTCTGAATTCACTGCTGTGCTTAAAAGAAAGACACTGGAATCATAACCCAGGAGAACAGATTGGGGACCCAAGAGCTCCGATGCATAGAGCTTCTCCTGGGGAAGGGAATAGAAACTGAGATGGCCTGGGTGCTGCAGGAGGTCCTTTGTGAGGGCTGAGCATAACCCCTCTCCCAGTCCTCCCTGGAGAAGGGGAATCACACAACCTGGGGTTTTATTTTTACTTATTTATTTATCTTTGGTCTTTTTTAGGGTCGCACCTGCAGCATATGGAGGTTCCCAGGCTAGGGGTCAAATCGGAGCTACAGCTGCTGGGCTACACCGCAGTCACAGCCACGTGGGATCCGAGCCACATCTTCAACCTACACCACAGCTCACAGCAATGCCAGATCCTTAAACCCACTGAGTGAGGCCAGGGATCGAACCCGCATCCTCATGGATACTGGTTGGATTTGTTACTAACCGCTGCGCCACGATGGGAGCGCCGACCTGAGGTTTCAGAGCCTTTGCTTTGCAGACGGGGAAACTGAAGCCCAGGAAAAGGGAAATGATTTTTCCCTCGCTAAGGTGTCACGTAATTAGTGAGGGAATGTGACCTAAAACACAGACTCCCTGAGACGGAACAGCACTTCTCGCTGCTGCACTCCAAGCCTTGATTTATGGAAAAGAAGTGACAGAGACGTTGTAGGGTGACCGCTGAGAAGAATCCATACCCCTCGGTTGGGGAGACCGGTGCTGAGGGGCGAGGCAGGGGAAAAGGAAGAAAGAGTCCCTTGAAGCGAAGGCCTGGAGGAACTCCAGCAGCGCTGGGCTGGGAAGAACACAGTGTTCTCTGAAAGCAGGCATCTCCCAGCGATAAAGCCACACCCTGCCGTCAGCCCTGAGATTCCGCGGCCTTGCTCCCTCCTGGGCCCCCTCCCAGAGCCCTATGGATGCTCGTCCGTATTGTCGGGAGGGTTCCAGCAGAGGGAACACAAGAAGTTAGAAATTTCCCAAGCCGACCCTGGCATTGCCCAGGCCGAGGGCTAGGGGAAAGGCCTGGTGAAGGAGGGTAGCTGAACAGAAATCCATTCTCTGTTTTCTCGTTTAGTCCTTCCAAACTAGGATGCTTGATCAAGGCAGGAGCCCCCACTCCAGCTCCAGTGGACCCTCCCAGCCAAGCCCCAGTTACCTTGTACCCAGTTGCCCTTCCTGTCAGTCGCCGTCCCTGCGAGCCTGAGCCCCTGACGTTCACCTGCGTCTCAGCAAGTGCGTCACAGGCAGCCGGCCCACCTGACGTGCAGAAGCAGGTGCAAACTGGTGCTCCTGTCTTAAATCTGGGAGCAGGTTGCCACAGCCACGGAGCACCCTGGCTGGGCCTGGTTGCCAGGGTGATGGGATTGTTTCCAGGGCCTCCCGGTGACTAAGCCTCAGAGAGACGACAGCAGGCTCCTCTCGAGGAAATGAGGGTCATCTTTGCATCATTTTGCCGCCACTGGGGCTGCTTCTGAAAGCAAGCTCCCCGGGCCCAAGGTGACAGCCCCGTGGGTGATGATGAGCCCACAGTCTGGGGCTCAGGCCATCTGGCGCTGACGTGGCTGCGGGGTTTCGTCTTCCCTCTCAGTCAGGATGAGCCCTGTCCCCGACGATCCTCATTCTCCTGCTCGTGGCCTCAGCTCTGCTCTCCTGCGCTTCCCTTTCCGACCTCAGGGGCCTCCACTGTCCTCGGCAGGGCCGCGTCAGGAGGCAGGATTCCCCTTTGCACTGATGCAAGCTGTCTTCCTTTTTGAACCTTGGCCAGTTTTGAGAACTGAGGTCACTTCTCTATCAAGGCTGATCAGAGATGGGCCCCCGCCCGCCCATTCGCCCTGGGCTGGTTAAGATGACTGAGGCCAGCAGCTGTCCAGTAGCACCGCCCCCCACCGCCGCCCCACTCCTCACCCAGCTACAGGCCTGCTTCTCACGCTACCTCCATCCACACCTGTCATCGGCACTGACCTGTGCCCCCGCCCCCCACCCTGAGCGCGGTCACCTATAGACTTGCCAAAGGACCCATCTTCCTCCCATCCCAGCAACCGAATGATAGACTGGACCGTTACAACATAGCTAGTGCCTGAGAAACCACATCTGGAAGCCCCTCATTCTTCAGCATCTTGCTCTTGCCCCAGCAGGCAGGCAGGGTGAGGTCAGAGACCTGTAAAGCCCTCATCTCGCCCACAAAACCCTCCAGCTCTGTTCTCAAGTCTCAGGGTGATAGGCTGAGCTGACTCCTTCCCGCTGCTCCTTCTTGACTACAGGAGTCCACATAGCAGTGGCTAACACAGAACAGAGGGGGAGGTGACAGGGCTCTGGGGGTGACAGGGCATCGTAGGGAGTGTTTTTATCCGTGTGCATCTATCTGTGTGCATAGGGGGTGTGTGTGTGTGTGTTTAGATAATGTGTAGGTGTGTCATAAATCCTTACGCTTTTCATGACAGCTCTCTGGAGAGAGTGCACGGAAGCAGTCTGGATGTGAATGCATATCTGGGAAGAGTGGGATTTTAGGAGATCTGCCCTGTTTGCTGATGTGTATAGATTAGCAAAAGTGAGACACGTTCCCCCCAGATGTCTCAAGTGAGGGACTCTTCACTGTAGTTCAGTGGTTCAGCTTTACAAGAGTGATTTCTGGGAGTTCCCACTGTGGTGCAGCAGAAATGAATCCGACCAGTATCCATGAGGATCCAGGTTCCATCCCTGCCCTTGCTCAGTGGGTCAGGGATCCAGCGTTGCCGTGAGCTGCGGTGTAGGTCACAGACGCGGCTCGGATCTGGCATTGCTGTGGCTGTGGCGTAAGCCGGCAGTTGTAGCTCAGATTCGACCCCCAGCCTGGGAACCTCCATATGCTGTGGGTGCGCCCAAAAAAGCAAAAAAATTAAAATTAAAGTCGTGATTTCTTGTGAAGCTTGTGCACAGGAGTGGAAGTAGAGAGCTCAGGTGAGAATTGGAGACAAAGACTGGCCTTGCCAGCAGCTCACTGAGTCTCTCTCCCTCTCTCTCTCTCAGTCTCTCTCTCTCTCTCTCTCTCTCTCTCTCTCTCTCACACACACACACACACACACACACACACACACACGTTCTGTTTCCCTCCCCACCCTCCCCCCACCTCCAGCTGAGGTACTGAAGTTACTGGAATACCATTAAGGATCTTAGTTTGGGGCATATCTTGAAATGGACTTTCTGAAGTCTTTTCTTGGAGTTTCAAGCATGAGACAGCTGGGGCTTCAGTGGGGTACAGATTTGGCACCCATAACAGACCCAAGTGGAAAGTGGCCTGAAGAAGTTAAGAGGCCTGTTTGTCCCTCCTGTGACATTCCGTGATCATCAGGGACCCACATCTCCTTTCTTGGTGCTCTGCCTTCTCCGTAGGCACCGTCCCTGTCATCTGCGGGGTCCAGGGTAGCAGCACAGCCACATCCTCGAGCCAGAGAGCAGGAGGGGGGAGGGGAAGAGTCCCCTAGAAGTTACACCACTTGCAGGGGCGTCTCATCGGCCAGGACTTTGTGTGCCCCACGGCCCGACATCAGAGGCTCACATCAGATACGACCTGTGCGCCGCTGGCAAGTCTGTTTCTGGGTCAGGAAGGAAGAATTGATTTGAGGAGATGGGACCTTCACATTCCGCCATTTCCCCTCTTCTTGTTTCCACCTAGGTACTAATTACTGAGTTCCTGGAAAGTTCTGGCTGCTTGCTAATAACTAGGGACACAGACATAATCAAGATAGAGCCTCTGGCCTGAAGCTGTTGGGAGTCTATCCTCACAGGTGTTATTCTCCCTAAAGTCAACAGATTTCCCTTCATCTGCATCCAAATTATTACTTTTGCAGCTCGTATGGACAATTTTTTTTTTAAAGGAAGTAATTTTATTTTTTAAAGAAGGTGGTCATCAGTAATCAACAACAGGAATTTTAATCTAAATTTTCTCGCTGACTTGATATGTTTAGTTGCTTATCTCCGTTACGTTTCTTAGAAACACACATCACCCAAACTGCAAACAAGCTTTATTAGGAAACAAGACCTGAAAGCCTTGCAGTGGCATTACCCGTAGCTAGAATTTGCTAGAAAGATAGCGCTCTAATGAGGAGACCACACTTAGGAGAGACCTGAGAACAGGGAAGCAGAGGAGAGAGTCCCAGGGCCACCCCTTTGTCCGCACGCTGCCCCTTCCCTCTGTGCTTATGCCTTTGCTGGTCTGGTGCCTCGTGTGTCCTCATCTACAGACGTAGACATAAAGGGTACTGGTTCTACCAGGCCCGGCCCCAGGCCCCCCCTTTCCCACAAAGCCTCCAGGCCTTGGGAATTCTCTTTCCTTTTGCTCGACCCACCCTGCTAAAGTCTTTATTGTGTCTTGGGTATGACCCCACTCACACCGGAAGCTTTTTAAGGGCAGGAGCCCCCCATCCCAGCAAAGCCTGGCATGGAAATTCTCGAGTAGCTCACACGTGGTCCTGAAGCATGAGTATTTGGGAGATAAATGCGAACATGAAGTTTGAGGTAGGCTACTCCCCTCGGGTCCGGAGTCCCCTGCCCGGCCTCACAGCAAATCCAAGGCTCCCCGGTGATCTTGAGCTGGGCCTTTAGATGGGGATGGGTTAGCGGGGGCTCCTTAAGCAATCCAGCCCCGTTATACGAGAAAACGAGAGTTTCTTCGTCTTTGTAAAAGCCGCTTGCAGGACACAGTGGTTCTGCCTCAGAGTCACAACTGTATTCATGTTTTTTTCAGAACTAAAAGAAAAAAAAAATCAGATTCTTGCCCTCTCCTCCTCCTTAATCTGTTCCAAATGAGAGCTTTGAGGAGGAAAACTCCCAGAACCTACTCTGTTGAGCAAATTGGTTTCTGCTGTGGAGTGGGGCTGGGCTGGGGAATGGAGTTAGGAAAATATATGGAA